>CM059200.1:28173877-28656377 GCA_030323885.1 Branchipolynoe longqiensis
TGCGGCTCGTGCGCCGAGTTTGAAGCCTCTGAAAGCTACGTCATTAGGGATATAATTACCATTGTTGACAGTGAGGTGGCCACTCCTGACAGACCTACTCAGACTCCTGTCAACGCACATTTCCGCTCCCAGCTGTCACAACAACGACTTAACCCTATGGGCGCCATGATTCCCCGCGGGCACTGATAACTGCGGGCTTTCGGCAAACCGACTTCGCGACAACCTCAGGTAACTCGGGGTAAGTCAGGGTAACCAAGTGAAATCTACATAATATATACTTTCCAATCTCCCTAAAACACCCTGCCAGGTTCGGTGAATTTGGGACCTCTATGTTTCAGTTATATTCGCGGTTAGTGTCTGATACAGAGTTTTATGAATAAATGGTTGTCGGATTTTACTGAGCAGCTATCCGAACGCGCCCTAAGTGCGGGAGTTGGGTGGCGGTCAAATGCCCGGTACACACCTAGCGTATACGATCGTTTTCCCGCACCCACCTAGCGTATACGATCTAAAACTGCCCAAAAATCGTGAGGTGTGCACTCCCCTAGCACACCTACCGATTGCGATTCACGACTAAAAACTAATTTTAGGGCCTAAAAACGGTAAGTGTGCGCTAGCACTACGATTGCGATTCCCGATTCGAAAAATGAATCGGCCCGACTTCAGTTTTAAGCTGATCGGGAGTTTTAGTGCGCGAATCCTATACGCTTTGTGTGTACCTAGCAAAAGGGACCAGTCTGTGATGTGTCCGGCGTCTGTACCGTCATCTTCGACTAATAAGATCATAGCTCATGTGTGTAAGAAGCGACATTGCTCACAATGTCGTCTGCAATTTGGCGTGAGGAAGTTTAATTAGCAATGTCGTGTGTTGTATACAAAATCATGTATGAATATATATTATATATATATATATATAATGTATATATATATAATATATACTATAGACAAAGTCTGAGTTTTTCCGACTTTGTGATGACAGCGAACAATGTCAGATATGGAGAAACTACCTATGTCAAGTGTGACCTATACCCCCCCCCCCCCCCACCACCACCACCACCACCACACTACACACCACACAGCCTACCTTAAGTAGCTTCCAATAACAGAATAACCAGCAATCAGGTAATTAATGTGTCAGCCATCCATGGGCATGCCAGGCCGGTCTAGACCCACCATCCGATTAACATTAATTCGACGTCAGCATTTAATTTGATCACAAACATAGACATGATTATATATAAACATTTGCTTATGCACATAAGCTTGCATCTGTCCGCTTTCTTCCTCGCAATAATCTGTATATTAATCAGTTATTGCCGCCTATGCAATTCGAGGCATGGGGGATTCTGGGAAATGTATTGATCAAGGTGAAGTTGGGGTCAATATGGATTCCATTTCCAGAGACCCAGGACTTCAAACCCGATATTATTAGTGTAATATTACTGTTTGTTAAATGGATCTTAGCTTTCAGATCTCCACCATTTTAGATGGGGAATATGAAGAAATGTGAAGGGATATGAACTGATATGAAGTAGCACACCGTGATATATAGTAACATAGATTGATAGTTGTTCATGTCTAATCAATATACAGTGTCGAGATGGAGTGGTGCGAGTTTGTATGAAGTGGTATAAGTAGATATATGTATTGATCTTGAATGACGTAACGAGGGGTTTCTTTTAAAGAAGGTACGTGCGGTGCTATGAAGTGACACGTCAGGGGGACGCCATTTTACAATGATTCATTGTGGATTCATATCTAGTTTCTGACAAGACCCTCTGTAAAGAGGACGAAAGAAAGAAGGTAAGAAAGAAACTAAGACAGAAAGAAAAGAAAGTACGCACAGTATATTGACGCACACGTTGAGAGGCGATATATATATATATATATACATATATACAGTAAAACCTCTCTATACCGACCCCTCCACAGATCGATCACTCCCCTATATCGATCGCTTTATTTGGGTCCTAACAATACCATTGTAAGGATATTCTAACCCTCTAAACCGACCACCTCCCTAAATGGACCACTTAAAGTCGGTCCCATGGTCGGTCGATTTAGAGAGGTTTTACTGTATATATATACTGTATATATATAATACTAAATACAGTATAAATATATATATATATATATATATATATATATATATGGACACAGTACATTGCATCTACAACCAATAAAACACGACATGTCATTGTAGCCCCACCCCCAGGTTCTGTACGCTTTTCCCTGATGCTTGTTTGCCGAGTTTTTGTAGTTGGGGGGGGGGGGTGCAAAGAAGAGATACCATGGCAACACAAGGCCATCAATTGTCTGCCACCTGCCTATCCTTCTCTTTTCTCCTATATATTACATGTGCATTGTCATGTGCACCGATTTCTGATTGTCTCTTCTTCATATTATACATTTTTTATTTGAGGTAATATTTTCTATATATACTGCTGCTGTCTTGTTGAAATACTGATATTTTCTTCGCATCCTAGACCAGTTCATAAATATGCATATACCAACATGTATTATTATAATGTCATGGTGTTGATGAAAATGATCAATATTGCGCCTAGAGCAGGATTCGAAATTGCACTTCATGCCATTTCGGGGCTAGTCCACACTACGTAGTCACTGGTGCAATCATCTTATCCCCACACCTGCCTGTGTGGCGCCTCACCTGAGAGATCAGTACAGACTACTCAGCAACAATATTGTTGCGACAGTTTCTTGAGCTGATGCCGTAGACCTTGCTGCTATATAGGGTATTCCTGTGTTGTCATCAACCGGATGCGCGGCTATTGTGGCGATATCAACCAGTAAACAACCCATTGAGTTTGCCGGTACGCGCAGTGCAAAACGTCAGTTTTATTCAAAATTAATAGAAATCCAGAACCCTAACCGTATCAATTTAATATAATCTTTTCGGTAAACATGTTTTCTATATGTGTTCCAAGCGGTTTGTATCTAGGTGGTGTGGTTTTAGAGATATTTAACCTTTTCTGTATGAAGATTGCTCACGGCCATTGACAATGCATTGAGTTTGCCGGTATGCGCACTGCAAAACGTCAGTTTTATTCAACATTAATAGAAATCCAGAACCCTAACCATATCAATTGAATATAATCTTTTTGTTAAACATGTTTTCTATGTGTTTTCCAATCAGTTTGTTTCTAGGTGGTGTGGATTTAGAGATATTTCACTTTTTCTGTATGAAGATTGCTCACTGCCATTGACAATGCATTGAGTTTGTTGGGTTTGTTATTGTGGTTGTATTGCCACAATGGCCGCACTTCCATTTAGCGTGAGGTCAGTGCATACCATATATAGTTATTGACGTAAGTGGTTTGAGATGATGCATTGTTGTTATTGTTGTTGTTGAAGTGATGAATAGGTTTTGTGCCTTTATTTTCGCCCACACTGTTCCAACTCGTGGTGTTCTTGTGTTGACGCTGCTGCTTTCGTTCTTGCAGTAATTTATTGTTGTTGGATTGATGCATCGACCCGCCATTGTGCGCATACGCAGGGCCCACGTTCAGTGACATGCGCGATCCGTGGTTAGGCCTCATACCGGGGTATGTTGTGAAGGCTCGTGTTATCAGAGAAGTCGTCACGTGGTCTCCCGTAATGAGCTGCTGCCAGTCGCACACACGGGGAACCTGTCCCTCACTCAGTCACAAAGTCACTAATTATTCATAATGCCTTACATGGCAATTAAACTACGCGGGGCGAACATGAGGCGGCAGGGGTGCCACGTGGGGTTGGGCGGGGAGGGGGGGGGGGTTGTGTGGTTGTGTGGTTGTGTGGTTGTGTGGTTGTGTGGTTGTGTGGTTGTGTGGTTGTGTGGTTGTGTGGTTCTGGTTGTTGGGTGGGCATGGTGCGAGCGGGAGTGAGGGGGTGGGTGGAGGTAGAAATGTGGGAGGAGGAGTGTGGGATGGAGGGAGGAGGTGGGGTGGGGTGTGGGAGTTGGGTGGAGAGAAGAGTCCAATGGTAGGGTGGGGGTGGGGGTGGAGTGTGGGGGTCAGTGGAGGGAGGAGGAGCGGTGCTGGGAAATATGATATGGGTGGAGGTGGAGGGTGGAGGTGTGGTGGAGTGTGGGTGTGGGGGTAGAGTGTGGGTGTGGGGCGGAGTGTGGGTGTGGGGGTGTAGTGTGGGGTGGGGGTGCAGTGTGGGGTGTGGTGGGAGGTGGGGGTGGGGGTGGAACCAGGGGTAGGGGTGCGGATACTGACAAGGCTTTATGAGTCTATCTCGACGTTGATGTAAATTTCACTTTAATTGCAATTAGAAAAGAAGAGAAAACAAAGGAATGTGAAATGAGGGTGTGTGTTAGTGTGTGTGTGTGTGTGTTAGTGTGTGTGTGTTAGTGCGTGTGGCTGTCAGCAGGAGGCGGCGGGTCGGCTGGCGGTGCTGTGTACATACATATACAGTGAGTGACTGCCTTAAATCTCCCGTCTCCCATAATGCACCGCCCGCAACAAGGAGAAGGGGCGGGGTAGAACGAGGGCCTGCCTGGCTCCTTCAAAGAGAGTCCTGGGGGGCGGACAAGCCGTACATTTGTCACCACAAGGGGGAGCCACCGGAACACCTTAAAAGCGGGCCACAATGTGTCCCCACCCCTATTGTTAAATACCAGAACTGAGTGGAACGCGGACAGTAATGTTCGCGTCGAGCAGACCATGACGCAACCTGGGAGCCAGGGTGGCAGTTAAGGGCATAGGGGGTTGATGACGCGAATAGATGGGGATTATACACGGTATATATATAATCTATATATATATATATATATATATATCATGATTACATATATCATGATTATATATATCATGATTATATATATATGCCATGTATATATATGTAATACATATATGTGTATATATGGATATATCGAGAATGTATAATGAATTATGCAAATATAAATAACGAAAGGATTTGGTTGGTTGTAGAATTTTCACATCATGGTAACATCTAAGGTCATATAAGGACGGGTACTCACTTGTGACAGTGCGCACTCATGACAACTTTATTGTACTGCTTCACTTGGAAATCAGGCTGACCACACCATGATCCAATATTCCACTCAGTCACATTATCCTGACACTGAGCAAACCAGTCCTTGTGCTATCCTATCCTATTAATGCCGAGCACCAGGCTAGGAAGTGACAAGTATAAATTTTGTAAGTCATTGGTTTGATTCGACTGGGAATTGAACTCCCGACCTTCCGCACAGGAAAACTGCACTTGACCGATTCGGCCACCGCGTCCGGTATAACAAAATGATCTATATTATACTCAACTACCAAATGTATACAGACTTATATTGGACTGATAGCGTCCTCAGTACCTATATATATATACATATATATATGCATATATATATATATACATATATATTTATGTATATATATATATATATATATATATATATATATAAACACAGAAAGCGCCCACGTGTTAACTGATATTTTCCTATGTCACCAGAGGCCGCCACCTGCGTCCTCGGAGTTGCGCGCGCATACACGGTGCAAAAAGGGCGGGGATGGGGAAGGGGAGGAAAGCCGCTAAAAATGTCGTCTGTCGATGACGCACGGGGCGCATGCGCACTGCGTGACGCGACTTCTAAAAAGTGGACACTCGCCGCGCGCTCATTTATTATCTGCTTTTCATTATTGCGCAACACGCTAAGCCTCGGTTCAGAATACGCGGTCTGTCTGTGTCGGTGTGGGGGTGGGCGTGGGCGTGGGATGGGGGTGGGGGTGGGGTGGGGTTAGTGAGCGTGCACTGACCGTGCTACTCACACCTGCCCACCCTCCATTGTGTTCCCGAGCCTCTCCCCATGAATGGTGTTTCCAGTTTTAACATTTCAACTCAGCTTTTTTTTTCGCACCCTAGACCTAGTTCATTAATATGCATACAACATTTATTTGACATATATTGTTATTATAACTATGTTACTGTTTGCCTTTTTTTGCGGAGGGTGGGTTCTTGATCTCGTAAATCATGGACTAAACAGAAAAGCCCGGCAATCAATAGGGATCGCAGCGTAGTCAGCGCGTCTACACGTGTAGGCGCATGCGCGTATGTAGAAGGCCGGTGTGGGCAAAGGTTGGTTGGTTGTTGGAGTTTTACGTCCTGGCAACATCTAAGGTCATATTAGGACGGGTACCGACCAAATTAAAGCTCTTTCCGAAATGCAATAACATTCATTTCAAGTCTCAAAGGAATGATTTCGCATGCATTCATACGAGTAGTTATATATATATATATATATATATATATAGTTTTTAGATGATTTGCTTGAATTTGCCGTGTGTTTCCATGGTGACAGTTGTAATCTCTTGGTGACAGATGGCAAATTAGAGTTCCAATCTCATACGGTCTGTCACCTCTCCCCACCCGGTCGGGCACAAAAACAGCCAGCTGCGCTCTGGGGTGTTTCAATTCTAAAAGTTGTAGCGCGCCATCTGGTGGCAAAGCGACACACTATAGACTTGTATTATTCATAGCCATTCACGCCTCCTACACTATGCCTGAAGCCAGCCCGATCATATTATAGTATTAGTATATATATACTATAATATATATATATACTACAGTAAAACCTCTCTATACCGACCCCTCCACAGATCGACCACTCTCCTATATCGATCGTTTTATTTGGGTCCCAACAATACCATTGTAAAGATATTATCTCTAAACCGACCACCTCCCTAAATGGATCACTTAAAGTCGGTCCCATGGTCGGTCGATTTAGAGAGCTTTTACTGTATAATATATGATGGCTACATAGTACCACCGCGATGTTAGAAGGAGGAACTAGCCTAGACTGACATGCAGTGTTCGACAATAGTAGATTATGATATAGTTTGTTGGGATTTTGCGCCCTAGCAACATTTAAAACCATAGGAGGATAAGCACCCACTTGTGACAGGGTGCACTTATGGTGGGTTCATAGTGATGCCCCACTGAGGAACGAATCATGAGAGTATAAAGATCCGTAAGGGAATTATTATCATTATTGTTATACACTGTAAGACCCAATGCTGTACCAGTGGCGCCACCTGCGGCCTCCTCGCCTCCACCGGATGTACCAGTGTCAGTCGTATATATATATATGTTTGTTTGTTTGTTTGTTGTTGTTTTACGTCCTAGCAACATCTAAGGTCATATCAGGACGGGTACCGACTTGTGACAGTGCGCACTCATGGCGACTTTATAGTGCTGTCCCACCGGGAAACCAGGCCGCCGGCACCATGACCTGGTATCCCACTCAGTCACATTATCCTGACACTGAGCACACCAGTCCTTGCCCTATCCTAATAATGCCGAGCGCCTGGCTAGGAAGCAACAAGTATCAATTTTAAAGTCATTGGTTTGACTCGACCGGGACTCGAACCCACGACCCCACAATCTACCAGCACGGGAGACGGACGCTCTAACTCATTTGGCCATCCCGTCTGGTCTATATATATATGACATTGTGCGAATATAAACAGGCAGTTAGTTCTTATTAGTCTCACTGTTATATCATTCATGGAGTTACTACTTAAACCATACGTTCTTCTATCCTACCACAGTGGCGCCACCAGTGCGTAGAAACTTCCCGCCTTTCACAATCCCCGCTCCGCAACCACATCCGAATCATGATATATGTATAAATATATCATCATATATATCAACTATAGTGATGACGTCAGCATTGAGCTGATCAGACACCCACAGCCTCACGAGCCTGCTGTGCTAATAATAGAACTAGCAGACCGTGTCGATCGCCAGGAACCAACGTCCGAATTAGCACCAGCAAACTTGGCGACGGTGGCGCCACACGGTGACGGTGGCCTGACGAGCAGTTGATGCGCGCGTGAGCAGGGCTGCGCGCGCAGGCTATCGGAGGCGGATTTTAGGCGTGATCGCGTCTGATTAAAAATACATTATACCGCCAGTGTTTCGAGAACATCATCTATCAAAAGTGTCGTTACCGCGCCCTGTTTAAAAGCTCAAACAAGTCTGCCTTCGTGAATACTTAATGTCTTGTCCTGCGTTGTATATATATATATATATATATATATGGCGGCGTCAGTAACACAACATAAAAATAACACGGGACGCACAAAAACGCGGCGATGTGGCCTACATCGAATAGGATCCAAGATGGCGGCCGTTTTCTGCCATGACAATGCAGTTTTTGAGTTGTGTCTGTGTTTTTGTGTGTGCGGTGTTTGTGTGTGTGTGTGTGTGTTTCGGAACAAGTGTATCGGGTAGTGTATGTGGCGCTCCCTGCCTACCTGTCAATAGAGTGCATGCTGGGACATGGGGGTAGGGTGTCGATGAGGGTCGGGGAATAAGACAATGCACAGTTAGGTTTTATTGGAAAGCTTTGGAGCGAGGGGGGGGGAGAGTTGGAGGGTGGGTTGGTGTAAGTTGTGTGTGGCGGGCTGCATGGTGTTGTGTGTGTGGAGGGAGTGTAGAGGTGGTTCCAGCTTGGTTAATGAGAAAAAACATTAATTGATGTCTGCCATTTGCACCGCCTATGTTCCAGAGGCTATGTCTTCCCCCACATCCCCCACACCCCACCCCCACCCACAGTCTTACTCACGCCACACTTTCCCGCCTCAGCCATCGCCTCAACTTCAATATTTTTTTAATCGTTTTTTTTCCTTCCGTCGATCTTCAAATCCAGGCATCTCTGTACCCTGCCCGTCTGGCTCTACCCCCCAGCATACACCTGATACACCTCCCATCCCTGCGTCCTCCCCTCCCCCCCCTGCGTCCCCCCCCTCCCCCCACGCCCCCACCCCACGCCCGATACATGCAACCCTCCTCTCATTTACACACACCCACACACCCTTCTCACACATCCCCAGCATCTAAGAGATTCCCTAATAATTCGCTGCCCTAAAATATCTACAGAAATATAGATCTATTTGCAAATCGGCTCTGTGAACATTCCCTCGGGATCACTTGGCACACCGCCACAGCAAAGCCTCCATTGTAAAACAGCCAAGAGTCTGGCAATTCGGCAATGATAATGATATATTCATCAGTAAATAACGAAGACGAAAAAAAGCTCGATTTCTGCCGTGATTTATTTAACGTTTAAATAGGCTTGTTAGTAAACCTACCGGGACATCAACTCTCGAGCTGAGCTTCAAACAGGCGCAGAAAAAGGGCCAAATCTCATCTTCTTTCATAGTCCTTTTTGTATCATTCCATTAATCCACGTCCTGACGCCGCGACCACGTCGAACGCCGCGTAATCTCCCCCCCCCCCCCCCCCCCCCACTCCCATCCACCCCTCCCCTACTCCGGTATAGGGCCTCGATCCCGGCTCTCCACCCGGGGGACAGCTAGGGGGCGGAGGGGAGGGGGGGGGGGTACAGTTAGGCTGGAGGAACTAGGCCTGTATACGGGTAGGCCTAGCCTTATTTCACCTAAACATGTTCAGTGTTGCCAGTGCTTCCACTTAATGGATTCCGTCTGTTCTAAGCCTAACACAAATGTCGTCTGCTACCATGGAGGTTTAGTCTAATGTAAAATACACTGAGAATCACGATATAAAAACAACGACAAAAAACTTCCCTCGTGGCATTAAATTACTAAATAAATATAGCCGAACTGGATGGACTAGTGGTCCGGTGTCCGCTTCCCGTAGTTGGTTTCGATTCCCACTCGAGCCAAACTTACACATGTGGTATTTTCAAATCTATTGTAGCGTTCTAACTATTTTCATATGACCTTCATTTAGTGTGCAGTGAATATGTTTGTCACCAGGGTTGGAAGACCAGATCATGTTATTTAAAAGAATAAAATCCCTCGAACAAAAAAAACACCATATGATGTCGCCTGGTGCTGGACATGAGTAGCATAAATGGTTGACTCAGTGCCCAGATAATGTTATTGAATAGGGTATTGCATCATGGTGCCGGCGACATGATATCTGAGTGGGGCAGCGATATAAAGTCGTAAGTATTGTATCACGGTGCCGGTGACATGGTATATCAATGGGCAGCGATATAAAGGCATCATGGTACATTCGACATGATATCTCAGTGGGGCAGCGATATAAAGTCACATGGAGTGTGCGCATTGTCCCAACTCGGTGTCCATCCTGATATGACCACAGAGGTTGGTACAATAGAAAACCCCAATTACTGATCCCTAGTAACGACATACGACAAGTGATATGCATGTTAGTTGTACAGTAATGAGGAGAAGCGGGACATGCGAGATTTAATTTAATCCTAGCTTTGTTGAAGTTAGTTTTTTCGCTGAGGGATTGTTTCACAACCTTGATTATCGTTAATCATTAAGAGATTAAAAAGGGAAGAGAAAACTCTCTGACCACCTTAGATCTGTTCTACATCACCAGTGGTACACTTATATGTTGGTTAGTTGTTGGAGTTTTACGTCCTGGTAACATCTAAGGTAATATCAGGATGAGCACCGACTTGTGACAGTGCACACTCATGGTGACTTTACAGTGCTGCCCCACTGGGAGACCAGGCCACCGACACCATGACCTGATATCCCACCCAGTCACATTGTCCTGACACCGAGTCAACCAGTCCTCACCCTATATATATATATATATATATATATATATATATATATATATATACATACATACATACATATATATAAGGTGTCCTGATCAGTGACTTGTTTCACACACATACCCGGCGTGTACACATTGCGTGTATATATATATATATATATATATATATATATACATATATATATATATATATACATATATATATAAGGTGCCCCGATCAGTGACTTGTTTCACACACAGTACCGCGTGTATATATATATATATATACATATATATATATATATATATATATATACATATATATAAGGTGCCCTGATCAGTGACTTGTTTCACACACAGACCCGGCGTGTACATATTGCGTGTAATTAGCAGGCGGATTACATAGGGCTTCTACCTCGGAACCAGCTAGGATTAAACTCGCATGAGTTTAATCCTCCCCCCCCCCCCCACACACACACACACGCCACCACCATCACCACCTCCACGCCAACCCTAACCCCAACCCCAACCCCGATAGCAAATGGATATATCCTCCGCACAGAAAAAATTACAATCCCTGCTTTATGTTGGTGTTGGGGGTCCTGTGTTTTATTGAACGAAAGCAACGCGTGCAGTGCCCTGCCTATAAATAGTATAATGTGTCCTCAGATGTGGTTTTTGTTAGCCCTTTTAAGAGAAGTAACGAAGGGGGATTGCATGCCAAGGTAAAGGATTTGATGATGCATTTTTGGAAAGGAATTATCAGTGTTTGATGGATTTTGTTGCGTGGACATTTTCAGATGTGCTCAGAAAAACACACCCACGGACGATATATGTTTATGCAATTATTATTAGAAGAAAGAGAGAAGAAAGGAACTCTGAAAGAATTGAGACATGCACAGCTGTAGCTTTGTGTTGCAAGTGATGTAATTGTGGATACATTTGTGGTGTTGGATGATGGATCTTGTATTGATCTGTTGCAGACAGTTGGAGGTGGGGGGTAGGGTCTGCAGAATTGCATCTAATTGTGGGCAATATGTGTTCAGTTGAACCGGTTTAACACATTGGCGATCAGCTCTGACTTGTCTGAGCTTCTCTCTAATGACCGAGCGTGTGAGCAGGACATGTCTACAAGAGGGGGCAGTCTGTGAATACTAATACAATCTGGTTTTGTTGTGCGAGGGAAGAGATATTCTATGAATATGAATAAAATCTCCTTTTGTTGTTGTAGGAGGGGAGGAGATATTCAGTGAATATGAATACAATCTCTTTTTGTTGTTGTAGGAGGGGAGGAGATATTCAGTGAATATGAATACAATCTCTTTTTGTTGTTGTAGGAGGGGAGGAGATATTCAGTGAATATGAATACAATCTCTTTTTGTTGTTGTAGGAGGGGAGGAGATATTCGGTGAATATGAATACAATCACTTTTTGTTGTGCGAGGGAAGGAGAATATACATACAACCATTTTGTAGTTGTCCTAAAGAGGGGGAATTCTTTTGATAATAATATGAATGCAATCTTGTTTTGTTGTGCGAGAGAAAGGATATTCTGTTAATATGAAAATAAACTCTTCTTTTTTTTTAGGGAGGGCAAATTCTGTGAATATAGATACCGCCATTTTGTTGTTGTGCTAGGGAAGGGGAATTATGTGAATATTAAAATATTATAATATTGTTATATTGTTATATTGTTATATTGTTATATTGTTATATTGCCATATTGCCATATTGTCATATTGTCATATTGCCATATTGTCATATTGCCATATTGCAATATTGCCATATTGCCATATTGCCATATTGTCATATTGCCATATTGCCATATTGCCATATTGCCATATTGTCATGTTGTCATATTGTCATATTATCATATTGTCATATAATCATATTGTCATATTGTCATATTATCATATTATATTTTAATAGTATATTATAATATCATATTATAATATCATATTATAACATTATATATATATATATGTCACAGAACACACCATGTAAAACGTACGCCTACCCTTCTCTGCTTCCAGTGTCTAAGGAGTACTGCTCGCCGGAGTCATTCGATGTGTCATGTGACCCGGGTCATGTGGTGCTGATGCGCAGCGCCACCTACGGCCGGATGAGGCCGGGCCGGTGCATAGGCGGCGTGTCCCTGGGATGCAAGTCGGACGTGCTCGCCTTCCTAGACAAGGTGAGTAATTCACTTAAAGCTGCACAAGCCCATCAGTTTCTGCCATCTCTTATTATACAGTAAAACCTCTTTAAATCGACCGACCGTGGGACCGACTTTGAATGGTCCATTTAGGGAGGTGGTCGGTTTAGGGATTTTGTTTCTTTCATCGTTTGAGACCCAAATAAAGTGACCGGTAAAGGGGAGTGGTCGGTCTGTGGAGGTGGTCGGTTAGAGAGGTTTTACTGGAGATAAATATATTAGTTTTTATCTACTTTGGTTTGCACATCTAATTTATAGACATATGCATTGGACGTCCATTTAGGTTTGATTAGCGTAGTGTGTAGTATAGGAACAACGAACTGCAATACATGTTTAATGAGACACGATTCTAAGTTGGTTTATGTAGGATTAAATCTGGGTCACTGTTTGGGTTTAGAAAAGTGTATGCATTTGATCGGATTGTGCAGCGATGCAATCCGTTACCACAAAAGGCTAAAACGACTGCCCCCTGATCACTGGGGTTGCAGGTTCAAAGCCCCCTTTTCGACCTATGATCAAGTTTAAAAAAACAGAAAATTGACCAACCTACCCTCTGGTGGCAGTGGTAAGAACTAATATGGCTGGCCGCTCACTGTGTCAGAAAGCTCCATGGTTATAGAGGCTTTCCACTACAAACCTGACCTCTGGTGGCAGTAGTAAGAACTAATATGGCTAGCCGCTCACTGTGTCAGAAAGCTCCATGATTATAGAGGCTTTCCACTACAAACCTGACCTCCGGTGGCAGTGGTAAGAACTAATATGGCTAGCCGCTCACTGTGTCAGAAAGCTCCATGGTTATAGAGGCTTTCCACTACACACCTGACCTCTGGTGGCAGTGGCAAAAACTAATATGGCTAGCCGCTCACTGTGTCAGAAAGCTCCATGGTTATAGAGGCTTTCCACTACAAACCTGACCTCTGGTGGCAGTGGTAAGAACTAATATGGCTAGCCGCTCACTGTGTCAGAAAGCTCCATGGTTATAGAGGCTTTCCACTACAAATCTGACCTCTGGTGGCAGTGGTAAGAACTAATATGGCTAGCCGCTCACGGTGTCAGAAAGCTCCGTGGGAATAGAGGCTTTCCACTACAAACCTGACCTCTGGTGGCAGTGGCAAAAACTAATATGGCTAGTCGCTCACTGTGTCAGAAAGTTCCATGGTTATAGAGGCTTTCCACAACAAACCTGACCTCTGGTGGCAGTGGCAAAAACTAATATGGCTAGCCACTCACTGTGTCAGAAAGTTCCATGGTTATAGAGGCTTTCCACTACAAACCTGACCTCTGGTGGCAGTGGTAAGAACTAATATGGCTAGCCGCTCACTGTGTCAGAAAGTCCCATGGTTATAGAGGCTTTCCACTACAAACCTGACCTCTGGTGGCAGTGGTAAGAACTAATATGGCTAGCCGCTCACTGTGTCAGAAAGTTCCATGGTTATAGAGGCTTTCCACTACAAACCTGACTTCTGGTGGCAGTGGCAAAAACTAATATGGCTAGCCGCTCACTGTGTCAGAAAGCTCCATGGTTATAGAGGCTTTCCACAACAAACCTGACCTCTGGTGGCAGTGGTCAGAACTAATATGGCTGGCCGCTCACTGTGTCAGAAAGCTCCATGGTTATAGAGGCTTTCCACTACAAACCTGACCTCTGGTGGCAGTGGCAAAAACTAATAATATGGCTAGCCGCTCACTGTGTCAGAAAGCTCCGTGGTTATAGAGGCTTTCCACTACAAACCTGACCTCTGGTGGCAGTGGTAAGAACTAATATGGCTAGCCGCTCACTGTGTCAGAAAGTTCCATGGTTATAGAGGCTTTCCACTACAAACCTGACCTCTGGTGGCAGTGGTAAGAACTAATATGACTAGCTGCTCACTGTGTCAGAAAGCTCCATGGTTATAGAGGCTTTCCACTACAAACCTGACCTCTGGTGGCAGTGATAAGAACTAATATGGCTGGCCGCTCACTGTGTCAGAAAGCTCCATGGTTATAGAGGCTTTCCACTACAAACCTGACCTCTGGTGGCAGTGGTAAGAACTAATGTAGCTATCCGCTCACTGTGTCAGAAAGCTCCATGGTTATAGAGGCTTTCCACTACAAACCTGACCTCTGGTGGCAGTAGTAAGAACTAATATGGCTGGCCGCTGACTGTGTCAGAAAGCTCCATGGTTATAGAGGCTTTCCACTACAAACCTGACCTCTGGTGGCAGTGGTAAGAACTAATGTAGCTATCACTGTCAGCTCACTGTGTAGCACACTCCGTGCAAAAGGTACATTAGAAAGTGTCCCATTACCTTTATACGAAACAAAGGGTCTAATAGTGGTATGTTACCCAACACAAGTAATTCAAATGAGACAAGGAATATAAACAAAGTGGCTGTCACTCTAATGCATCAGAAGTCCTACACAATTGGAAACACAATTTTCAAAGTGGACATTTGCTAAATAACGCATGACGGTGGTTCCAGAAATTGAATGCCATGAATGAATGAACAAATTAATTCAATATGATTGGAAAGCACCCCCCCCCCGCACCCCCACCACCCGCAACACCCCCACCCCCCACACACACATGTAAGGTATAATATATACATGTCTGTACCGCTGGTCACCGGAAGGCACTGCCCACACAGCCGGGACCAGCTGTACATACATATACACATACTTTACACACCCACACTCGCACCACACACCCACCACCTACCACACCCACCACCCACCACCCGCATCCATACAATACACCCACACCCCCACCCATCACACCCACCACCTACCACACCCACCACCCGCATCCACACCATACACCCACACCCATCACACCCACCACACACCCACCACCCACACCCGCACCATACACCCACACCCACACGCACACCCATCACACCCACACCCATCACACCCACCACCCACACCCATACCTTACACCCACACGCACACCCATCACACTACACACCCACCACCCACCACCCACCCACACCCACACCCACACCCACACCCACACCCACACCCGCGCCCACCCTCACACCAGCCATGCAATCACCGACCAGCTCCTGCCAATGTTAAGGAAACCACATGTCTGCCCTGACACCAGTTGTCAGTTCCTGACACATTTCCCCCATTTAAACACCGTTAGTGACACAAGCTTTGTGTGACGGGTGACTGACCCCTGGGAACCTGGCTTCTCATCCCTGACCGTTGTTGCATACATTCACATTGCTTCATTATGTTCACGTGGTGTATGGGTATCAACAAACCCAGCCTGTCTACTGAAGTAGACCGGGTTCTCCAGGGTGGAAGCTTTCGCCTTATATGATAAGATATTTTTCTGGTGGTTGTGGGTGTGTGTGTGTTGTTTTTCTGTTTTTATCAGTTTTGGGGGGTTTATTTCTTTGGGTGAGATTTCCTTTTGGGGGGGGGGGGAGGAGGGTAAGAATTCAAATGTTGACAAATTCTTCAGTTGGTAAGACTACTTTAGTACAGGGCACTGCTCTCTAGTACTTCTCTCTTCATAGATATTTAGTTTCCTAGAGGCTAACATAGAGTAACTAAAGATAGAAGTAAACACAATGTGGTTGATGCACAATTAATGTAGAAGACACTGCTTTCTGCTAAGTTAAAGTAAACATATCGAGATCAGACAATGTGATGGCATTGGTGATAAAACTAATCACTTTGAATAGACCGATGGTTTTCAATAGCCGCCATATTTTTTTAATATATAGATTATGTTGATTATTATTATTTACTTTGGGGTTCGAGTAATTCTAGGTTGTTTAAAGAAGGCTAACTTTGCAGGTAGTAGAAGTGCCACACACATATATGACAGTGTTGCATAACTTGCAGCTGTGACTGATTCCAGTAAATTCACTTAACCTTCCTTCTATCCACTGATACACATTTCACGATGGCATCAATACCTACATTGGATATGTAGGATCAAATGAGGGCAAGATCTTACTAATCTTAGGGTTAGAAACAACATATTCCATGGTTTAATAGGATTATTCAGCGTTCATTATTTCTGTCTTTTTCTTTCTTTCAAGGTTTGCTCCGGAAGGCGAAAGTGTAAAATTGACGTGAATGACCTTGAAAAGGTTGCCCAGCCATGTCCCAAGGACTACAAGTCCTACCTAGAAGCCGAGTACGAGTGTGTCAGAGGTAGGTTCACTAATACACCACAGGCTTTCCACATACACTACTTGTTGTTGTACGATTCGCTTTTAATGTAGTCGTTATAAATGTGTGTGTCACGTGACATGCAGGCTTTTACTCCGCTCAAAGGAATTACTGAAATGCGGAGTCGTTTTGGCCTAGTTGTAATCCAAGAATGATAGATCAGAGTGGATGGACAAATCAGTTGAACGTCCACTTCCCGTGTGGCAGGTCATGGGGGTTCAAACCCTGGCCGAGTCAAACCAATAACTGGTGCCCGGCGCGGTGCCCCTACCTGCCCGGTGTAACTGGTGCCCGGCGCGGTGCCCCTACCTGCCCCTGTAACTGGTGCCCGGCGCGGTGCCCCTACCTGCCCGGTGTAACTGGTGCCCGGCGCGGTGCCCCTACCTGCCTCTGTAACTGGTGCCCGGCGTGGTGCCCCTACTGCCTGGTGTAACTGGTGCCAGGCGCGGTGCCCCTACCTGCCCCCTGTAACTGGTGCCCGGCACGGTGCCCCTACCTGCCCTGTGTAACTGGTGCCCGGTGCGGTGCCCGGTGCGGTGCCCCTACCTGCCTGGTGTAACTGGTGCCCGGCACGGTGCCCCTACCTGCCACGTTTAACTGGTGCCCGGCACGGTGCCCCTACCTGCCCGGTAGTTGACACCACACAACGCGCTGCCATTTAATATTTCAACAGTGCCGATTCGCTGCCGATAAACAGCTTCATTGTTGGCAGAGAAGCAGCTCTAATTTATTGTTCCACGTGTCCATTCTCGAACCCCCCCCCCCGCCCCTCCCCGCCCCCCCCCCCCACACACGCTGCAGTTTAAGTGAGGTGTTTTTGTAGAGAATCCTGAACATAATATAGATGGGCACGATCATTTCCTATTTTTGGAGGGGTTAAAAAATAGGTTATGGATGACGTGTCATATGTTCAGTGTGTTATTTATTTCAAAGATGGCCGCCTTAATTTAGCCATAATTCTACCCATATACACGCCCTCACCACCAACTTCCACGCGCATACCCAAAACGCACATACCTATCCATTCACACACTGTACACCCACTCCCACACTCCTACACCCACACACCCACATCCACACCCACATACCTGTCAATTCACACAGCGTACACCCACTCCCACACTCCTACACCCACACCCACATCCACACCCACATACCTATCCATTCACACACTGTACGCCCACTCCCACACTCCTACACCCACACACCCACATCCACACCCACATACCTATCCATTCACACAATGTACACCCAAACCTACATTCGTACACCCACATATCCATACTCACACCCACATATCCACCCACAGCCACCCACCTTCACCCACACACCCATACCCACACCCACATATCCACCTACTCCCACTCTCCTTCACCCACACACCCATACCTATACCCATACCCACACCCACATATCTACCCACACTCACACTCCTACCCTACTCCCCCACACACAGACTCGCGCAAACTCAACCCCATACCCATCCACACTAACTCCCATACCCACACCAACACCCAAATTACCACCCAACCATGCTCACACATGTACCCACCCACACCCACACCCACACCCACACCCACACCCACACCCACACCGCTACAAACACCCTCGCACCACCATCACACACACAGTATGTAAAACTTTAAAACTCACTCCCAATTAATGCTTGCCAGCCTCATTTCCCTTTCTTTCTTTTTAAAATGAAAATTTTCCCTAAATATTTAATATCAAATAAAGTAGCGCGTGCAGGGGGGGGGGGGGGGGGGGGCGGGGGGCGGTGACGTATTTTAGTGAGGGATGCGCCTGGTTTTGTTCATAGCAAAATGACAAGGAACTGATGGTCTTGTTGCACAATTAATACCATTCGCCAATTCAACTGCATTATTTGCACGCACGCTGTGAGGTTGAGACTTGACAGCAGTGTAATGGGTTTATGGCATTGGGTGTGTGTGAGTGGGGGGGGGGGGGGGGGCCTAAACTAATGTGGACGCGAATTCAAATATTTGCGAGTGCCATACAGCAGCAACTACCAGCCGGTACCAGCACATGTGAGTGATTAACAATTATATAACGTCAAGGTATATTTTGACGCAGCGTGGAAATAGCAACAGTCAAAGTACATTTGTTCATTTTACTAACACATGTATGTTGTATTATGATATTGTTATATGTATGATATATATGTTTTATCATAAATATATTATACATGTTATATTATATATAAGTTACCATATGTGTATGTGATAAAACGATGATTGATAATTCTGTGCGAATAATAATAACAATATGGCAAGAATTAAAACTTGGATTTGTGCTATGTAGTCTATGACACATTCATTTGATGGAATACGGCAGGACCCCACACAAATAGAAACAGAATAGCAACACCGACATGATCCATTACATGTGACGTTATAACAAGTACAACAAGGTCGAACTGCCCAACCACTTTGCAGCTATCAGCACTGATGTAGTACAAAATATGCACCTTTACTTTGCAGCTATTGACGCTGGTGTATGACAAGAAATGTCTCTACTTTGCAGCTGTTAGTACTGATGTAGTAGAATAACTTAGCCGATGTCAGTAGTGATATAGTATAATAACAATCTCCACTTTGCAGCTGTTAGTACTGATATAGTACAATACTTTGCAGCTGTTAGTACTGATATAGTACAATAACAATCTCCACTTTACTGCTGTTAGCACTGATATAGTACAATGACAATCTCCACTTTGCAGATGTTAGCACTGATATAGTACAATGACAATCTCCACTTTGCAGCTGTTATTACGGATGTATACCAATAACAGACCAAGACCAATAACAGACCAATAACAATGTAGACCAATAACAATAACAATATAGTACATTAAAAAACTCCACTTTGCCGCCATCGGCACTTATGTTGAACAATAACAATCTCCACATTGCAGCTGTCAGTGCTGATATAGTACAATAACAATCTCCACCTTGCAGCTGTCAGTACTGATATAGTACAATAACAATCTCCACATTGCAGCTGTCAGTACTGATATAGTACAATAACAATCTCCAAATTGAAGCTGTCAGTACTCATGTTGTACAATAACAATCTTCACTTTGCAGCTGTCAGTACTGACATAGTACAATAACAATCTCCACCTTGCGGCTGTCAGCACTCATGTTGTACAATAACAATCTCCACTTTGCAGCTGTCAGTACTGATATAGTACAATAACAATCTCCACATTGCAACTGTCAGTACTCATGTTGTACAATAACAATCTCCACCTTGCAGCTGTCAGTACTGAGGTGTGTGACACCCAGACGTTCGTGAGTCTCTCTGAGCAGAAGGGCTACATCGTGGGCCATACAGGTGGGGCGCGCAGCAGGGTCAGCATCTCGCGCTGCACCTTCGCCATCGAGGTGGACCCCGGCCAGCGGGTCGGGCTCTACATGTACAGGTAGGCGGCACAGCCACACCCGCTTATTGCACGACATGCCACTCGAGGCCCGAGCACTGCTCGTCTGCTTCATTGCTTTTTTTCTTTCTTTTGATTTATTTGTTTACTTGAAAGCAAATACAACCCCCCAATAGCCTATGTTTACTTTCTGTTCTTGGAGGTCGTTAAATAAACAA
Organism: Branchipolynoe longqiensis; assembly: GCA_030323885.1. Lineage (NCBI taxonomy): Eukaryota > Metazoa > Annelida > Polychaeta > Phyllodocida > Polynoidae > Branchipolynoe > Branchipolynoe longqiensis. Next base: position 28,194,404 of record CM059200.1, read on the forward strand.
ACAATTAAAGCATTGAAATAGAAAATTATACATAACTGCGAGCATCATTGAGAAAACATGATTAAAATGGGCGATAATAACGGAAAACAACGGGGTTTGAGTTCCCGCTCTTATAGTTCCATTGGCATTCCAAAGCCAGAGGCAAGTCTGCACAGGCTGACAGTTGGAATTGGGGTTATTTCCGCTGTTGAACACAAGCGATGAAAGAAACTTAGATTGTCAGCCCAAGTGTTCCAGGTATCCAATCAACTGTATTTGTCAGACTCCACATGTCACACCCCTCCACCACACCCCTCCATCACAACCCCCCACCACACCACCTCCACCAAACCCCCTCCACTACCACCCCTCCACCACACCCCTCCACCACACCCCTCCACCACAACCCTCCACCACAACCCCTCCACCACACCCCTCCATCACACCCCCTCCACCACAACCCCTCCATCACAACCCCTCCACCCCCTCCACCCCCTTCCACTCCACCCCCTCCATAACACCACCTCCACCACTTCCTTCACTACACCCCTCCACCACCCTCCACCACACCCCTCCATCACACCCCCTCCACCACACCACCTCCACCAACCCCCCTCCACCACACTCCTACACCACCCCCCCCCAAACAACACCCCCAAACCACACCCCCTACATCACACCCTCTACACCACACCCACTCCACCATATCCCTCCACCACACCCCTCCACCACACGCCCTCCACAACACCCCCTCCACCACACCAACTCACCACACCCCTCCACCCCACCCCACCACTCCCTCCACCACACCCCTCCACCACACACCCTCCATCCACCATACTCGCTAAACTCCAGCAACCCGCATCCTCTCATCGGGATTTGGCAGTTTCAAAATTGGCAATAGTAAATTCACCCTCAGGTTATCGCTCCGCCAAATGAGGGCAATTGTGAACTGCTCGGTAACTATGGGAATCATAAAAGTAAGCGCATTATATATATTTGTATTTTTAAGCCCCGAAATAAATTGTGCTTCACAAGATTTTATAGCATAGCTGCTCAAAATCTGATACTAAACACATAATACTACATTCACTAAAAAAGAGACTGGTCATTAGTAAGTTGAAATGGAACTTATTTGTTTATTTTCTTGATGAATTCTCGTAGCAGACGACAGACTACTACTATCATTCCAAATTTTGGAGGGAAATGTGTTGGAGATGTTATAATCTGGCATGAATGAACACTCTTAATACAGTGAGTAAATGCCAGCGTATGTGTAGCTCAGGCTTTGTTATGGGGTGTTACGTCCTAGCAGCACCTAAGTTCATATTGGGGTTGGCTACCAACTTGTGACAGTGCGCATTCATGGCAACTTCATAGTGCTGTCCAACTGGAATAGCGTGCCACAAGAAACATGACCTGATATCCCACTCAGTCACAATTATCTGATACTGACCCAACCAGTCTTTACCCCCATCTCTTACCTAGTAATGCCGAGCACTCGACTAAGGATTGAACCCGTCACCTCCTGTGTGAATGGGGGGAGGGGGGAGGGGGGTGAAATGAGCCCGCGTTAAGGTTCTGCCAATGGCCGGACAGCACAGCAATAAGCGCGCTAACTGCCCCAATTCCGAGTGACTGATGCTAACCTTTGAGAGCTTCATTCATTGTGTTTGCTCTCCAAGCATCAGCAGAGATTGGACCAATGATGTCAGGCTGCCCCGTCTTCAGTTATAAACCGCGTGTACTGCTTAAATGGCCGGTTTCTGTTGGTTCGAGTTGTGCACACGCGGTTTATGCGATATATAATGCGGTATAGACAAGTTATAATGTGGCATGCTCTATTAATTATAATGCATGTTCCAATAGGTCTAGTCTAGTTTCTTCTCGTGACACAGTGGCGCCATCTGTGGCGCCGCGTGAATAACGGTGACCAGAACGGGGAAGTTGACCGAGAATGGGGGTGGGGGCTCGAACCAACATTCCTGCCACTCCATGCCGACTCCCTGGTGCAATTAATCTTACCTACCATTTGAAGATCGACCCCATGACCAGCTTTCATGGAAAGCGGACGATCTAACCAATAGTCCATTATTCCAGGTTCGATGACAACGTTGTTGTTATCGTTGGGATGCAACAGTGGCGCCACCTCTCTGAATAATTACATGAGTTAAAATGCAATCAATGTGGCTAATATTGCGTTGGAGATACCAGTTCTTGTCTGATCAGTGAAGTTTAGTAACACTAAGCCCAGTCAGTGATTAGCTAGGTGGCTCGCCCGGGAATAACACAAGGAGCAGTAGACATCCTGATACAGGCGACGCAGCCTACAGAACCACCGGTAGATAAGATACAAGATAACACATAATATATAAGCACTAGACGCATTCATTCATTATATCTCATTTGCATATTCCAGCATTGGCGCCCACCCGCACAGTGGCGCCCCTACCATCGGCGTTCAGAAGCACAAGACGCCGTGCCATGATCACATGACCATCGAGGACGGCGCTGATAGGCAGACGATCAACCTGTGCGACCTGTCTCGCCCAAGCCGCCAACACCACCTGTACACGTCGAACGTGAACAACGTCGTCGTGCACACCCGCCTCGGGAGGACGGACCAGGAGGCCTACTTCATGATCCAGTACAGAGGTAGGCGGACGGCTATACCACACGCACACTAGGCTCCCGACCACTTTGCGACCTCTTTTTTTGTTGGTAAATTAGTTGATTAAGCAGGGAAATTTCAATCACGAACAATTGGTCTTCCTCATTCCACTGCTCCTTGCCCTATCCTAACAATGCTTTGCTAGGTAGCGACAAGTGCAAATTTGTTACGTCATTGGTTTGACTTGAGCAGGGTTTGAACCCGTCAGTTCTAATCCCACGCGATCTACCAAAACGGGACACGGACGCTCAACTGATTCGGCCATCCCGTCTGCGACCAAAAAAATGGGTGGTCGCAAAGTGGTCACAAGTGGTCGTAAAAAGTCCTCAGTAGTCAACCATTTTGGTCACTAGCAGGTTGCAGGCGTTGCACCGAAAAGCTCCTTGTGGTTAAAATGGTCACCCAGAGGTCAGCAAACATTTTCATAGGTTGGCATGAGCGGCTGGGAGCTGCTCATGCCAACTTATGAAAATATCTTGACCCTCTTCCTTCCTTCAAATGTTTTAATTCTCGGGGGCCTCGACAACAGGCCTCCGAGGTTGTTCCACACATCGGTAATGAAGAGTTGTTTGGTTCTAGCTTCTGTTGATGTCCTGCCTAAGTAAAGCCGAGCACCAGCCAAGACAGCGACACGTAGCCATTGTTGTAAGTCTTTCAATTGATTTGACCGAGGATTGAACCTACGACCTCACACAAACAAAGCGAAAACCTACACAACCGGATATCCTGCGCTGTACGCATGTGGATTTTCAGAACAGTATTAATTCAATGAATACATCAGCAGAATACAAGTTTACCTCCGCTATTTATATATGTATAATGGATTATACGCTACACATAGATATTATAATAATAATTGAGGGCGGGGTGTGAGAGCAAGAAAGGTGTGGTAGTCCCGTGTGCAGTGCGGGGTGCATTCTCAGCCTGCAAGAGCTAAGGGGGGAGGTAGCGGGAAGAGCCACAGACACTCCCTAATTATTACACGCACGCAATAAGAGGATATATGTCAGCTTCAATTCAAGTACGCTTATTCAAGAATGATACATCCATGTATATATATATATAGCCTAGAGCATAATGGGTTGAAACTGTAAGTACATGGCATATTTCTCCAAGAATCCCCGTCCTGATATGACCTTAGGTGTTGCCATGACGTAAAACTAAAAAATGATCAAAAGAAATCTCCCGGAATTATAAGTGGTGCTGTGTATTAATATTAGTATCATGCGCCACGCACTGTTCATAATGAATTGTAATAATGCACTCTCCGATTTTACGATGCACACCATGAAACTATAGTGGGTTTTTTTCCGGATCAGGAATTTGCATGACAGTACACATCATGAGACAACTATATATATATATAGTATGCAGGTATAGCAATACCTCAGGGAGTTTGACGCCCCTGCCTTGCAGAGTTGTAAACCACTGCCTTGTGGTACAGGTCCTTGACAGAACCGAAGGCTAAGGGAGCAAACCCTAAACAGAAAACCATGTCACTGTGGCAGCATTAAGGGCGGTTGATGTATGGAACTCCCAACATCTCCCGACCTGCCACTGCAGGGACAAATAGTTTTGCGCCTGTCTTGACATGTTCTTGCCGGTGTGAAACCTCTATTTGCTCCCCGGAGAGAGTGCCGCTGGTAACTTGCAAAAGCCAGCAGCACTTCAACACTTTTGCAGGCAGCTTTCATGAAATGTACAACCGCACAAAGCGGAGAGCGGCAGTCAAGTAATGAAAGCAGTCTTTGTCGCATCGCGACCGACAGCATGATGATGATGATGATACATATATATACACATATATCTATATACATCATCGTCAATTCCGTCTGTATCTGCAGACACGATACAATCGTACTGGATGACAGAAATGTGAAACAGCGCCGTCTGGAGACGGCTTGGTACAAATGGGTGTACACAAACAGGTCTTTGTTGAAAAGTAATAATGCATATTATCGCCCATTTCTCTCGGGTGTAATTGCCAGCCAGCGGTCAAAATGTTAATTTCCGCCACACAGATTATATATATATATATATATATATATATATATATATAAAGACTTGTATATGTATATATACATATATTTAGATAAAGGCTTGTATACATATGTATATATATATATATATATATATGACTACATGACCCAAGAAATGTCAATGAAAGTCTTCAAGGGAATGGTGCTCCCCTACTTCGACTACGGGGATGTCATCTACATGGGGGCCAAACAGGAACTGCTAAAAAAAAACCTGCAAATACTGCAAAACAGAGCCCTAAAGACATGCCTTAAGTGTGACAAACTACACCCAACCTAAGACATCCACACAAAACAAAAAAAGTTAAATTATTAGAGAACAGAAGAGTAATACACCTAAAAACACTGACATTTGGGTATAGTCGAGAAAAAAGGTACCTAACCCAGCCACAAAGGAACACCAGAGCAAACAATGCACCAATACTAACGCAAACCAGAAGCCACATCAAAAATTCAAACCACATGAAAGAAGTACACTAGAAATGGCTGCCAAAGTCTGGAATGCCCAAACGGTAAATGAAAGGCAAATTCCTGACCTAAAAACATACACAAAATATCTGTGCAAGGTAAAACCAGGAAACCACCCCTGAACTGTGACTAGGCGGGGCATGTGATATGTCATGGCCCGCCAGCTGGACAGCTCTTGGGTCGTGCCCAGGCCAAAAAAATAAGCAGATACCAACATAACCACACACCAAACACATACCAACCATCTATTGTGTACAAGCCTATAATATGTCAATAGAGTAGGCTAGTCTAGGGATAAGAGTAGAAGGAAATCAATTGTCAAGAAAACCCCAAAAAACTAACATAGATTTACTAACCATAAACACCAACTATAAGAAAAAGAAAAAAGCCGAAAACTGCCCAGCATTGAAAACAAGCCCAATCAGCCGGGCTTACATGTTCTGAACAGCAAAAACTCCCCATAAAAAAAAAATATATATATATGAAGCACCTCACACTCATTTTACACACTTGCTATCCGGACCGCACCTCGTCCACACCTCTCTCTATCACCTCTCCGCCGGCCGGACACCTCCTTGATATGTCTGAAAAGAGTTCCAGGAGGGGGTGCCTGCCGGCATTTTCGCTTTCTACCCTTACTCTGTCCGTGTCTATGGCTCGCCGGTTGGTCACCATAGGGCAGATAGGCACGGGCCTTTGACTCAACTCTCCTCATTTCTCTTTCCTAGATCTGCCCATTCGATTTCTCCCAGGCTCACTTCTTCCCCTAACCAGGGTTGTTGTGTTCTTGGGTGGGGCTCTTGACCTTTTACCGTTTCTCTGTCTGGTTCTTGTTGCTGGAACGACCGCTGCTCCCACCTTTGCCCGCCTTCCTCGAACCCCTGCTGACCGGATGCAAGTGCTACACTACAGACACCATACAGCTCTACTACAAACAGACGGCATGGAGAGATCCGCTGCCACCCGGCGCCCCGTCGCCACTACGTCTTGAAGGATGTCCCAGCCTTCACAACACTTCCTCTGAGACCACTTCACCCGCAGAAGACATGTCTTAACCAAAGACTGGGCCGATTTATCGGAGCCTCTCTATAAATGTTGCAGTTCTGCAACCGGTAACCGTCGTAAGGTTACGAACACCCCATACCACCACCACTCATTTTACTCATTTCCAAGACCCCACCTCTCCGCCCCAACAAAGATAAACAGAAAAGCAACAACGATAACCCACCACACACATCTTTCTCACAATAACCATTTCCGTTTCCTCGGGGATGAGAGTCGTTTCCAACAACAACAGCAACAAAAATAGCAGAAATTCGACTTCCGATAAACGTGACAATGACACATATGAGAGTCACCCACATGAGCTGGAAACAATCGGAAATCCGCCTAAAATAGGTAATTTCTCATCCCAACTCCCCAACACCACATTGCTCGTTGAGACCTATATTACATATTGATTAGTTCAAATGGAATGATAAGTTCATGCAATTATATTAAATTAAACACTACATTTTTTATCCATTTCCATAATGGAATTAATAAAAACAGCTTAAGACAATTACTTCATTGAAAAGTGGCATAATTTTGCTTCCTACATTATTAATGCAATCGAATCGTTTTGGTGCAGTTTTGATTGAGTCTGCATTGTGCAGTGTAATGCCTGGTACACACCTACCATATACGATTCGCGCACTAAAACTCACGACTCGACCCGACCCGCTTAAAACTGAAAATGGAACGATTCATTTTTCGAATCGCGAATCGCAATCGTAATCGGCCCGGTTTAGCCCTAAAACTGGATTTTTATTCGTGAATCACAATCGCTAGGTGTGCGCTCCCCGCGCACACCTAGCGATTTTTGTGCGCGAAACGGGCAGTTTTAGATCGTATACGGTAGGTGGGTGCGCACAAATGGTAGGTGTGTACTAGGCATTAGGCCGTTGTGGGTGAATAGGAAGGGACTAGCTGGGAGTTCGCTTACTTCAGTGTGCTCAAATGGCGTTTACACGACGTTGAATTCTGCCGGAACACTTAGTGTACGCGGAGAGAAGCCCGACAGTGATCCTTTAAACGAACACCATTTGGTGGGGGCTCTCTTACAAAATACTGCCATATATACCATTTGGTGGTGATGTTTTCAAAGAATTCTGGTACAAACACCACTTGGTGCTGACCCTTTCAGAAAATGTGGCTACAAATACGATTTGGCGCTGATATTTTTCAGAGAGTTCTGATACGAACACTCTTTGGTGGTGCCTTTTTCACAGTGTTATTAACACTTTCAGATAATTCTAACATAAACACCAATTAGTGATGACACGTTCAGAGAATTATGGTATAAACACCATTTGGTGGGGGACTTTATTCCGGAGAATTCTGGCGCAAACACCATTTCTTTATGCTTCCTTCAGATATCACTCAAACAAACACCATTTGTTGGTGTCTCTTTCAGCTTGCTCTGATTAAGCCATTTGGATCAATCATATGCACATCAGACGACATTTATTTCCAGTAAAAGACATTCAGCTAAAGCAGACGACATTTAATCCAAGCAAATGCTTTTACCTCAGATGATGCCTAACTCAAGCATAAATTGCATTTAGCTCAAGTAGACGACATTTAACTCAGGCAAGCGACATTTAGTTCAGGCAGACGACAATCTTCCTTGCTTTTTAAGTAAGGGGATTTATCTTTTCATGTATTCATGAATTTCATCTTTTCCTGTATTTAATCCTTTCATTTATTCATGAGTTCCATATAAATCAGTCATCTGATTAATTGGCGTCCTTTAAAGGCTTTACTGGACCTATCCAAACCCACATATCATTTTAAAGCTCTGTACGAGACTAAACCAAGACGAGTATTTACCATTCACCTTTAAATAAATAGATTTCCTTGATTTGTTTTTTACAGTGCTGGGTTCGCAATGTACTTCCAATTTATTCCCTGTGCTTCAGTGGGCACCCCCGACCCCTCCCCCCTCCCCCCCCCCCACCTCAAACCCTCCTTCCAACATATTAATATTCATGGAAGTTGTTACAGCCGAAAGAGCGTTTTTGGCGAAAATAATCACAATTTGGTGCAAAAATACAAATAACCTGTCCCGAATCTCAACTCCTTTCTAGGATGAACGAACAAAGAAAACAACCAATCGTCAGGTCTTGCTGGTGGTTTTTTAAAAACTCCGGCCCAAAGCCGAACATGCCAGTAATTGGGAGTATGGAAGTGGGCAAGCGTTTTGTAGGGACATCATTTTACGGAATTTCACTAATTTACCGAATTCCAACGACTTTCGCTCAGGGTAAGCAGAAAAAAGCAATAATCCTTGCACATGAAACAAGGAAACAATAAAAAATAATTAAAATTAAAAAAAGGAAGACTAATTGTGCGTGTATTAATTTATTCAGATCGTCCAGTTTGCATTTGCCTAACGTTGGCAGTATTTTAAAACCGCCTCACACTGGCATTGACTGGCTCCCGGGGAGATAGAACGAATTAGGGGCAATACGAATGAACACAATTCTTCGCGGAGGGAGGAGTAGGTGGCTGGGGTTGGGGTTTGAGCGGGGTAGGGAGTGTGGGGTAAACTGTTATTTTTGCGAGATTCCCAATGAAATTCACTGACACTGAATGCAGTTGTGAATTATTTGCTCGCGTCGGTTGGGAGGCCAATGATGAGATGTCCGTAGGCAATCAGTGCCAGTCGCTGTGAGAATACCATCCCTAAACGGAAAAAACAACTACAGTAAAACCTCTCTAAATCGACCGACCTTCGCACCGGCTTTAAGTGGTCCATTTAGGGAGGTGGTCGGTTTGGGAAGTTAGAATATGGTTACAATGGTATTGTTAGGACCCAAATAAATCGATCGATATAGGGGAGTGGTCGGAATGTGGAGGTGGTCGGTTAGGTTTTTTTTACTGTATACCCCACCACACCAACCGCCATCCGCACCCCCCCCCCTCGGTAACCTCACCCCCCCCCCCCACCCACACAGACACATACACTCCCAAACCAAAAAGACAATAAAATAATAGACAAACTTTTGAAATGCAAAACTGTCAATTCCGGTCAAAATGAAATCCCAGGAGCAAATCCCTCAAAACCAGCGTTCCTTTGTTGTTATTATTATCATCATCATAATGTGTTTTAAAATTCGAATTCTTTCTTTAAATTTTCATAAATGGAGAAAGGGTTTGTTCCGTTGTGTGTGCAAGGATGTTGAGAAGAGCGGGTGGTGGTGGGTGATGGGCGCATCTTTTGGTTCACGTCAATTCTACCGCTTATAATCACAGGACAAAAGAGAGCCAAAATAATGCCTCTCCCTCCACGACCCTGGAGTAAATGCTGCAGCGGCGAACCTGACTCCACTACACACACCTCCACACACACCTCCACACACACACACATCTCTGCCTTAAAACTCCACACTCCATTCGAAAGATTTGACAAAACTGCCTAAAAGTAAAATGTCCTCCTAAAACAGTCAGCACCAAAACAATTCCACCGGACTCACTCTCCGCAACTAATGTATTAAGCCCTTCAAGTCAGCTCCGCCCCGCCCCCCCCCCTCCCTCTCACCCTCCCTCTCTCCCCTCCCCTCTCCTCTTCTTGCTTGCTCGTTGCTAAGAAAACTCACGTGCCTGTGATTTCTAAAAGGATGGACTGAGCCATGTTCTTATTATAGAGACAGTCTTTAAAACCATGTCTTGTGTGTGTGTGTGTCTTTGTGTGTGTGTGTTCGTGTGTGTGTGTTTGTGTGTGTGTTTGTATGTGTTTGTATGTGTGTGTTTGTGTGTGTGTCTGTGTTTGTGTGTTCATGTGTGTGTTTGTGTGTGTGTGTGTTTGTGTGTTTGTGTGTGTGTGTTTGTGCGTGTCTCTGTGTGTGTTTGTGTGTGTGTTCGTGTGTGTTTGTGTGTGTGTGTTCGTGTGTGTGTGTTTGTGTGTGTGTATGTGTGTGTGTTCGTGTGTGTGTGGATGAGGGATGTTTGTGGGCGTTGTGTGGAGAAGGCAGCTACCTTCATCCAGTGGAGATTTCAGAATGTCGAGCTGCCACTTTATTTCCATGTTCATTGTGACTCAAATTATCTGTTATTTCCCGCCAGTCGTCGCGAGGTTTCCCGCGCAAATGTCTCGCGAGATGATACGGTCAGTTTAGTCACTAAGCATGCGCACCGCGGGGCAGCGATTCCTCCTCCCTGTGCCAGTGATGGAGGCGGAAGGGCGGTGAGTCGGCCCGTTAAGCCACTGACGCAAGCCCCGTTAAGATCCCTCCGCCGGCTCCCGCCTCACGCTCTCCGAGCGGAGGCGCGCATTAATCACAAAGCCGCTGCTCGCACTGAGCCTGTATCCGATTGGAGAGTGGTGTTAAGCGGACGCTGTGTTTGAAGCCGATAGGTGTGAGGTCAACTGCTTTGTTGGTGTCGGTGTTAACGTGACTTCCTTAGCCCTGTCACTGTTCCGGCCCATATTCGGGGGCAGCTTCCCCGGAGTGCCTGCTGCTAATATTCCCGACCAGAAACTAATTGCCGTCACGACTGTCATTAAAACGACCGGAAGCGATGCTTGAAGCTTGGAGCAGCAGTCCCATTCACCATCCCCGCGAAAAAGAAATTGGAAGGTAGAGCGCCTGTTGTCACCGCAGATGACATTCTAAGGCACGGCAGAAGACACTCGAGGCTCCAAGATGATGCTCCAAGTCTACGACTGAGCAGACGACATTCTAATTACAACAGACCACAACCGAAACATGGCATACAACATTCTCAGTACAGCAAACGACATTCTAAACACAGCAGACGTCATTCTAAGTGCAGCAGACGACATTCTAAACATAGCAGATCACATTCAAAACATACCATACAACATTCTAAGCTTGAGCAGACGACATTCTGAACACGACAAACGACAGTATAAGTACATCAGATGCCGTTTTAAGTACAGCAAACGATATTCTAAGTAGATCAGACATTCTAAGCACAACAGGCGATATTCTAAGCACCGCAGACGACATTCTAAATACAGCAGACGGCATTTAAAGCAGCACACTGAGCAGACGACAGACATCGTCTTGAGTCGGTTTAATTTCGACTGTTTTACTTCTGAGAATGCCGACGACTAGCAATCCAGCAAGCAATCACTTGATTTTACCCAGGAGCGGCGAATATATTTCGCAAACCTGTCTAAGTTTTAATTTTCTCCACACCCCTGCATTTCTTTTGCGCTTAGAATATATTCCTGCAACTTATTTTCGAAACGCGTTCACTATTTGTCCAACTTCACTCCAACCCGCAGAAGCCCTCTAAAATGGAAGCTGGTGCTGAGTTATAGCTCTGGCTGCTAAGAAGGAGTGCCAGAAATAGTAGGGGCAGACACGGACGCCATGATGCTCGGCGGGTCGTCAAAACGCCACTGCGGCTGCGCACACCTGGCCCGCCGGGGGAGTGGTCGTCTGCTACAGCGCTAGTAAATAACCGTCTTCTGTGGGCGCGCGCTCCTAAATTCATCATCAAAGCGTCGCCACCCACCCCACCACCTACAATTAATGCCCCGCTCTAACTAGTCCGACAGGCAGGCAACACGGGCTGTTAGTGACGACTGATTAGTGATGGTGCTTCAGCCTGGGCAGTCTGGTCCGACTGACTATCTCCGAAGGAAAAGATCGAATCGATATCGATTGTCTTCTCTGTCGGGCATGTTATACTAAAACACACATAGAAGTCTATACATATGATATAAATGATATATACGATATATATGATATATGATTGATATATATGGTATAAATGATAAAAATGATATATATGATATACATGAGATATATGATGCATGTGATATATCTGATATCCGTGATATATGTATCATATATATGTGATATATATTATACATATTATATATATATAATATATATAATATATATTATGTATATGATATATATTATGTATATGATATATATTATATATGTCATGCATATATATATTATATATATCATATATTTATACATAAGCTAACTAGATAGAAAGGAGCTAACTAGATAGAAAGGATAGAATTGAAGCTAACTAGATAGAAAGGAGCCAGCCACTATGGTGCATTAGAGAGGCAAACCCCATGTAGGTGGCGCCAGTGTCAGTAATCCGCAGTAAATGGAAGTACTAAGGTGGTATGACTATAAACACTGACTGGAAATAATTGTTAGTTCGTTATTAATACTAGCATAATAAATTATACAGCTCATCTATTAAATTAGAAGCAATTAGAGTGTAATCCAGTATTGTGTGAATAGATTCTAGTTTGTTATTTATACTCGCATAATAAATTATACAATATAAATTGTGCTTACAAGAAGTGTACGGACATGTGATATGTAATATTGCACTGGTTCCCAGCAGTAGTCTGACAAACCTACATGTCCAATCGTTACCATGGCGAGCCCAGCTAAGTCGGGCTATCCCGGCCACACAAACAAGGCTCACACCATGTCCGGTAACCAGTGCCTGTGAATGTGTCGGTCATCCGATGGATCCTTCTCAGTGGACCCATTTGTGGGTTGGGCTATTTTCCGTTCCAACCAGTGGTCCACAATTGGTTCATCAAAGGATGTGGTATGTGATGTCCTGTCTATGGGAAAATGCATATAAAAGACCCATCGCTGCTTATCGGAAAGAGTAGCCTATGTGGCGGCAGTGGGTTCCTCCAAAGAAATATGTCAGAATGACTATACTTTTTATGTCCAATAGCCGCTGGTAGGAAAATCAATGTGCTCTAGCGATGTCCTTAAATACAACAAGCCTTACTGGTAACTAGTGCAGTTAGAGGCAGGCATAAACAGTGTACTACCCACTGAGTGGCCCTGGTTGCCGCCGTGAACCCGTCAATACACCAGTATTACGCAGTCTTTGGGACGGAGAAACGCTGGTGACGACGTGAATACATCAACATCAACAGTCTCAAAGAAACCAGATTCTCTTAGTGATTTTGTCACATCAAAAACATGATGGCGATTCGGCGCTTTTTTGCTTTCTTTTTCGCCCGAGTGAGGCGGGTCTGGGGCCTTTTTGTGGATAAGCCGGCCTTGTGTTTGTCTCTGGATATGAGCTTAGATGTTGCTACGACATAAAACCCCACCCTCGTAGGTCATCCAATAAGTAATAGACTACGAGCGCGATGCCCGCATCGGTATAGCGTGGGCCTCGCGTGCGGGAGATCGGGAGTTTGGTTCTCGGTCGAGTCAAACCAGTGACTATCAAATTGATACTTATCGCTTCCTAGCCTGGCGCTTGGCATTAACAGGATAAGGCAAGGAGGATTGGTTAGTTCAGTGTCAGGATAATGTGACTGAGTGGGATATCGGGTCATGGTGCTGGCAGCCTGATTTCCCAGTGGGGCAGCACTATAATGTTGCCATGAGTGCGCACTGTCACAAGTTAGTACCCATCTTGAGATAACCTTAGATGTTGCCAGAACATAAGACTCTAACTACCAACCAACCACCAATGCGCCCTCTCACACCAGTCGCAAGAACTAATATGGCGGGTGTCAGGAAAAAGAGTGTTTGTTTGTTTCTTGTTTTACGTACCGGCAACATCTAAAGTCATATCAGGAGGAGTTATTTGGCTTTCTGGGGATTTACGTCCTGACACCATTCAAGGTCATACACAGACTGGTCACTGACTTTGTGGCAGTGCGCCTTCACGGCTACTTTTATATTACGGTGCCACGTGACGCGATATCCCACTCAGTAACACTATCTGAACACTGAACCAACCGGTCCCTGTATCCTAGTAACGCAGCGCTCAAGGACTGGTAGTGGTACGTGTCCATTGTGTAAGTCTTTGTTTTAACTCGGCCGGGGATTGCTCCCACGACCTCCCTGCACCCCAGTGGGCCTTCTACCCAGTCGGTATGGGTTTTGATTTTATGAACATACCCAGTGGGATTACGTGACACGTGACAGATGCTCGTGGCTGCGCGTCAAGGTCAACGTCTGCTCGCCCATATTAGAAGCCACCTGTTCAACCTGAATCAGTTGAAGTTGCTTGGCTTTCTTGTTTTTTCCTCTCTTCATTTTGTGGGCTTGTTTTATGACTATCCACAGACGTTTTACGGTGGAGCATCCGGTTCAAACCGGCCATGCGCACAATTAGCGTGTCGCATGCGTGACCTTGACCTTGACCGATCTTGCAGAGGCTTTACTTTCTGTTTTCCGGTCGGGTGCGATATGGATCGCTGCGCCATACAATCAGGTTCCGATAACTCCCGCCGGTGACGCCACCGGCAAGCTGTCAATTACCAGGCCTAGCGGTGTGGCAAGACCGAAAGGCGGAGGGCCTAAGGGGCCCCCGGAGCCGTTGCCCCTTGTGTCAATAATGACTGACAAAATGACCACCTGCCAGACATGGACGGGAATGGATGCGGCCATACCTCGTCGGGCCGCTGTCACACAAATATTTACCGCTGAGAGAATGTGCGGTGGGCATATGAATGCAGCTTATAATTATATGTATATATATATATATATTTATATATATATATATATGCATATATATATACATGTATACATATACATGCACATATATATGCATATATATATATATAAAAATTATTATAAACTTCTTACTTCTAATTATATTGCCACCAGGTAGTTAATTACTGGACCAGACGGGATGGCCGAATGAGTTGGAGCATCCATCTCCGGTGTTGGTAGATCGTGGGGTCGTGGGTTCGAACCCTGGTCGAGTCAAACCAATGACTTATCAAATTGATACTTATCACTTCCTAGCCTGGCGCTCGGCATTAATAGGATAAAGCAAGGACTTGTTGGCTCAGTGTCAGGATAATGTGACTGAGTGGGATATCAGGTCGTTGTTCTGGTGGCCTGGTTTTCCAGTGGGGCAGCACTATAAAGTCACCATGAGTGCGCACTGTCACAAGTCGGTACCCGTCCTGATATGACCTTAGATGTTGCTAGGAAGTAAAGCAACAAGAAACAAACAAACAGTTAATTACTGCATCACTATGGCAACGTGGTTAGCCTACACGCGAGCTATGCGCGTCATAGAGTGTCACGTGCTACGGTAAGACTAAGAAGCACCACTTTCTCCGCCCGCCCACCACCACCATGGCATGCTGGTACGTCTGTAAGTCCAATCACAGTCACTCCTCACCACACCCACCCACCAACACCGCCCGCCCCCCATCCACACACACACAAACCTTGTCCTGACTACCTTTGCCGTCACCCCACGCATGTCCTCGGCCAATAGTACCATATACTCCTACCGTATTCAAAGCTAACTACCATTTATAGATACCTAGTTACCTAGTTACCATTTATAGTTACTTAGTTACCATTTATCCGCGAACCCTCGCTATTTACATGTTGATTCCACTACGCAGGATTTAATTGTGTATACACAATTAGTTTTTCGCGAAGATTATATTAAAAAATCGATTAACAAAATAAATAATGGCAGAAAGACCAGGAGTTTGCTGCTAAAGACAACAAAGACATTCTTCACCAACAATTAACAATAATAATAAAAGGTTTTTCAACTAAAAAAAAAACCTGAATATATATCATCACCAATATTTTTCAAATCGAGTCAAATCTGACCAGGTGGATTTCATTACTATTAATAAGGTTCTAAAACAGAACAGAACTTGATTATTTCCAAAATGTTGAAGGGTTTCGAAAGCATTACGAGTAAATAAAACAAACCCCATACTTCCAAACTATAACCCAGCTACAATTTACAAGCAATGTGCAGTAATCCTAATAATAGTAATACACTGATTATACCGAGACCAAATACGGGAAAGAAATCTCCATCCGCCACCAGAACCACAACCAGCACCCATGCACACAGCGTGTCCCAGTTTCAGCTTTTCGTTGCGTTGTGATCGCATTAAAAGCTGCTGCAGCGGCCAGACCCCCAGACCATCCCCTCCCCCCGCCCCGCCCCCGCACCGCCCCCACCCCCGTCCCCGCCCCACGGACTCGCCCCTCCTCTTCCCCCGGTGAGGACGCTGTGAAGCGTCCAGAGTGGTCTTAAGATGCGTCAAGATGACACACTGTCACGCCATCTGTCTCCTGCCCCGACCACTAGCTAATCTAAAAGAGGGGGGGGGGGGGTATTCGTATGTGATGTAGGCTATCACTTAGTATCAGTGACGTCACTCCGCGTGCATGACACAGGTACGGTAGGCGGAGCTGGCTAAGTGTGGGACGTGGCGGGAGCTGATAGACTGTGCGCATGCGCGCTGATTGTGAATAATAGGATCTGTGAAACGTAGGTATTGCTCCACCTGTATGCCCGTACCTTCTCAGATAGCTTGATCCCCACACATCCATCCCGCACCGCTCCACTATAAGCGGCATGGATAGGTGCACAGTAAAGGGTTGGCGCCCTCTGTGGGTCTACCATGGAACTGAGGAGTCCCGAGAAGCACCACGGTGTTGTAGGGACGACCCACATAATTAATCAGACGGTGGAACGCAATTTATAATATTACTCACATAATAATATATATTACACATATATGTCTGTATAAGTGGATGGATGGGAATATGCACAATTAATTGCACGTGTGCATATACCCAATATATAAATATATGTATATATATATATATATATATATATATATATATATATACAGTAAATCCCCTCTAAATCGACACACCATGGGACTGAATTTAAATGGTCCATTTAGGGAGATGGTCGGTTTAGGGAGTTAGAATATCCTTACAATGGTATTTTTAGGACCAAAATAAAGCGATTGATATATGGGAGTGGTCGATCTGTGGAGATGGTGGGTTATAGAGGGTTTACTGTATATATATACGTGTGCGTGTATGTGTGTGTGCATATACTTAGACACATATATTCACAAACTAGACGTACTAATACTCAGTAAAACAGCTTCCTACTGAAAGACTCGTTAATAGACCAGTTCCGTGCTGCGAGTCTGTGGAATCAGTGGACGCTGGTACCGGGTCACGCATCTAATAAGCTCTAAGGAACCAGATGATGAAGGAACCAGCAGTTTATTCAGGCCTCTCTCCGCCAAACGCAACCTATTTCTCACTTTGTACATCCATTGCATTTCGGGAAGGCCTCGCCAACTAACTCGGGCATTTTAGAGGCTGGAATAGATGACTTCCGCCACCAACCCCGCCCTCTGGTGGCAGCGACAAGAACTAATGCGGGTTACAGCGTACTGTGCGGTAGTCTCTGTAGAAAACGTTGAATGGGGGATTTGCACCATCAATCTGCCTTCTGGTGGCAGGGTAAGAATTAAATAATGTTGTGGATCTCAGCTCACTGCACACGCTGCGCAGACAAGGTATATTAGCAGAGCAATATGATATTATGATATGTACTAATTAGTCGATAGCAGCGCCATCTATATATAGAACCACTGTGGTTCAAATCACCCCAGCAGACATCAATCGGTCTGGGTAGGTTTATTTGGGGTTTTCGTCTTAACAACATCCAAGGTCATATCAGGATGGGTACCGACTTGTGATAGTATGCCCTGCTGGCGATGTTATAGTGCTGCCAAACTGTGGTACCATGCCTAGATATTCACACAATGAGACTATCCTCACACTGAGTCAACCACACTTTGCCCTATCCTAGTAATGCCCAGAGCCAGCCAACCATCAATGTTACATGTCATTGATTTGCCTCAACCAGAGATTGATCCCACGACCTTCAATGGGAAGTGATCACCCCATCCACTTGCTCATTCCATAATCCCTGTTCGCATCGTTTGTAGTTGCGACTATAAGAACAGCTATTCCAAAGACAGCGAACGCCGCGTGGATGCCAAAATAAACGGAAATGTGGCGACATTTGATGTGTTTCCCGGCCTGGTTGTGCCGGCAGGTGCTTGGTCTTACTGTCATTTGTTCGCAATTCTTATTTACCAAATGAAACCTTCGGCTGCTGCTTTGTGGCTTCAGGTTTTTGAGATCTCATGGAGTGCCTGGTTTTAATGCCACTTTCTGTTTGTTGTACTACTTCCATCAGTTTTACGTAGACAACTGACAACAATCCCCGTGGGAATGGCCATTTTACTGCATCCAACATCAACTCAGACAACATATTGAAACCTCACCATGAGTAAACCAGTATCACTTTGAACCCATAAACACATGGTTCCTGATAGGCTAACTTGAAAAAGTTTTTGTTTCCCTTTCAATTGTATCACTGAGTGTGCAAGCAAATATTCTCCATTATATTTGTTTGTTGGGGTTTTACACCCTGGCAAAATCTAAGGACATATCAGAATGGGTATCAACTTGTGACAGTGCGCACTCATGGCAACTTCATAGTACTGCCCCATTGGGAGACCAGGCTACAGACACCATGACCCAATGTCCCACTCAGTCATATTATCCTGATACTGAGATAACCAGTCCTTACCCTGTCTAGTAATGCCGAGCGCCCTGCTGTGTAGCGAAAAGTACCAATTCTGTGAGTCATTGATGTCAGTCGGCTGGGTTTCAAACTCCCGACCTTCCACATGGGAAGGCTGCGCTCTACCGATTAGATAAAATACCACTTCCTGTAATATTTAAATATAGCTATGTGCAGTCATTAACCTGCCCCTGCCTCCTCTTGCAGCTATTGGGTGCCCGGATGTGACCCCTCCGAGCAACTCGTGGGTGGAGAGGACGGGCGACGACCTGGTGGTGAGGTGCAACACTACGGGAGACATCTGGTACCTGACGTGTCAGGGCAACCAGTGGATCGGGCAGATCGGAAACTGTTCGCACGGTAAGTCTCTCCAGTAAGATACTGCTGTCTGCTTAGTCTAGTGGGGTTTGCGCCCTAGCAATAGCTGAGGTTAAATCAGGACGGATTACCGACCTGTGCCAGTGTGCACTCATGATGACTTGACAGTGTTTCCCGCACTATAATGAGGTATCATCAAGCAGCATACTAATGCATCCCACTCAGTAACATTATCCTGACACTGAGCCAGTCAGTCCTTGCCTTATCCTAGTAACAACAAGTATTGATTTTGCGGTTTGAGTCGGATGGGGATTAATCCCATAACCATCCGCATGGGAAGTGGGCGCTCTACCCACTTAGACATCCAGGAATAAGTAAATAATAAGGATATTTGGCTATTTCTGCACATCAACTTTTCACATGATTTACAACTTTAAATCAGTCTATTCTTTCCCAGATTAAATAAAGAAATAATGATATCATATTTATCAGCATATATTAAAATATAGATAAAATGTGTTAAATAAAAACAATTATAGACATACTGGTATATAGATCACATTATATATGCAGGTAACTAAATATAAAAAATGCATTTCCATATTTTAGAGACATTTGAATCCCTCTCACTCTTCTTCCCTCTTCTTTCTGTATACAATTATAAGTAAACCATTGCATTTATTAAAAATGCGACTGATAATAAGACAATTGATATCCTAGTAAATATTGATATTGAACTTTAATCTTTGACCTAAATAATTAACATTTGATGTATAATGTACTAATTGTTAGTTTTTGTTATTGCAGTGATGCCAGGCTTCGGGGCAGTCTTTGGGAATGGCATTCCTATTCAGCAAGGTGAGTTCCAATCCAAGCCCGGAAGAAAAGACAATAATCTCAAGACTTTCGTGGATTTATCCCCGCCCCCTTCTTTTTGAGCTAGACCAAGTGAAAGAGCCACACCTGGAAGAATTCCAATGTTCAACAACACAATTCTTAATTAGACCGTCCACCGGTCAGACCCAAACACAACACAAAGCTCAACAAATATCACCAAGCCCAGACCGACTGTGGCCGGTTTCAGAATGAGGCTTAATTAGCCTGACCTCTCCAGCACACTCCGCCACAAACAATGACCACCACCAGGTGGCGTACCCCCCCCCCACCCCCCCAGACTGACCTCTCCCGCACACTCCGCCACAAACAATAACCACCACCAGGTGGTGACGTCACCCCCCCCCCCCAGACTGACCTCTCCCGCACACTCCGCCACAAACAATGACCACCACCAGGTGGCGTACCCCGCCCCCCAGACTGACCTCTCCCCGCACACTCCGCCACAAACAATAACCACCACCAGGTGGCGTACCCCCCCCAGACTGACCTCTCCCGCACACTCCGCCACAAACAATGACCACCACCAGGTGGCATACCCCGCCCCCCAGACTGACCTCTCCCGCACACTCCGCCACAAACAATAACCACCACCAGGTGGTGTACTCACCCCCCCAGACTGACCTCTCCAGCACACTCCGCCACAAACAATAACCACCACCAGGTGGTGTACTCACCCCCCCCCAGACTGACCTCTCCGCACACTCCGCCACAAACAATACCACCACCAGGTGGTGTACTCATCCCCCCCCAGACTGACCTCTCCCGCACACTCCGCCACAAACAATGACCACCACCAGGTGGTGTACTCACCCCCCCCCCCCCCCAGACTGACCTGCTCCCGCACACTCCGCCACAAACAATAACCACCACCAGGTGGCATACCCCCCCCAGACTGACCTCTCCACACACTCCGCCACAAAACAATAACCACCACCAGGTGGTGTTACCACCCCCCCCCAGACTGACCTCTCCCGCACACTCCGCCACAAACAATGACCACCACCAGGTGGTGTACTCACCCCCCCCCAGACTGACCTCTCCAGCACACTCCGCCACAAACAATAACCACCACCAGGTGGCGTACCCCCCCCCCCCAGACTGACCTCTCCCGCACACTCCCGCCACAAACAATAACCACCACCAGGTGGCGTACCCACCCCCCCAGACTGACCTCTCCCGCACACTCCGCCACAAACAATAACCACCACCAGGTGGCGTACACCCCCCCCCAGACTGACCTCTCCCACACACTCCGCCACAAACAATAACCACCACCAGGTGGCGTACCCCCCCAGACTGACCTCTCCAGCACACTCCACCACAAACAATAACCACCACCAGGTGGCGTACCCCCCCCCCAGACTGACCTCTCCCGCACACTCCGCCACAAACAATAACCACCACCAGGTGGCATACCCCCCCCCCCAGACTGACCTCTCCCGCACACTCCGCCACAAACAATAACCACCACCCGGTGGCGTACCCCCCCAGACTGACCTCTCCAGCACACTCCGACACAAACAATGACCACCACCAGGTGGCGTACCCCCCCCCAGACTGACCTCTCCCGCACACTCCGACACAAACAGTAACCACCACCAGGTGGCTTACCCCCCCCCCAGACTGACCTCTCCCGCACACTCCGACACAAACAATGACCACCACCAGGTGGCGTACCCCCCGCCCCCGACAGTCCACTATGTCTTGTACTCACAATAACCACCACCAGGTTGCGTAACCCCCCACCATGATCCTGTAACCACAATAAACACCACCAGGTGGCGTTAGTGTCCCCCCCCCCCCCCACAGTCACACCATGGTCTGTAACCACAATAACCACCACCAGGTGGCGTACCCCCCCTCCCAGTCTACGATGATCCTGTTTCCACAATAACCACCACTAGGTGGCGTAACCGCCCCCCCCCCCCCGCCAGTCTACCATGATCATGTAAGCACAATAACTACCACCAGGTGGCCTAACCCCCTGTAATCACAATAAACCCGACCAGCTGGCGTTAGCCCCCCCCCCCCCGCCGCCTCCCCCTAAGTTCACCATGGTCCTGTACCCACAATAACCACCACCAGGTGGAGTAACCCTCCCCCCACAGCACCCCATGACCATTTGCCTACAATTACCACCACAAGGTGGAGTTAGCCACAACCCTCTCACAGTCCACTGTGACCATTTGCCTACAAATACCACCACAAGGTGGAGTTAGCCACAACCCTCTCACAGTCCACTGTGACCATTTGCCTACAATTACCACCACAAGGTGGAGTTAGCCACAACCCTCTCACAGTCCACTGTGACCATTTGCCTACAAATACCACCACAAGGTGCTGTTAGCCACAACCCTCTCACAGTCCACTGTGACCATTTGCCTACAATTACCACCACAAGGTGGAGTTAGCCACAACCCTCTCACAGTCCACTGTGACCATTTGCCTACAAATACCACCACAAGGTGGAGTTAGCCACAACCCTCTCACAGTCCACTGTGACCATTTGCCTACAATTACCACCACAAGGTGGAGTTAGCCACAACCCTCTCACAGTCCACTGTGACCATTTGCCTACAATTACCACCACAAGGTGGAGTTAGCCACAACCCTCTCACAGTCCACTGTGACCATTTGCCTACAATCCTCTCACAGTCAATAAATGTGAGGTATAAACTAATTATGCAGATATTATTCATGTATGTAAATTATCCTGTTTTTTATTATTATTGTTCTTACCTACTTCCACTCCTGTAAACCTTGGTGATATGTTCTTCTGTAGTTGGGGTACTGGAGATGGGGGTGCAGCCTGGAGTATTTATTGACTCCTACCTACATAGTACTACTTGTAGGTGTCTGTGTAAAGATATGTTCTAGCTTACACTGTGTAATATGCTGAAGATGAATAAATAATAATTATGGAAATAAACCATTGACTAGTTAGTGCTGCCCCTCACCCTACCCCCCCCCCTCCCGCTGCACGCCCAGTACCTGGGTGGTCAGCACCATCTAGTGACAAACCACATAAAGGAAAGTCTGTTTGAAATCGCCTCTTCATTTTTAGTCCCCTTTTCTGCACCATTTCTTTTCAGCTTTTTGCATCTTTTCTTTTATTGCGTTTTTTTCTCCCGTGTGGTCTTTTCTTTTTCTCGGTGCTCAGTAATGGTGCCGTGGACGTGTTCACGTTTGCTAATTGGATCCTTTGTCTCTGTCCAACTCTTCCTAGGCATCGCGTTGGCCGTTGGTGTTGGAATTCTCGTCGGAGCTGTGTTTGGAGCCTTGTTACTGATGTGCGTTTGGACAATTAAGAAAGGGTAAGTTACCATGATACCATACACCAACCTGTGCGTAGAGTTAGTGAGGTGGAGCACCGTGGGGTGGCACCACTGGTCCGGTTTTGTACATAATCAAGTAGAAATGTATCTAGTTGAATGAACCTTGCATTATTTATACTCGTATAATTGACTATGAATCACATATTATCTACTTTCTGTTTAAAGTTGCTTAGTCCGATGCTTTTGAGTTTCTGTCATTTTCCGAGATAAATGTATTATGTTGACTTTTACAATCTACCTTACTTTAGCTTGAACTAACTTTTATTTTAAATGGCTAACTATTGAGATATTTGAAGTGCAAACATGCTAAATTAATTTTGGCAAGCACGCTAAAACTCTGACAACATAGGCTTCTGCATTAACTGGTTCTATTACATTACCGCGGTATTCCCTTCTATGTGGCAACAAATGTTTGATAAGTGCACGAGTATCTAAAGGCTCTGTCACACATCACCGGATTGGGAAAACGGAAAGAAACCGAACAAAGTCCGTTGATATCCTGCAAAGTCTGGTTTGTGTCCGTTGCATATGTGTTGCATATATATGTGTTGATATCCATTGATATCCGGCCCGATCTGTTACAAGTTTTGAACATGCATAAAACTTGGAACTGATGCCGCTGGATTGACATCTATGGTTCTTGTCCGGTTTGAGTTTGTTTAGTCCGCTTATCGTCCGTTGGCTATCCGTTCATGTACGTTTCATGTCCGTTTCATGTCCGCCCGTCCGGCGGCCTTTGACCCGATATCCCAACATTTGACACATTTTAATACATTTTGATATTTATCACACCCCAACACCACCGGACTAAACAATTCTGTCCATTGCTCAATCCGGCATAGTGTGACAGGCACCTAAGTTAGATATGCACAATCAAATCTAGCTTTGATTTTGAAAATTTGATGTTTTCATCGGACTATGCAGCTTTAAACTCGTCTCTATTACTCCCGCCATCTAGAAATATATATATTGATTTGGGGTTTACACCTTAGCAACATCAGAGATCATATCAAAATACTTCCCGACTTGTGATAGTGCGAATTCATCGTAACTTTATAGCATTGCCCTATTGACATACCATGGGACTTTAACTGGTGCCAAACGATATTGCCTCCTAGCAGGCGACATTTTACTCTAACTTCCAAGCAGATATTGCTTCCGGGCAGACAACATTTACTTTCCACTGACGATATTGCCTCCGAGCAGACGACATTCCATGCAGTGCTGCTGATATTGCCTCTGATTCAGCAGTGGGCATTTTATTCCACGCAGTCGATATTGCTTTATAGCGGATGACATTTGTTTTGCACTGGCAATATTGCCTTTGAGCAGACGACATTTCACTCCACGTAGATGTCATTGCCTGTGGAGCAGACGACAATTTAAAAGGCGGTGGTGAACAGACTAGACATTTAATGGTCGCTGACAACCACCCAGGAGCCATCTCCTATAGCACCATATTGCGTGACAGTCATTTAAATCAATCATTCCCAGTCTTAATGACTGCACCGGTCTTGTAGTCCACCCTCACCCCCACCACTCCCCGCCCACCTCCACCCACACAACCGTATCTGCCCGCCACTATGCATGTACTCTTCACAGCGGCCTCATTTACCAACAAGTCACAAACCATTTCCACATCTGTCGCGAATGAACTCCTCAATCCACCATACTTTCAACAAAAGACGGATACAAAATATCACCAATTTTAATTAGGATGAAAAATAACGGCGTTGTTTATGGAGCTAGCTTTTTTTGCTCTTTGTTTTAAAGAGCCTTCATTTGTGAGATGGCGCGAGGTGTTCTGGGGGTGGTGATTTGTTAGTGACGGATTCCGTTTATACACAACACAGGTGGCATATTCCCACATTCCCCGTTTCACTAACAACAAGGGATGCTTTCACTTCAAACTTAATTGACACATTCTGAAAAGGCAGTGCTGCATATAGCTTCACCTGGGACGTGCACTTTTTATACATCTCTCAAAGCAAAGCCACGACTATCTAACAATAGTAACAGGTGGCCATGAACGCAGTCATAGGCAGGTGACACGGGTCACGGAGGAAATAGTCGGCGCACTTCTCGGTATACAAGACATTGGGCATTTTCTTTCAAAGTTCAGATTGGCGCGCTGCCAGATTTCAAATATCAATGACAGACACGTGCCACACGTGAAACAGATCCATTGGGGAGTGGCTTACTAAAACTTCACACCAAGTCAATCCCCCGTGGTATATATACATCATACACAGATGGGTTATTCTCAGGAAGCAATGGTCTACCTACATATAGAGAGAGGGCGACTGGGAGGGGGAGAGATGGTGCGTGAGGCTAAGAGCACTAGATGGCTTCCCGTGTGTGGACCACAACCGTGTCAAATACCAAACACATTCAAAATGAATACTGTTCACAACCTCGCCTTGCATCCAGCGTAACTAGGATACAACAAGGAATGGTTGTTCAGTGCCAAGAGAATGAGTCAGGTATTCGTCCATGGTGCTGCCTGTACGGTTACCCAGTCAGGCAGCACTATAGCGTCTCCATGGGCGCACACTATCACAAGTCGGTACCCGTCCTTGTAGGATTTAAATTTCCAACAAACAAAAGTGATAGGGGTTACTTGTAGATATTGGAGAAGTGTTGATGATACTGAATGATAAGCCCAGAGGGTGTTTCGATAAGTAGTGAATTGTTAGTAAAACGCGGCGGGTGGCCCTGTCAGAGTTTGTAAAGTAGGACAGAAACGAGAAACATATATCGTCAACTTCATTATACATATAATGTATGAGAATATCAGTATATGTAAATAGCGGAAGCTTCCTTGTGCCTCGCATGTGGAAGGTCGGGAGTTTGGTTCCCGGTCGAGTAAAATCAATTACTTTAAAATTGATACTTGTTGCTTCCTAGCCTGGTGCTCGGCATTAATATGATGGAAGGCTGTAGTCGGTGCCAGGGTATGCCTGAGTGGATTCGCATGGTGCCAGTTGCATGATTTCCCAGTGAGGCAGTACTATAAAGTCACTATGAGTGTGCACTGTCACAAGTCGGTACCCGTCCTGATATGACCCTAGATGTTGTTAGGACGCAAAACAACAACAAACAAACAAGCCTCCTTGTGCAATCTACTTACTCCTTGATTATTCATCGAACCTGACTAGTGGCGCCACCACTGTGCGTCCATCTCACTAATAGAGGCCGGCTTCCTGTTGTCGGGTGCACAGTATTGGTAGGATAGGTCAAAGACTGGTCGGCTCAGTGGCAGGATAATGTAGCATAATGCTGGTGGTTTCGCGTATCAGTGAAGTGAACGCAGTACCAGTTCTGATATGGCCTCAGATATTGTTAGGACCTAGTTCCCCCAATCAATCGGTATATATGTATATATAATTGTGTGGATGTATGTATGTACTAAAACAATATGTAATCTATAAAAATAATTCTTATCCGGTAATAAAAAACCATTCCTTTATATAAATTAAGCAGGCAAAATGATTAACAGTTGACATAAAATGTCTCTGGGCGGTCCCCCGCCCCGCCCCGCCCCGCCCCGCCCCGCCCCGCCCCGCCCAGCAACCTATACCAACCAATTCCACTCACTCATCCACTCACCATCCTTCCCCAACCCACTCACTCACCCATTTAATCATCGCTCACCCATCCACTCACACACAAACTCAACCACTAACTCACTAACTCACCCACCCACCCACTCATTCAACCACTCACCCACCCAACCTCACCCACATATTCACTCAGACACTTACCCGCCCACTCAGACTGACCCTTCACCCACCCACTCACCCTCCAACTCACTCACCCCCTCACTCACCCACTCACCCACCTATTCACCCACCCACTCACCCACCTATTCACCCACCCACGCACTCACTCACCAACCACCCCCATACCCACCCACTCACCCACCTATTCACCCACCCACTCACCCACATATTCACCTATGCACTCACTCAACAACCACCCCCATACCAACCCACTCACCCACTTATTCTCCCACCCAGTCATCCACATATTCATCCACCCACTCACTCATTCACCAACATATTCACCCACCCACCATACCGCTCACCCACTCACTAACTCACCCACTCACTCAACAACCACCCCCATACCCACTCACTCACCTATTCACCCACCCACTCATCCACCCACTCACTCACCCATATATTCACCCACCCACCCTACCGCTCACCCACTCACTAACTCACCCACTCACTCAACAACCACCCCCATACCCACTCACTCACCCACCTACTCACCCACCCACTCATCCACCTATTCACCCACCCACTCACTCACCCACATATTCACCACCCATCCTACCGCTCACTCACTCACCCACCCATTCACCCACTCACCACCGACACCCGCCTATTCCCCCACTCACTCACCCACCTATTGCCTCACCCACCCCACCTCTCACCCACCGGACCGCTCACTCACTAACCCACCTCTTCATCCCGCACACAGAACGCCAGAACCAGCGAAACCAGCGAAGCGCGCGGACGGGCCGGCGACGAAGGGGTACATCGGGGAGGAGCGCACCCACTACCCGGCGCTGCTCGGCCAGGAGCGGGCGGCGGCCGGCGACGCGGCCGTGTACGAGTACACGCACGTGTGGGACCCGCGCTCACAGTCGATGGAGAAGCGCATCGAGAAGAAGGCTCTGCCGGCGTGCAAGCCGCCGCGCGCCGCCTACAGCTCCGACGTGCTCGTCAACACGCTGAGCGGCGGCCGCCTGCACTGCGACAACGCCCGGCACCACCTGTACGAGACGCCCCGGGGCGTCGTGCTGGAGGAGCACGAGCCAACGCCCGGCCTCACGGCGGGCGGCCTCACCGCCGGCCGCTACCGCACCGCAGACACGCCAGTGTACTTTGACCTTGACCCCGAGGTGCGCGGGGAGAAGGTCGAGCGGCCGCATTGACTGCGCATGCACGGCCTGAACGCAGCCGACCTCAACAGGATGTGCAGCGCTTAGAATGAAGGACGGGGGAAGGGAGAGGAAGGAGGAATGAATGAGAGAAGAGCAGGGGGGGGGGGGGTATAGGGATTATTCGCAACTGCGTGGGTTGTGGAGTGAGGGAGGGGGGGAGTGAGGGGGAGGGTATTGGGCAATTTGGGGGTGTGGGAGTGGGGTTGTGTATGGGTGGGGTGTGTGTGTGGGGGGGGGGGGGGGGGTGATGCTACACGGCTTATAGGAGGGGACTGACTTGTTGCCAATTGTATAAGGATAAGTATGATAATTATGGTGATTATGATAATTAATATTCCTGTATGAAGACAGTTACGGTGTCATTATTGAGCTCACATTTCATAGACACGACTTCGGACACGGTGTACGACATTCAATACGCGTAACGAATTAAAGTGACTGCTTGTCTGTGAAGGCCATGCCACAGTCTAGTTCATGCACTGTATACAGTGCACATGGAACTTAGTCAGTGTCTGTACCAGAGTTCCATCACGTGACTTGTACAAGTAGTACACGAGAGTAGGGTTTGACGGCAGGCGGTGTGTACCAAGTACCTGTGACATTTGTTTGTTGTTGTTTTACATCCTAGCAACATCTAAGGTCATATCAGGACGGGTACCAACTTGTGATAGTGCGCACTCATGGTGGCTTTATAGTACTGCCTGACTGGGAGACAATGCCACCAGCACCATGACCTGATATACCACTCAGTCACATTATCCTGACACTGAGCTAACCAGTTCTAGCCCTATCCTAATAATGCTGAGTGCCTGACTAGGAAGCAACAAGTATCAATTTTTAAGTCATTGGTTTGACTCGACCTGAGTTCGAACCAACGAACCCATGGGTTCGGATCCCCCGACCTCCCAAAACAAGAGGCGGATGCTCAACTCATTTGATCATCCCGTTTGGTTCATATACCTGTGACATATACGCATGTAACATATTTATAGAAGGTGGTAATCTGATATGTGTTATGTCTATGGAATGTCAGCTTTATCACTATTGCAAAGTACAACTATAATCATTATCATCATTGTATGTGGATAATTATGATCACCATTATAATAATTATAATGATTATAATTGCAATGTCAACATTATGATAATTTTTATTATTCTAATTATTGTAATTGCAAAGTCGAATACGAATGTGCGTTTGCGAAGCTAAGCATAGAAATAATGTGCATACCGTGAGGCATCATAGACATAATATACGAAACTAAATGTGGTGCTCCTCAATCAAACCCCCCGAAGGATGTGCATGAGGCACTGGGTTGCACCGACTTGTGGCTGCAGATTGCCTCCTCATGTACTAACGGGGGTATGTGGCCCTACTTCTCACATTTAAAGCAGTTACGGTTGCTGATGCTGATTTCAAATAAGAGCCTTGCGAAAGGGTTTATTTGTGCTCGCGACATTAAAAAGAAAGTTATTATTGCTTGGGATTTTTTTAGAATGTCCTTATATATAGGCACCATTGTTGGATAGCGTTATATACGTGTGTATATAAACGCAATATATATATATAACAGAGATATACTTTATAACTTATAAGGGTTGTATCACGCAGGGCTGGGTTAGAATTGTATAGACTATAGTTACCTCTACAGATATTGCTAAGTGTTGAACGTCAATGTGATCATCTTTCTATAACAAGAAGACTGGTGTCTGCGGCCATTTCGGTCAAACACTCGACCATACTAGTCAAACATCTAGAACTCATAGGCATGTTTATGTCGTGTATATTTTATTTACCTTCATGTGAACTTAGAGAACAAAGGTTTCTCTACTAAATAAATAAATAAACAAATAATATATATATATATAAGTATGAATATGTAAGTACTATGTTCTAAACATAAAACAACTGTCCGCTACTCATGGCACATTCAGATGTCGAGCACCTAACGATTGGTTGATACCTCTGAAGTATAGCATGGCCAATGCACTGGTACGCAATACATCGCTTTTCTAAACATAAAACAACTCTCCGCTACTCATGGCACATTCAGATGTCGAGCACCTAACGATTGGTTGATACCTCTGAAGTATAACCAGTGGCCAATGTACTGGTGCGCAATACATCGCTTTGTATTAAACATAAAACAACTCTTCTTTCCTGTGCAATCGGAGCATGTTATTCCTTTGAAATAGCAAATGTTTATGGCAGTGTTAATAATATATTAAGATGGTATATAACGGTAGACACGCTTTGTTTGTGTCAGTATTGCTGCATCTGCCTGCTTTACGTCAAATTACCTCTGAGACAGAACTCTCACGGCAGCTATTGTTTAAAAAAGCGCTGACCAAAGTGAAATCTAAGTCAAATGTATTATAAATGTGTGATGTGTCTTGTATATTTGTCTTCTGTTGTGCAGGTTTTTAACCACAGGATGACGGGATAGAAATTATGAAAAGAGGATATCTTTCCATGTTAGGCTATTGATATGATATCTAATATCTATTGATAGTATGTATGTACGGTGCCTCTACTGTTAATGAATTAATTGTTTCTGGGTATCGCGTAGCCATGGCAACGGGTGCGTTCGGAAAATGCCTTTGAGGGCCTTACGTCCTAGCGTTATGGTAACTTGTCTCACGAGTACATAAGGATTGAGACAACGTCCGACTGACTGCTAGCTTTGCTGCCACTGAAGCTATCTATAAAGCTTCCGTCTTATTATATTGCTTCTTTAATTACCAAGACGGCCATGTCACAGTAAGAACGCCGAGTCATGTATGCTGAGCCTCGTTAGTACGTGGGTGACCGCTAGGTGACGCTAGGTGCTGGAGACACCATTTCAGACAAGGATATGTCAGGAATGTGACACTGACTTGGCGCTAAATCGAGATTCACCATCTTCATTAATTGTTAATTTACCAAAATGTGTTCATTTTACTTGGTCTGAATTAACATTCACAATGAAATATGGTTTCTTGTACATGTGGGGCATTCTTTGTATATTTTAATTAATCAAAACCCTAACCTTAATTTAAAATTTAATGAGAAGTTAGGTCCACAAATGTACCACATGCTCATATAAGGCGCTCTCACATACAGAGCAGCAGCGGGAGGTATGCTATAACATGAAAATATAGAATCGTATATATACAGCAGTCTTTAAAAATTCTTTCTTTTTTTGCTGGTGTATCTAGATTACAATAACATTATTGCAACATCCAGATGATTTAAGCACTGACTACGTCGTTATTATATAATTATAAGTAACTTCACTAAATTAAAATGAACAATTGGAAGTAATATTTTTAGATTATTTGAATTGTTAAGACTGGATTGTATTCTCAAAGAACTTGGTGAGATAATTGATATAAATAACTGAATAGTGTATGTGCATTAGTTATCCACTGACAGGATCCAAAAGATGCCCAAATTATGTAGTTGCATAGCTGTGAAGACTATGCTACAATAATTGTTATAAGTAATGTACATGTGTAATTCCTTTACCACAAAAGCCGCATGTGGACATCGAGTTTCGTTAGTTGGACATATGAACTGTACCAACGTCTGTAAACTGGAGTCAAAATGGTGACAAAAGGGACCATTTAGTTTTGTGGACTACACTTTTAGTATGTTATTAAATATGGTTTACCCCATTTTGTGCAATTGGACTACACTTTTAGTATACTATTAAATATGGACTACGCCCTTTAGTTCAATAGGACTATCCATTAGTATATTAAGAAATATTGACTACGCCATTTAGTTCATAGGACTATACATTTAGTATATTGATAAATATGGACTACGCCATTTAGTTCAATACGGCGACACTTTTAATATATTATTAAATATGGACTACGTCATCAATAGGACCACACTTTTAGTATATTAATAAATATGGACTACGCCATTTAGTTCAATACGACGACACTTTTAATATATTATTAAATATGGACTACGCCATCAATAGGACCACACTTAAAGTATGTTAATAAATATGGACTACGCCATTTAGTTCAATACGACGACACTTTTAGTATATTATTAAATATGGACTACACCATCAATAGGACCACACTTTTAGTATATTAATAAATATGGACTACGCCATTTAGTTCAATATGACTACATTTTCAGTATATTATTAATACACACTGACTAATTATGTTCTCAAATTTAATGTATTCTTCTTTCCTTTGTAATTCAAATGAATTATTCAGTATGTTTGGGTGTGTTGTTTGGGGTTCTTTTCTGAGTAATTGAAATAAAAAGCAGTTCGTTAGAAATGTGACAAACTACAGTCAATGATGAAGAGAATACTACAGCTGCCCCGAAGCACACAGAGAGCAGCCCCCAGTGATTGGAGAAGTGTCGTGAAAGGATGAATAATTGGTGTAAATAGAACATATTGATGTGTTAATATGTACATATACAACAGACTCTTGTATTCGTGTGCTGCATAATGGATGGACATGACATTAAATATATCCGTCTCGTTTACAAACCAGTGTTCTGTCATCTCTACCTTATTCTCAACAACAACAACAAAGTATGTGTCTCCAAAGAACAACTCTGCGTTTTGATCAACGCTGTCCAGAAATAGCAAGTGGCCTGTTATTGGAAGGGTAATTAAATTAGATAAAAATAGTCTCTACATTGAAAATATTTGCGCATATATGGCAGTGACAGTTGTTCCGATTAAATCGATCAAGACCAGCATTTTGTTGTCAGAAGTCCTTGCCAGTAGTTCCATAGTTCGACACCAGGGCGCAGTCGGACCTGTATTCAAAGAACAATCTGCATCCATACCAATGTTATCCAGACATAGCAGAGTGATGATCAAATGTAACAAAAATCAGGTACAGATGGGCACAGATCACATCCTTTCCGGAACTCAAATACTTCTGAACATCTCTCACAGGCTGCATATCTAACAAAACTATTTATTCACAGTGGTTTTTTTTGTCTGTTTTCAAAATACATCATTCTATATTGACGTTGCATAATCCGATGAAAGCAGACAGTGGGGAGGACGAGAGGAAATGGAAAGAGAAGACAAATATGTGAGAGGAAGAAGGGGGTGGAGAAGGAGGAGAGGAGGAGAGGAGGAGGAGAAGGAGAGGAGGAGAAGGAGGAGGAGGAGAGGAAAAGACGAAGAAGAAGGAGAAGAAAGAGAAGAAGAGAGAGGGTGAGATAGGGAGAGAATATCAAGCAGGGGGGGGGGCACCGATGGGAGAAGGACGAAGTGAGGAAGAGGGGGCAGGAGCAGAGGAAGGGGAGAGGAGAAAAAAGGGGCGTTGGAAAGAGAAAAGAGAAGGACAGAAGGAGTCGGAAGCAGGAGTAGAGGGAGATGAGACGGGGAGCAGGTAAGGGAAGAGGAAGAGAATGAGGAAGAAAAGAAAGATGACCAGGAAGAGGACATTGAAGGAAGAGGAGAGGAGGAGTGGAGAAGGAAGAGAGAAGGAAGAGGAGGAGGGGAAGATGAAGAGGAGGAAAATGAGGAAGATAAGGACCAATACATAACAACAGAGGACGAGGAAGAGGACGACGAGGAGGATGAGAACGGGGAAGAAGAGGATCTAACGCCCGCTGACTTGTCATCCATTAACATGAAGCCTTACCTACATAGATTAATGGCCTCATGCTGATCATAATTTTATCTGATAGTCGATTGTAGCTGTTTGATGTAATCGACACTGCTTAGTAAGAAAACTGGAAGGAACATTAGTTGAACCAAGCAGAAGTTCCACACATTTGAATTAGAAAATAAATAACGAAGGAAACTGCACAATGCCTCAAGTCTATAAATACTAATCTTTTAATTAAATCTACTAACACGCGGAGAAAATATCGCAGATTAACCAGAACGACGTCTCAAATGGCACTTCTTGTCAGATTACCCGTGCACCTGGACACTGAATAGAAGCAATGCAAATAGGGGCTGAAGAAAGAGAACCAGAAAATAGTTCATCCTCTCACCACCAGGGCGCTTTTCCATTAGAAATTAGTTGAATGGAGGAAGGGAACGGTGAGGGCCACTCGGAAATGGGCAGATGGAGGGGAGAAAGGAGAGGGTGGGGAGGTGGAGAGGGGGATGAGGGGGATTGGGTGAGGAGGGGAGGGAGGATGGGGAGGAGGAGAGAGGAGAGGGCAACGGAAATGGGATGGGAGAAGAAGAGAGTAGAAGGAGGAGGAGGAGAGTGAGGAGACGGAGAAAGTGGGAGCAGAGAAAGGGAAAACACAGTAAGGAGGGGAGATGAAATGAAGAGGCGGGAAAGAGAAGAATAAAGGAGGGTGGAGAGTACTGGAATGTGAGTAGAAAGAAGTACAGAAGGAATAGGAGATGGGAGAGGAGGAAGTGGGGGAAGGAAGAGGAGTAATGGTAGGATGAAAGGGGCAGAGAAGGAGAGGCAGGAGGAGGAGTACAGGTAGAATAAGGAAGGTGGGGAAGGATGGAGAGAAAAGGGGACAAGAAGAGGAGTAGGAGGAAGCGGACGAAGGAGAGGGAGGAGAAGAGGGAGGAAGACAGCGAAGTGAACGGAGAGAGTAGCCGCAGGGCAAAGAAGAAAAGGAGGTGGGTGAAGAGGAAGGAGATGGAAATGGTAAGGGGGTGAGCATGGTGAACAGGAAGACAAGACAACTGTGAAGATCCAAAGGATGGGGGGGAGGGAGAAAGTGGGAAAAGAAGGACAAGGGGTAAAGGGAATGAAGAGTATGAGCAGATCGAATGGTAAGACAGAGAACTGGAAGAAGAATGGAAGCAAGAAAGGGAATTACAAGATGAGGATGAGAAAAGGGTAGATATAGGATGGGTAGATAAGGTGTGGGGGGGGGGGGGGAGAGAAGGAAGAGGATTTGTTGGAGTTTTACACAAAAAGAGGAAGAAAGAAATAAGAGTCAGAAGAGGAGGGGAACAGTGGGAGGAAGAGGGAAGGGGAGGGAACAGTGGGAGGAAGAGGGAAGAGGGGGGAACAGTGGGAGGAAGAGGGAAGGAGGAGGGGACAGTGGGAGGAAGAGGGAAGAGGGGGGAACAGTGGGGAGGAAGAGGGGAAGAAGAGGGGACAGTGGGAGGAAGAGGGAAGAGGGGGACAGTGGGAGGAAGAGGGAAGAGGGGACAGTGGGAGGAGGAGGGAAGAGGGGACAGTGGGAGGAGGAGGGAAGAGGGGACAGTGGGAGGAGGAGGGAAGAGGGGACAGTGGGAGGAGGAGGGAAGAGGAGGGGACAGTGGGAGGAGGAGGGAAGAGGAGGGGGACAGTGGGAGGAGGAGGGAAGAGGGGGGACGAGGAGGAGGGAACAGTGGGAGGAAGAGGGAAGAGGAGGGGAACAGTGGGAGGAAAGAGGGAAGAGGGGGGAGGGGACAGTGGGAGGAAGGAGGGAAGAGGAGGGGGAACAGTGGGAGGAAGAGGGAAGAGGAGGGGACAGTGGGAGGAGAAGGAGGGGAAGGGGAGGAGAGGGAAGAGGGGGAGAGGGAGGAAGGGGGAGGAGAGGGGGGAACAGTGGGAGGAAGAGGGAAGAGGAGGGGACAGTGGGAGGAAGAGGGAAGAGGAGGGGAACAGTGGGATGAGAGAGGAGGGAACAGTGGAGGAAGAGGGAAGAGGAAGGGACAGTGGGAGGGAAGAGGGAAGAGGGGGAACAGTGGGAGGAAGAGGGAAGAGGGGGGAACAGTGGGAGGAAGAGGGAAGAGGAGGGAACAGTGGGAGGAAGAGGGAAGAGGAGGGGAACAGTGGGAAGAAGAGGGAAGAGGAGGGGACAGTGGGAGGAAGAGGGAAGAGGGGGGACAGTGGGAGGAAGAGGGAAGAGGGGGGAACAGTGGGAGGAAGAGGGAAGAGGAGGGGAACAGTGGGAAGAAGAGGGAAGAGGGGCGAGTGGGGAAAGGAGGCTTCGGAACTGGTACGCTTTCATCAGACTATGCCACTTTAAGGCTGATCTCCGACCGTATGTTTGTTGCTGTTTTACGTCCTAGCAACATCTAAGGTAATATCAGGTCAGGTACCGACTTGTGACAGTGCGCACTCATGGCGACTTTATAGTGCTGCCCCACTGGAATACCAGCCGGCCAGCACCATGACCTGATAGCCCACTCAGTCACATTATCCTGACACTGAGACAACCAGTCCTTGTCCTATCCTAATAATGCCAAGCACCAAGCAAGGAAGCAACAAGTATCAATTTTAAAGTCGTTGGTTTGACTCAACCAGGGTTCGAACCCATCATCATCATCATCATGCTGTCGGTCGCGATGCGACGAAGGCTGTTTTCATTACTTGACTGCCGCTCTCCATTTAGCTCTCTGCTGTGAGACTTGCGTCCATGAGTCGGTCTTAATGTCTCTCAGCTACATTTCATGAAAGCTGCCTGCAAAAGTGTTGAAGTGCTGCTGGCTTTTGCAAGTTACCAGCGGCACTCTCTCGGGGAGCAAATAGAGGTTTCACACCGGCAAGAACATGTCAAGACAGGCGCAAAACTATTTGTCCCTGCAGTGGCTGGTCGGGAGATGTTGGGAGTTCCATACATCAACGGCCCTAAATGCTGCCACAGTGATATGGTTTTCTGTTTAGGGTTTGCTCCCTTAGCCTTCAGTTCTGTCAAGAACCTGTACCACAAGGCAGTGGTTTACAACTCTGCAAGGCAGGGGCGGCAAACTCCCTGAGGTATTGCTATACCTGCAATACCTGCATAACGAACCCACGACCCCATAATCTACCAACAAGGGAGACGGACGCTCTAACTCATTCGGCCATCCCGTCTGACCAGATCTCCGACCGCCATGACAGTCATTAAACTGTGCGAGCAGCATGCCGGTGTCATTAATTCGATATATGGCTGATGCCAGCAAAGTGGATGGTCATGTGACCTGAAGGCTTTCAGCTACCCAGTCTCTTCTCTTCTCAGACAACAAAGATTACCATAAATCCAGTATATACTATCCACTAATAAAACAGATTTGTCTTATTAATTAACTAGGTTTGTCTTTTATGAACACAGGGTACAGTGCCTAAAGTAACTAGACCACGGTATGGTAGAAGAAGGAGGGACAAGTTCAAATCCCAGCCGAGTCAAATCAATGATTACAAAATTGATATGTGTTGTTACATAGCACAGTGCTATGCATTACTGGGATTGGCAAGAACTGGTTAGCTCAGTATCAGTATAATGGGAATGAATGGGAAATCTGGTCATCATGCCAGCGGCAGCACTATAAAGTCACCATGAGTGCTTACTGCCACAAGTCGGTACCCGTCCTGATATGACCTTAGATGTTGTAAGGGTGGATATAAAAACCCTACACATAGCATACATTATATCAGTAAAACCTTTCTAAATTGACTGACCATGGGACCGACTTTAAGTGGTCCATTTAGGGAGGTGGTCGGTTTAGAGAGTTAGAATATTCTTACAATGGTATTTTTGGGACCCAAATAAAGCGATCGATATAGGGGAGTGGTCGATCTGTGGAGGGGTCGGTATAGAGAGGTTTTACTGTGTGTGTATATATATATATATCAATCAATCAATCAATAGTTCCATCCTCTAGTCGAGGGTTGGATGCAATGGTTCTCCACTTGTCCCGATGTTGTGCTGTTCTGATAGACTGTGAATAATTCAAGCCTGTCCACTGTGAAATATTTGTAAACCATGATGTTCTTGGTCTCCCTCTCCCTCTGCTGCCATTCACCTTCCCTGAATATATATATATATATATATATATATATATAATTATGTAGGAGGGGGCAGACATAATGCAACCATAACTATACTTGGCTGGGCAACCCGCCCTACCCATAATAATAATAATAATAATAATAAGCGATCAAACGCTAATTCAATAACATAGTTGAATCATAATAGCAGTCAAGTAACAGTAACAAATAACATAACTGAATAATAATAATAATAGTCAAGTAATAATAAGCAACAACAACAAAAAAGGAGAAACAGGACAGGAGCAACAGGTGTTGACCGGTCGAGGCGAGCGAGGGAATGGGCCCCAGTCAAGCGGGGAAGGGGCGAGGAAAGGTGGAGCGGGGGCCGCCACCTGCCGGATTCGAACCCAAATGGTCAAAAGTTACATCACCAACTTCCAACACATGGGGGGAGGGGACTCTGCGCCCTCCCTACACCAGCATATCCTAGATATACGCGTGTATATATAAGTTCTTGCTACGTATAAACAAGAAGTCAAATTTCCGACGGCAACTGAAGTTCCACAGCCACTAGTAGTGCTCTCGAACGCTGCAGGTGGCAGTAAGGTCCGCACAAACAAGCGTGGGCCACAGCGATTTGACAATAATATATCACCGAAAATAATAAATAACAATATAATAATATACCATATTCCTCCGCTTTCTTCATACATTATATAGAATATGTATATGCATATGTATACATATATATATATATATATATATATATTAAATTATATATGTATATTTATGTGTGCTCTGGGCTGACAGGACTAATGGTGGTAGTTAGCCATTAACGTCTATAAGATGACCATAGATGTAGCAGGCCCGACCTTTGTGAGTGCTGGCTCGGAGGGAATTGTCTGGTGGATAGGAAGTGGCTGTCAGCAGGTCGGCAGCGGTCCGAGCCGGGTGGCAGGTGGTGGCAGGTGGTGGCAGGTGGTGGCAGGTTGCCGGGGCACACAGCATGAGGGGTAGAGGGGTGTGCCACGGGATGAGCGGCGGGGACAGACGAGAGGTCGGACCAGAAAAAGGACATGATTGTGTCTCTACGCCACTTCAGAGCTTTAGGCTGTCGGCTAGGGGTTATGAGTTAGTGGGTTGCGGGTCATGTTATGGGTTAGGGGTTCTAGGTTGTGGGTTGGTTGATTGTGGGTTGTAGGTTAGTGGGTTGTGGGTTATTTGTTAGAGGTTGTGGGTTGGTGGGGTATGAGTTGGTGGATTGTGGGTTAAGGCCCTGTCACATTATGGCGTATGGCGGGAGCGTATTGAAAACCTACGCAAGTCCTGCGCGTGCCAGCCTATCATGACCTTTGGTGACCTATCGGGTGTTTTTGAGCATATGCGTAACCTATGAGGAGCGTACGAGGAGCGTACGAGGAGCGTATGAGAGCATACTGTGACATTTGTTGACGGTTTTGATTGGCATATGGAACCTATGCGTAGCGTATGCATAGCGTATGTGTAGCATATGCGTAGCGTATGCATAGCATATGCATAGCGTATGAGCGTATGAGTAGCGTATGAGTCAAGATCGATGTCGAGACCTATGGCATATGCTTGGAATATGCTGTGCATACGCTGTGCATATGCTGTGCATATGCTAGGAGTATGCTCCCATACGTAACTCATAGGTTATGCGTACGCTACATACGCTAGAGATATGCCGGTGACGCAAGTTGAGCGTATGCGTAACCTACGCAGGCGCACCCCTAGCATACGAGGAGCGTACACCGGCATACGAGGAGCGTACACCGGCGTATGAGTAGCGTATGAGTAGCGTATGAACCATACGCTCCCATAGGTCGAGATTTTTTTAGCCCGCACAAAAGAATTTGGATGAACGGATGGGAGAAAGCGTATGGTGGCGTACAGCGGCATAGGCCGGCTTAAGCCGGCACATGACGGCGTATGTGGAGCATATGCAGAGCGTATGCATAGCGTATGCATGGCATATGGCGGCGTATGACAACGTATGCTGACGTATATGACGTAACGTGCCTACGCAGCCATACGCTCCCCCAAAAAAACCTAATGTGACAGCCCATTTAGGGGTTGTGGGTTATATGTTATGGGTTGATCGTGGTGAGTTCGAGGTTCTGGGTTGTAGGTTGTGAGCTGGTGGGTTGTGCATTGTAGGTTTGTAGGCGTTTGGGTTGTTGGTTAGAGGTTGTATCTTAGGGTTGGAGGTTGTGGGATTGAGGATTGGGGGTTGTGGGTTGTGCGTGTAGGGATTGTGGGTTGGTCGGTTGGAAGCTGCGGGTTGGTGTGTTGGTAGGCTATGGGTTGTGGGTTGGCGGTTGTTGGTTGGTGGGTTATGTGTTAGGGCTTACGGATTGAAAGTTGTGGGTTTGTCATTACCAGTTGGAGGTTATGGGTTGTAGGCTGTAGGTTGTGAGGTTGTACTTGTAGGCTGTGGGTTGGTGGTAGTGGGTTAGAGGTTCTGGATTGGTGGTTATATTGATTGTTGCGGGTTAAATGTTGTATGTTTGGAAGTTTGGGTTGAGAAGGGGCCTGGTATGTGTGATGTTCACAAATGTATTTCGGACCCTGCTCACATCTATTGGAGTTGGTATCTATGATCATATCAATAGGCATTCGCTGCATTGATATGGAGAGAATTTACAGTTTATATAAACATATAGAATTCAGCTTGTCAATAAAACCCGATCTCACGATGATTAAAATTGCACAGTCCGATAGTTTTTAAGTTTCTGGCATATATTTTAGATAAATATATTATGCTGGTGGGTATAATATACTTTATTTTAGGCTGAAGTAGCATTCAATTGAGAACGCGTCACATTAATGTTGGTATACATGTCGAAATACTAAACAGCATAGGTTTCAGCAGTGGCATGTTATATTGCATTGATTATATATTTCTGTTATGTAGGAATAAATGCTTACTGGGTGCACTAGTATCCAAGTTGGATATGTAGGATCAAATCTAGGTAAGTGTTTTGGTTTCGAAAATGTTCTGCTTTCATCTGACTTTGCGGTTTTAAATACCAAGTGGATTGCTTCACTTACCTGTGTCCGGTTTCAGTGTCTTTGTGGTCGTTCACAGTTCTTGTAAGTTGTTTGTGTGCCTAGAAAGTTGAAAGGAAACAACAAAGCACACATTAAAGACATGGTAATCTGATAGTCCAACTTAGCCACGTGGTTCGTTAGCGAGTCCAACCACCTTCATACAAGTGTGTATTATAAGCAGGTGCTAAGAAGGTAGTTTGCTAAGCTATGCCTACATATTCAAAGCCAACTATTAGTCATTGCGAGCATGTTTTGTCACAGGTCCCACAATTTAAGTCCTTATTATCATGTTTTTTTAAAGCCAGACCCATAAAAGATGGACAAATTATAACCGATAATTCTAGCCGATTAGTTTTACGATTAAATTCACTTTTTTCACGTAGGCCTACAATGGATGGACTACAATCAATAAAAGCTCACGTGTTGATT
Organism: Branchipolynoe longqiensis; assembly: GCA_030323885.1. NCBI lineage: Eukaryota > Metazoa > Annelida > Polychaeta > Phyllodocida > Polynoidae > Branchipolynoe > Branchipolynoe longqiensis. Next base: position 28,235,633 of record CM059200.1, read on the forward strand.
ATTGTTTGTGCCTATCAGAGTCGCGTAGTCAATGTTTCAATATAGTTCAACATTTGCTGTCCAGATTCTATTTTCTTTTCCACCGAGTGACGTAATCAACTCACTCATTTCCGAGCGGACAACTAACCAGAAGGCCAGTTTTCTGACCTTTGAATAATCAGCAGTTGATTGTTATTACACAGCACATCTCATATGAGCCTCCCAGTAGCAGGTGAGGCCTCTGGAATGTGGCCACCTGTCAGCTGGTCAGAGACGAGAGATTCTGGACAAGTCAAAGAGGTCATGTGACAGAGTCCACTATCACTATCTATGTAACTATCAATTTGCACCTGACAACATCAATTTTCAGTGAATTTATCGGGAAAAAACTTAACCCCATTTATTAGTGGGATCGCTCCTTCGTTTCAGTAGACAACATGTTGCCCACGATAGCTATTTACAGATGTCTTTTCATTCTGCCAACAAAAAATCAGACCCTTTCGCCTCAAACCTCATCAGGCTGTAATTGCTTGTTACAAGAACAAAATCATTTTTGTGTTCAGTGATCTGGTAGAATAATTGCAAAAAAAAGATATAGAGGGAGTGCACTTGACGTCATCACTCAGCGGTTAGCCATCTTGGATTACACTCAGTCACATTATCCTGACACTGGGCCAACCAGTCCTTGCACTATCCTAATAATGTCGAGAGCCAGGCTAGGAAGCAACAAGTATCAATTTTTAAGTCATTGGTTTGACTCGACCAGGGTTCGAACCCACGACCCAACGATCTACCAACACGGGAGACGGACACTCTAACTCATTCGGCCATCCCGTCTGGTCAGTCATTAGACACAGCAGCAAGACACTACAGTCAGAGTGACACCATGTGAAAATAAGTCAGTGATTAGACAGTGGTAAGACACCACAGTCAAAGTGACCCCATGTGAATATAAGTCAGTGATTAAACAACAGTAAGATGTTTTGTTGTTTGTTGTTGTTTTACATCCTAGCAACATCTAAGGTCATGTCAGGACGGGTACCGACTTGTGACAGTGCACACTCATAGTGACTTTATAGTGCTGTCCCACTGAGAAACCAGGCCGCCGGCACCACTCAGTCACATTATCCTGACACTGAGCACACCAGTCCTTGCCCTGTCATAATGCAGAGCGCCTGGCTAGGAAACGACAAGTATCAATATTTTACTTTTTCTGTATGGAGATTGCTCACTGCCATTGACAATGCATTGAGTACTCTGGCTATGGCTCTAACACTAGTCTGGGTGCCTAGATCTTTCTAAATCTAAATGCACATGGCATAAGATGTGCTGATTATATTGATGTAAATGCAATGCTGGATAAAAGATTAATATCTTAATTTGTTATATATATTTTTTTAGTTGGTATTCTATGTTTCAAACAAGAGCTGAGATGAGCTGAAACGAGCACATTTCATAGCTGCACCCAGTGTATTAGCATGTGCCATGTGCTTTTGGGGGGGTTGTTTTGCTCTGACCCATCCCACAATGCACCACGCCGCTGGAACCGTGATGGAGTCTATAGAGGGGTTGCAATACACGATAACACGGTTTGGCCTTATATGGGCATGTCCTACTTTCGCGAGAACGAGGCCACTTCCGGTTATAGGTAAACAAACAGTGATAGCCTTGAGTTTGCCAGAACGCACAGTGCAAAACGTCAGTTTTATTCAAAATTAATAGAAATCCAGAACCCTAACCTGATAAATTTAATATAATCTATTCGTTGATTATGTTTTCTATATGTGTACAAAGCGATTTGTTTCTAGATGGTGTGGTTTTAGAGATATTTCACTTTTTCTGTATGAAGATTACTCACTGCCATTGACAACGCATTGAGTATTCCGGTACGCGCAGTGCAAAACGTCAGTTTTATTCTAAACTAATAGAAATTCAGAACCCTAACCATATCAATTTAATATAATCTTTTTTGTAAACATGTTTTCTATGTGTATTCCAATCAGTTTGTTTCTAGGTGTTGTACTTTTAGAGATATTTAACTTTTTCTCTCTGAAGATTGCTCACTGCCATTGACAATGCATTGAGTATGCCGGTACCAGCAGTGCAAAACGTCAGTTTTATTCAAAATGAATAGAAATCCAGAACCCTAACCATATCAATTTAATATAATCTTTTTGGTAAACATGTTTTCTATGTGTATTCCAATCAGTTTGTTTCTAGGTGTTGTACTTTTAGAGATATTTAACTTTTTCTCTCTGAAGATTGCTCACTGCCACACTGATGATACTGCCATGTGCGTTTTTGTACCTGCAAACAGGAATTAGGTCAAGATGGCCGCCAAACCGTGTTTAGGTGTATGATGTCACGAGACAACTTCCGGTGGCCATATTGGACTACCTCGTTTTGATATCCAATAGAAGGTTCCTGTGGCGCCATCTGGTGGTTTACGACGGTAAGTACCGAGTTTGCTGTTTGAATCACTCGTCAGGTGGGAGCACTGTTGGCGCGTGCAACCGTTAGGTTTGTTTGTTTGTTGTTGTTTTACGTCCTAGCAACATCTAAGGTCATATCAGGACGGGTACTGACTTGTGACAGTGCGCACTCATGGCGACTTTATATTGCTGTCCCACTGGGAAACCAAAGCAAAGGCATACAGCCATTCAGTTTGCCGATACGCGTAGGGCAAAACTTCCAGTATATTCAAAATTAATAGAAATACATAACAATTTGGCACAAACATGGATGGAATTGGAAGGATGCAATATAATAACATAATGAATATGTTTAAGACACAACTCTCCATAATTAAAGGGACCAGCTATAGCTCGCTGGGACACTGCGCGTACTCCGACAAATGCTCTCCAAGCACAACTTTGTTTAGTTTTTATGTTTAAATGAACCAAGTATGTGTGGGGAGAGTAGGGGACCCACTTCACCACCAGAAGTGGGTCAGTTCTGAGGCTGGGAATAGCTGGCAGCTGTTGTTTTAAAAATGGCTGGGTGAGTGGAGATAAGGGAGAGTAAAACTGGGGTATTTTCAATCTTCTTTAGAGTAGTTCAATCAGGAAATATATTTGTGTAATGTAAAATATATGTTAGTACAATTACATTGCATAATTCAATGAGAAACAGATATAGATGAAAAACATTTTTTTGTTGATGAATGTAAAAAAGGTTCTGCTGTGGATGGGGTTTGAACCCACATCACCAAACAACTTCAGATTACAAGTCCAACACTCTAACCACTAGGCCACAGAGACCACACATAATACTTACGTACGTATGCACATACGCACGCACGCACGCATGCATGCACGCACGCATGCACGCATGCACGCACGCACACACGCACGCACGTACGTACGTACGCACGCACGCACGCACGCACGCACGTACGTACGTACGTACGTACGTACGTACGTACGTACGTATGTATGTATGTATGTATGTATGTAAGTATGCATGCATGCATGCATGCATGCATGCATGCATGCATGTATGTAGGTAGGTAGGTACATACGTACATACGTACATACGTACGTACGTATGTATGCACGCACGCACATGTGTTCGAGTTAGAGCGTCCGTCTCCCGTGTTGGTAGATCGTGGGGTTGTGAGTTTGAATCCTGGTCGAGTCAAACCAATGACTTTAATATTGATACTTGTTGCTTCCTAGTCTGGCGCTTGGCATTATTAGGATAGGACAAGGACTGGTTGGCTCAGTGTCAGGATAATGTGACTGAGTGGGATATCAGGTCATGGTGCTGATGGCCTGGTATTCCAGTGGGGCAGCACGATAAAGTTGCCATGAGTGCGCACTGTCACAAGTCACATACATACGTACGTACGTACATACGTACGTACGTACGTATGTACCTGCCTGCCTGCGTATGCACGCACGCACGCACGCACATACATGCATGCACGCATGCATACATACATACATACATACATACATATATACGTACGTACTTACGTACGTACATACGTACGTACGTACATACGTACGTACGTACGTACGTACATACATACATACATGTTGCTAGGACATAAAACAACAACAAACAAACATACATACATACATACATACATACATACCTTTTATATGTGACGTCCTATACACAAATAGCCTGAAGTGAGACTACTAATTATGTGTGGTCTCTGTGGCCTAGTGGTTAGAGTGTTGGACTTGTAATCTGAAGTTGTTTGGTGGTGTGGGTTCAAACCCCATCCACAGCAGAACCTTTTTTACATTCATCAACAAAAAAACGTTTTTCATCTATATCTGTTTCTCATCGAATTATGCAATGTAATTGTACTAACATATATTTTATATTATGCAAATATATTTCCTCATTGCACTACTCTAAAGAAGATTGAAAATACCTCAGTATTACCCTCCCTTCTCTCTCCTCAACCAGCCAATGGCACAACAATCTAGGTCACTCTCCTGCACACCACCAAGTGGAAAAGTTCAGTACTAAGCATGTACCACCCCTGTGGCACACATCTGAACTATTCTGAGTTCGTTTGTTTTCCCGGCGACGAATATCTCCTCCCTTTAAGCATTTTGAGCTAAGAAACATACAATTTCAGTCACTTTACAGGCTGATGTTTACATCACCATTGATTAGCCATAACTAATTCTTGTTCTAAATATTAAAATGTCAAATGTGTCAACAAAAACTTGTTTCAAAGAAATATATAACGAATATCTGATTAACCCTACTCATTTTCTATTTCTACATATGTCATTAACCATAGGATATAAATAAAAATATGAATAAAGTAAGTAAAACTGACTCTCGCTATGGCTCTAACACTAGTCTGAGTGCCCAGATTTGTATAAAACTAAGTGCACATGGCATAAGATGTGCATAATATATTGATGTAAATGCAATGCTGGATAAAAGATTAATATCTTAATTTATTATATATATTTTTTAGTTAGTGTTCTATGTTTCAAACAAGAGCTGAGATGAGCTGAAACTAGCACATTTCATAACTGCACCCAGTGTATTAGCATGTGCCATGTGCTTCTCGTGGGTTTGTTTTGTTCTGACACATCCCACAATGCATCGCGCAACTGGAACGGTGATGTAGTCTATTGGAGCAGGGAGAGGGCCAGGGGGGGGGGGGGGGGGGGGGGGGGGGTTGAGATATCAAGTGCACAAGCACCACCTCGTTTCTCTTTCCTCTATACTACCCTTTTCTTCTTCTTTCTCCCGTACTTACTTCTCCCGCTGATCAAGGGAGTGGTTTGGTTGGGTGGGGCCTTGTTTGTTTTTCACTGTTTCACGTCGTTCTTTCCTGCAGATACCACCTTTTCCTGTCCCTTCCTCCTGAACCATTGGCTACTGGGCGTGAGTGCACAACTACAATTGGACCGGTGATCTGGTACCCCCCACTTCTACAACCGCCGCACCTGAAGTTAAATCTTCATTCCGAAGAACGGACCTATTTATCGGTGCCGTATATTGCTGCAGTGCTGCAGCCTGTAACCGTCAAGGTTACGAACCACCCAAGAGTCAGAGACCACCTACAAGCAGCTCACACGCACTGAAGGCGTCTGGACATTATTTTTTGGTAGCCTGTTTTTAATTGATTTTGACTACTGTGAATAAGAAAGCATAGCGGTAATGATGATCTGAAGTTATTGACTTTGATGCAACGAACCACGGAATTGTAATGCTGGTATTATATTTATCTGATGGAAAATCATGAAAAGGAAAAATGTCTATAGCTTTGTGTGCACAGGTAAATTGAGAAATGCATGATTAATGTAGCAACAATAGTGATATACCACACACATCACCACTGCATAACTCCTAGTCCTACATTATTTGTGTGCCCCCCTTCCCTTCTTATAGGCACTTACATATTAGAAAACATCACAAATTTGGTCACTCCCTCTGACTAGTATTTTAGGTACATTTAGGTACAGTTTACGCGATCGACACTTGGGGCGCCACAAACGATTCGATAACACTTTATCGGGATATCAGTTTCGTTTAGATGATGAAATGGCGAACAATCTCATGTGGTATGAATGAGTTAAAGACATGTAGCTTTGAAACTGAAAGCACGCCAGTCTTATTACTATCAATTTTCGTCCTTTTTCAAAGTCATCATATTTGATTTTTTTTAGGAGACGGGTGTGTGGGGTGGGGGTGGGATGTACAGCATTGAAGACCTACTTTCACGTATCTAATTGCCTGATCATATTTGGTTCACACGTAAATTGCATAAAGTGTTGGCATTGCACTGCAGTAAAAAATAGCTTCCAACAATTAATGAACGTGCATCTTTAAATTAAATGTATTACAATGATTAAAACTAGGAAGGGCACATAACAATGCTAACATATGGGTTTGTCTTTAATGGTATATTTTGGGTAGCATTTAGGAAAGGATATTTGCAATATTGTCTATAATGAGTTGTGTGAAAAAGAAAGGCCAGGGGACCAGACTACTAGATCCGGTTGTAGTTATTTATACCGAGTGGAGAAGGGTCCACAGCGAGGAAAGGAGGAAAAACGGGTGACCACTGTCCCATATTGAGCATACCCTTGCAGGAATAGTTTCCCATTCTTTAAGTCCTGATATTGTGTGATTTAAACAGAAGTCGATGTAGATAAACTAAAAATATACTTCAAGCACTTTAATCTGTGCAAAAGATACATATATATATGTAACTATGTCTGAACAAGAAGCTACTAAAAAAAATAATGGAATCTTTCCATAATTTGAGCCAATCAGAGCTGTTCTTTTTGCTTGCAAATGGCCGCCTCTTATGGGGGCCGGCATTTGCAATAAAAAAAGAACATAACACATGATTATGATAATTGAAATAAATATCATTACAAAGTTAATGTTTATTGTCAAGTATTTCTGTTCTATAATCTATCAATAACGTGGAAAACTAATCTACTTCACTGCGTTCTCGCGTTCAAACGGGCTCAAACGAGTTCAAACATGGCTGGTTGTCCCGCTCCTTCCAGCGATGAATATGCTTATGACTGAGTGGTGTCTCATAATGATAGCTTCATTTTTGCATTTTTTGGGGCAAATAATACTTGTTACAAATATACTATGTTTATAATATTTAAAATACATTACACAAAGGTTACCTTCTATTTCTAATGCATCTTTCAGCCAACCATCATATACGTGACAGGTGACCTTTAATGACGATGGCCTGGTATTAACACGAGGAATAAATACGAAATGCAAGTTCTTTGTGGCTTTACTAAAAGTCTTTAGTGAGATTATGTACACAATTCCCCGTGGTAACAAGGCCTCTCCACGCCCAGCCTCAGTCCAGCCTCTCTGCGTCTATGTACAATTCAACTAAACAAACAACAAACATTTAATATTGTACAGTACAAATAATTTAATTACAATGTAGTTCGAATAGTAAAGTATATCGGGAGAGCATCAAATGGGCGTTCTCGTGACGTAACCTATTTACGTCACAATTACAATGACGTCAGTGCATCATATATATCTTCAGTATATATATATATATATATATAAATATCATTTTTATCCATAGCTTTGCTTCCTTTGGTTTAAAAAACCCAGTAGTGCTCGATGATGTGAAAAGGCTGACAGATCGCAGGAAACCAGAAGGTATCACACGCAAAGAAACCATGTTGCACACGAGTCGACACGGTGAGGTCAGTTTGTCTAAGGTGGCAGAGGTTGTGGTGCCCTTGGAGTTGGCCAGAAGTACACTAAAGCTACGATTCCGTATACGCTGTATGCGAATGTGTCCGAGGTATGCCCAACTTTTCGCTGTTTGTATTAGAAATGGCACACTCCGTTCGCATTTGCACCAATCGCTACATGGAGCGATCCAGTTTACCGTCTATGCAAATCACATTCACAGTTGGACATATGGAATCAAAGCTATTGTATTTACATGTTTTACATTTTTATGTCGTATTCGCATACAACATATATGGAATCCTAGCTTTAGTAAGACAGGAGTAGAAATTCAAGTCACATTCGCGGTTTTAACCAGACCACAGCCAGTTGTCGCCATTTCAGTTCTACCAGCAGAAGTTTCCTAAAACCACTCAGGGTGCCACCTGCTTCCACACATCCCTGCACAGCGCCACCTACATTCATGCAGGCAGCGTATTGCAATAGCAACACCAAACAAATCAAATGAGTCAAACCTATATAATATTTTTAACAAGAAAATTTGGAAATAAAAAATAGCTTAAATGCTGACGTTAACACAAAGTTAATGAATATATTCAGCCATTGCGGCATTAACTGGATAAGTGGGAACATAATTTACGGGACCAATCAATGGTAAACGGTACCGTGAGTGGGTTAAGCTTTCATTTGGCGGAAGTTCAACAGGTCTTGTGTGCGTGTTTATTTCGAACTGCTGGGTTTGCTTTAAGAGGGTGGGAAGGGGGGGGGGGGAGAGAGGGGGGGAGAGGGGGGGAGGAGAGGGCGGGGAGAGGGGGGTGGAGGATGGACGAATGAGAAGAGGTATATGGGAAAGGGGGAGAGGGAAGATTGGAGAGGGAAGGGAGAGGGGAGAAGCGGGAGGGGAGAAGGGAGATAGAAGGGAGAGGATAAGGGAGAGGGGAGAGTAGAGTAGGATATGGGGAGAGGGGAGATGAGATGGGAGAGGAGAGAGGAGGGGACATGGTATGTGGGAGGGGAGAGAGAAGGCAGAGGGGAGAGAAGAGGGAAGAGGTCGAGGGGTTACTTTCTCATCTGCAAAATTACCAATACCAAACAGGTGCAGACTGGATACAGCAAATTGAACATCCGTTTTTCTTTTAAAATATATATAATGAAAACGACCTAGCAAACGCTTTGAAGCCACAAACCCTCATCAGGCGTCAGTGCGCGTATAGGTAAATATTCCTGCTGATCGCAACGGGGTAATGAGACATACGATCAAAGATGGTCCATTCACAAACATAACTATAAGAAGGCGCGTCGTGGCGCGCGGGTAAATCCTTTCAGTTAGTAATTACAAATGGTGAAAGTCTTTTCCTCTGCCGGTGGCATCAACAGCATGTGCCACTGTGGGCGTACTGGAACGAGTATTGCTGGTTACTGAGTTAGTGTCATGGCATTGATGGCAACACTGTCTGCGCATAGACATCGACCCTTTACTAAAGGCCCTATATCATTCAACATGACAATGTCCTACGTGATATCCACGGCAAATGAACAGGTAGTATAAGTGTGCAAATAAGAACCCATATTAAAGGCTCATGCAATTTGACACAGAGCATTTGTAGAATTTCCTATTAAAATTAATTATTTTAATCTATTTAAGTTCAGACATTTAGTCGATCATTTTATCAGACGATATCGGTAGTAGGCACTCGAGGGTTGAGTGGGGAAGCCGTGCGGATATCATCAGTGACAAGCTCGTGTAGATACCGAAACGGCTGTAAGATCCTCAGGCCTAAAACCCATATCGTGCAATAATACCTTACTCTGATAGAGACTAAATGAGTAAACGAGTGTTGGCAACTTGACCCTTTCCCTGTGTGCACCCAAAGGTCACCCTCATAACCACTCCGGGTTCAGTCACTGCAGTCGGCCAAATTATATTTACATACTCCCAGTTGTATTAAACAAATCATTCTCATTGATTGACTAATTGATTGTGTACGCAGTCTACTTACTTCTACTTTAAAACAATATTATTTGTCAAAATATTTAATTAATTAAAAAAGAAAGAAGGACATGAATGAATAAGTTAAAACAAATTCATGTCTTCAAATTTCTGGAAGATAACTAATTGCTTTTAGTTTTAGATTAAGAATAATTGGTTTCACAAAGACCTTTATTTCCAAAGATCTCTGGAAGACCACTCCCCACCTGCGTGACTCCACTATGTTTATCAATAACTACTCTTACATTCAAGGCTAATATTCAAATTGGCAATACCACATTGGACAATGCGTGAGTTGATGTGAGGTGACCAGTATGTTGTGAACAAAATGACGAATGCCCAAATATAAGGATATTTTTTCCGTCGGATAAAATGTATTTTGTGCCCGGAACCAGCAGCGGCACAGCCAATGGGAGGTGACCGGGTGTTGTACCGTGTGTGGTGGGGTGGCAAGAAGTAGGGGGACATGGTTGGAGGAGTTTACAAACTCGCCCACAATGTTCACCTAGGCAAGCACCCCATGCAAACACGGCACTCGCCTCAATAAACTCCAGTCTGTGTGTGGGAGGTCAAGTGCGACTTCTATTCATTTTATAGGATGTAGCTTCTATCATGGATTTAGACAACTATTCACAAAAACAGTTGATTCCAGATTCCCGGTTATGATTATCAAAAGAAAGCCAGTAGTGCCGAGTGGATTCCACACCGAATTTGGTCGATTACCAATTGTCGCCCACCGTTGGGAGGGTTTCACTTGGTTAAAAGATTTGTTTGTTGGAGGTTTACATCCTGGAAACATCTAAGGTCATATCAGGACGGTGGTTAAAGCGGCTGTCACACCTCGCCGGATTAAGCAACAGACAGAATTGTCTAGTCCGGTGGTGTATCAATATGTATTAAAATGTGTCAAAATGTTGCGCTATCGAGTCAATGGCCACTGGACGAACGGACATGAACGGATAGCCAACGGACGAAACAAACTCAAACCGCACAAGAACCGTAGACGTCAGTCCGGCAGCATCCGTTTCTAGTTTTGTGCATGTTCAAAACATGTACGGACAGAATACGGACGTTGTTTGGTTTCTGTCCGTTTCCCCCAATCCGGTGAGGTGTGACAAGGCCTTTAAAGAAGGCATTACACGACAGTGACGTCTTCTAAAGCACTAAGTGCCTCCAGCAATTGGTGTACAATGTTGACCCCCCACCTTCTACCTCTCGGCCCCATCTAAGTATGTGACTACACCAGTTCGCAGTGAGATGGTAAAATATGTATATAAGTCAGAACCAACAAACCTCACGTGGCGGGGAAGTACACCATCCAGCCACCCACAGAGCATGTGCAGTGAGCAACTCTGGTCAGTGTGCACTCTGCCATCAAGAAGAACATGTTGGCGGTATGGGGGGGGGGGGGGGGGGGGGGGGGAACACCAGCTGTGCAGTCTATACAACCCAATGTGCCAGCAGAGAACTGAGACAGGTGGGGGGGGGGGGGGGGGGGGATTAGTGTGAGGGGTAATTTGTGAGTGTTCATGTGCTTTCCTTGTTTTTTTGTGTTTTTTTTTAAATGTTATTATTTGATGGATGGTGTCCAAAACGCACGGACACACAGACGCACATTCACAAAATATATAAAATTACAGGAGAAATAAACATTAGTATTTTCAACAGTACAAAATATAACCGTTATAGTGGCGCTACCATCTGGAGGGAAAAAGAACTATGGCAACCCCGTATCCAAATATCATGTATTTAATATAAATTTAACAACATGTAAAATGTAGGTGCAGTTCAGGCCTTTGCCAATCGCGCTGTAAATCTCGTTTTCGTTTGTTCGCGTGAGTAAGCCCGATAGAAGTTATGCAGAATACACTTTGGGGGGAAATAATAGAAACTAATCAAAGCTGTCACGTGGCTTCTATCTTCAGAAGTTTGATAAGTTCTCATTATAACCTGGTTTGTAAATGTTAAAAAGAATAAGAGGAAAGGCCTAACTTTATATATAACATTTCTCGTACCTCACACTGTAGCGGGCAGAACTAGGAGGGAGGGGGGGGCGTTGCTGGAGGAGTTTATTAACTCACCAACAATGTTCACCTCGGCAAGCACCCCATGGAAACGCGGCAGTCACCCGGAGAAATTCCAAAATGTGTGTCTGGGAGGTCAAGTCGGGATATACTAGGTCCTGTAGCGACTTCTATTCATTTTATATGGTGTAGCTTCTATCATGGATTTAGACAATATGAACAAAGACAGTTGATGCTAGATTCATTTTGTTCTGATTTTGATTTGACTACATCAAAAGAAGGGCAGTTGTGCCGAATGAATTCCAAACCGAATTTGGTTGACTGCCGACTGTCGCCCACCACCTTGTCGGGAGGATAACGGTTGGTTAAAAGAAGGCATTACATGACAAGTGACCAGCAAGCGATGTCTGACCAAACAAAGACACACAAAGCTGGAAGACCAGTGCTTCGGCGCTGACAAAATAATGTTAAGATGAATAAGATATTTACAAAAAAAAGGAGGCCGTCGCAATACTATGGTGACAACTGGCCGGTAGCTGTGTTGTTGTTGTTGGCGGGTGGCCGTGTTGCTGTTGGCATGTGCCGTGTTATTGCTGTTTTTGGCACGTGGCTGTGTTGTTGTTGCTGTTGGCCGTGTTATTGTTGTTGGCGGATGGCCGTGTTGCTGTTGGTGGGTGCCGTGTTATTGTTGTTTTTGGCACATGGCTGTGTTGTTGTTGTTGTTGTTGCTGTTGGCCGTGTTATTGTTGTTGGCGGGTGGCCGTGTTGCTGTTGGCGGGTGCCGTGTTATTGTTGTTGGCGGGTGCCGTATTATTGTTGTGTTTGGCACGTGGCTGTGTTGTTGTTGTTACTGTTGGCCGTGTTATTGTTGTTGGTGGGTGGCCGTATTGCTGTTGGCGGGTGCCGTGTTATTGTTGATTTTGGCACGTGGCTGTGTTGTTGTTGTTGTTGTTGCGGGTGGCCGTGTTGCTGTTGGCGGGTGCCGTGTTATTGTTGTTTTTGGCACATGGCTGTGTTGTTGTTGTTGCTGTTGCCCGTGTTATTGTTGTTGGCGGGTGGCCGTGTTGCTGTTGGCGGGTGCCGTGTTATTGTTGTTTTTGGCGGGTGGCCATGTTATCGTTATTGTTGCTGGCAGATGGCCGTGTTGTTGTGTTTGGCGGGTAGCCGTGTTGTTGTTGCGGGAGGTCGTATTATTCTTGTTGTTTTTGGCGGGTGTCCACGTTGTTGTTATTGTTGTTGGCGGGTGGTCATTGTGTTGTTGGCGGGTGGCCATTGTGTTGTTGTTGGCAGGTGACCCTGTTATCGCTATTGTTGTTGGCGGGTGGCTGTGCTGTTGTTGGTGGGTGGCTGTGTTGTTGGTGGGAGGCCATGTTATTGTTATTGGTGGGTGTCCATGTTGTTGTTATTGTTGTTGGCGGATGGCCATGTTGTTGTTGGTGGGTGGCCATTGCATTGTTGTTGGCAGGGGACCATGTTATTACTATTGTTGTTGGCGGTGGCTGTGCTGTTGGTGGGTGGCTGTGTTGTTGTTGGCGGGTGGCTGTGTTGTTGGCGGGAGGCCGTGTTATTGTTATTGGTGGGTGGCCATGTTATTGTTGTTGTTGTGGCCGTGTTGTTGGTTTTGTGGACATACAGAGGCGGTGGCTACATATATCATGACTCTGGACCCTACCCAATATACAGCGTCAGTTTACACTATGTCGTCCTTATCTGACCTCAGATGTTGCAAGGACGTAAAACTTCAACAACCAACCTTTACACTATGTACACGGCACAAGCACACTGTCACCCAACCGCGGCTCCAGCGCTGTCTGATTACAACAAAAACTAAAGTAATCTTTGTTTACAAACAAAACAGAATCCACATCACAGAACCAGGCACGGCCCTTCCGAAGTGAGATGCAAAGGCGATTGATTGTCCATGGTACAAAAAGAAAAGAGTACAAAAGAAGGTCACAGGAAACTATATTCACAATTTGGAGGTGTAAGAGACAACATTATCGGACCGTGGTGTTATCATTGTTTATCATTGTCAGAGCGTTCACTAATTCTTCTTATGTTCAAAGTAATAGCCATACAGATATCACCTGCTGTAGGAGCACATACACGCACCTATTGTCACCACCATTATGGTAGAACCATGCACAACAAAGAGAAATAAAGACAAGATGGGGAGAGGGGGTACCCACACAAGTTAGTCATTATATACAGTCCTATTCAGTAAATGATAAAACATCAAAATCACCTAATTTGCATAATGCTCGGCATTGTCTTTTCTCTGTCCTCAATACCATTAAAACAAACGAGAACAACCTTCAGCATGCAAATCAAAGATGACATCGAAATAAATTAACATGATTAATTACCAGATAAATTTCACTCCCCGCATGCTGAGGCAGCAGAGGACAAGAGACGTTAATTGATTAATTTCCCTCTCAGTGCGCGAGGTGTGGGTGATTACAAAATTTCCGACACTGCTGCCCAGTCACGTGACTACTGACGCAGTTCATCGACCTGCCAGTAACGAGGCGAGAGGACGCTGAGGGCGTCCTGTGCACAAATCAGCAGGCAGGTACATCCTGCTGATGCCGTATGAGAATAGCCTCCTTTGTACACGAGTTGATGGGTGTGGGTGTGTGCGTGTGCTGGTGTGTGTGTGTTTGTGTGTGTGTGGCTGAGAAAGGCGTGTGTGTGGCTGAGAAAGGCATGATGCCGTGGTGTGGAAACAACCTTTTTTTTCTTTAAAAACAAACAGAAAAACAAAAAAAACTTTTCCAGACGTCATCAGTACTTTGATGACAAGATTCTATCAGTTCACCACATGAAGCCCCACCTCCCTCAGCACCATCAGCCCCCCACCCTCCACCACCTAAATTTATACATCAGAGACAGACGGTTCCACCCCATTGGACACACAGGGCGGGTGGGAGAAGGGTGTCCACCTCCATCACTCACCCAGGGGCATCACACACCGCTCTACCCACCCTGGAGGCCGTCTCACTCCACTGCACCATCCAAGAGCTTCTCACCCAGGGTTCCGCTCCACTGCACACGTCACGTGGTGGTGGTGGCGGTGGCGGTGGTGGTGGAAGATAACAGATGGAGAGGGAGAGGGGTGTGTGGCGTTGGTTTGTTTCCACATCACTGACCCCTGTGTGTGGTTCCGCTCCACTGCCCACACCCCTCCTTCTGCAGGCACCACCAGGAGGTGGGCACGTGACACACGGGTCTGAAGGCGGGCGGGGCGGGCAGCGACTCGCTACTGGCGTGAAGGATGGCGGGAAGGGTTCAGCGGCCGGAAGTGGCGGATGGGCCGACGGACGGGTGAAACGCTCGGCAAGGGCGGACACGTGGCCAGACACGTGATCAGACACGTGACCACTTGGCTGATGAGTCAATCGAGCATCAGCAAGCAAGCCACGGTCATAACGAAGAAGTACATAGGCAACAACAAGATTCATCTCCACACACTGTACATGATCACAGACCAAGGCCTTTTAAAGGTTCCCAGCTCAACTTGGCCCACCTGGCTAGGTTAAAAAGGAAAAGAAAAAATGAACAAGATGATGGTCTCTGCCCCCAAGTAAATCCTTTGTGGGAACAGCAGTATCCATATGTGTTCATCTGATTACAAGAGATTGTTGATAATACACCCATCCCCTCTCCCCCCTCCCTACACACCATCCCACCTCTATACCACCCACACCCATCCCACGCTGCTCTTGATATATATTGATACATTCTACCCCTCCATCTATGGACGACCTTGCACGCCCCTTGGTGATGGACATGGTGATGCATCCGGTGATGCATGTAGTGATGCTGGCAATGCACACATAGAGCCACTGCACATGCCTTGTGTGCATACAGCAGCAGCAGCAGAAGCACAGGCAGGTGAGCAGTCATCTCAAAGCGTCTCTCAGGTTCTACGACAAGATCGAGGCCAGGCACCCACCACAGCATCGACCAAGTGTCCGGCTGGTGCACGGTGCGCATGCGTCAGTTGAACAAGTTGATCTTGCGTGTAATCTGCTTCCGACACATGTGGCAGACCTTGAGCGGCTGTGCACACGTGGTGCAGGCACTGTGTCCACACATGAAAGCCACCGTCCGCGCATTTTCCAGGCAGATGGAGCAGTTGAGCGTGTCCTCCATCTCCTGCATCTTACGCTGCAGCTCTCGCAGCTGTGCCTTACTTGGGTCCGCAGCACGAGACATGGTGAGCGGGCCGGCTGAAACAAGAGCAGTTGTTGTTAGCTCGTCACGGCCAGAGGATGAAATGCACACATACACTTATACTTGTCGTCATTGCTTCAACCTTTTAATTAGTAAAAAAAAGAGTTAAATTTAAATAACAAAATATAATTAAATTAGTATATATTTAAAATAAAACAATTTTACGGGGCACAAACTTACAAACTAGTGCTATTTGAAACACAATGCAAAACGCCTGTTTTCTTCAAGTTTTACGCCTTAGCAACATATCAGGACAAATACCAAATTTGAAAAGCACATAACCAAATGAGTCAAGCATTTAACCAACTGTGACAAAAAGCTGTAACAAACGGTTTGTTGTTTGTTTGTTGTTGTTTTATGTCCTAGCAACATCTAAGGTCATATCAGGACGGGTATCGACTTGTGACAGTGCACACTCATGGCGACTTTATAGTGCTGCCCCACTGAGAAATCAGGCTGCCACACCATGACCTGATATCCCACTCAGTCATATTATCCTGACACTGAGCCAACCAGTCCTTGCCCTATCCTAATAATGCCGAGCGCCTGGCTAGGAAGCGACAAGTATCAATTTTTAAGTCATTGGTTTGACTCGACCAGGGTTCGAACCCCCCAAACTCCCAAAACAGGAGACAGACTCTCAACTCATTCGGCCATCCCGTCTGGTCTTTTAACAAACGGTAAAACGTACATAACAAATATTGAGAAGCACGTAATAAAATGTGATTAACACATAACAAAATGTGATAAACATGTAATGGAATATAACAAGCACGCAAATAAATGTGACAAGCACATAAAATGTGACAATCATCTCACAAAATGTGTCAATCATCTCACAAAACGTTGCAAGCACAAATACAATGTGAGAAGTAAGTAACTTGTAACAAAATGCAACACCAGACGCGATGGCTGAATTTGTTGGGCGCCCGCCTCCTGTTCTAGTAGGTTATGAGATTCAAACTACCAGGTTTGAACCCTGGCCGACTCAAACCAATGACATAAAAATTGATACGTGTCGCCACCTAGCCTGGTGCTCGCCATTACTAGGACAGGGCAAGGAGCAGTGGAATGAGGAAGACCAATTGTCTGCAATTGAAATTTCCCCTGCTCAATCAACTAATGTACCAAAATAAAAAATAAACTAGCACGTAACAAAATGTAGAAGCAATATCTGAGAAGTTATGCATGTGACTTACTAGGCGTGTGCTTGACGCTGATGGCGGCCCCACACACCAGGCACTTCTTCATCTTCACACAGCAGTCCGCACACACGATCCTGTGTTCGCACGGCTCGAACGTCACGTTCGCCGACACCTCGCAGCACACCAGACACTCGGCCACCGGCGCCGTCGACGTTGAGGCGGCCGTTAGCAGCGTCGGGCACGGCGAGGCTGGAGCGGGGCCGGCAGGGGCACCAGGGGCAGAGCCGGGCGCGTGGTCGGCCGTCGGAGTGGGCGGCAACGGTCGCGACTGTGTAGCACTGTAACGAAGAATTAGGTCAACATTAGAATGCAGCCAAGTAGTCCGGTGGTAAAGTAATTACATTTCTTTGTTTTTGTTTAGTAGCTTCTTCGTATTCCGGTGTATGGTTTTTAAATTGTGTTGGATAGGATTTATCGATCAGATGGCTTTAAGTTTTTAGATTTGAGATAACGAAATTTATTTTGATGTGCAGACCGAAACCCAGGATATCATAGCCATCAGCTGTGACATGTTCTATTAAATTGACCTAGGATTCCTTCTAGGCGGTAACTTAATAAATGCACAAGTTGGGTTTATGTAGGATCAAATTTAGGGACATATAGGGATATGTCTCACCAATATCTCCATTCTCAAATATCTCCAAATCTAGCCATTTACAATAACAGTTAATTCAAACTAAAGTGGGGTAGTTAATAATGATTAATCTAATATCTAAATATGGCAGGAAAAAAACAAAAAAACATCGGATTATGCAACTTTAAGCCCAGAGTGGTCAAGCTGTACTTTCTGTATAAACCAGAGTTAATTAAAAACAAGACGACGAAAACAAGTCATTTGACTTAACCGTTATTGGCAGCATAAATACAGTCAGGAAGAAAAAAAAAATCGAAATAATGTTGATTAAAAAAATTAATCTCTTAATTAAGAATTTTTTTTTAATTTCTTTTTTTACATTATTGACATAGGACAAGCATCTTCAACCACGCGCCCGGCTGTACATACCATGTGCGGGCGTACTTGAGGATGGTGTCTCGCACAGCGGAGTCGCTGACCAGGTCGAGCGGCGTCTTGCCCTGGTGGTTCTTGTGGTGCAGCCCGGCGCCCTGCTGACACAGGTAGCACGCGATGGCCACACCGGTGTGGGGGTCCGCGTCAGACAGCCCCAACTGCGCGCGGATCTACGACACACAGGGTCACACTCAGGGGCAAGCAGGCGGGTAACGGAGAAAGTAGGTCACCCTCCGAAACTCGGCACCAGTTATTTGGTTTCCACGTTATGGTGGTGATAATCAATTCTTTCTTTTTTTTGGTAGCAAGTCAAATAATTATTGTTCCTTTGGTGTGTTATAGCTGTTACGTATGTTAGAAACCCTACACGTATTTAATCTATCCAACAAAATGTATCAAAAGTATGTGTGTATGATTTTGTGCTGAAGTGGAAATTTACAAATCAACACCACACATTTACCCAAACTTTTCTTTCAACTTTTTTTTTCAATTTCTTTCTTGTAAGAATCTTTTTTTGCTTAACAGTAATCAATCAAATTCTGCTTGAATTCATTGTGTATGTTAAACTTAAAGTGACATTCTGGACGTGCTTAATTTCCATGTTACATATGAGTGATTTCAACGTATTGATAAATTTATATAAGCTCAAAATCATAAAGTGAAATAGCTTAGGTTCAGCTCTGCCGTGCACAACATGTAAACCTTCATATGAACATGGATTCTGCCGTTATTTGGGATGTTTTCTGCTATTATTAGGTTTTCGCTTTTGGTGTCCATGTCACACTTCACCGCCCAGTTTCTGAGAATGACCCAAATATATCATTCAGACATACATGCAAACACATCCCGGTGTTGCAGTTTCCGCGGCACACCAGTTTGTGAGGGACATATCGCTTCTGTGCATGCATCAAAATCGAACAGCATCGTCACTAACCTTATAAATTTAATATAATGTTTTTGGTAAAGATGTTTTCTATATGTGTACCAAGCGATTTATTTCTAGGTGGTGTGGTTTTAGAGATATTTCACTTTTTCTGTATTTTCTGCATGAAGATTGCTCACGACCATTGACAATGCCTTGAGTTTGACGGTACGCGCAGTGCAACACATCAGTTTTATTCAAAATTAATAGAAATCCAGAACCATACCCTTATCACTTTAATATAATCTTTTTGGTACACATGTTTTCTATATGTGTACCAAGGGATTTGTTTCTAGGTGGTATGGTTGTAGAGATATTTCACTTCTTCTGTATGAAGATTTGCTCACGGCCATTGACAATGCATTTGAATGGATGTGTCCCTCGCAAACTGGTGTGCCACGGAAACTGCAACACCGGTTGACATTTTCATATCTGCAGTTCCCTAGTGTAACAAGGCAATGTATTTATCGGTAGGTGTGTTGAAATTTATATTTCAGTATTCCAGAGTAGTCTGAATATTGTATCAAACTCTGGGCATTCGGATCATATCGGATTTAGAAGGTGCGCACCAGTATAGACGACATCGGTGTCAGTTTGTAAGCTCTTCTTTCACGGTTTTTCGCCTGCCCCACACCACTACCAGGATGTCGATAACTTAGATAACAAAGACCCCGACTGAATGAAGACAAGACATTATTTATATGGCTTTACCTCATTGTGTCAAATCCAAGGTTACACATTGGGGAATTGTGTATCACACCTAGTAGCTGAGAAAAAAAACCGGGAGCTTATCTTTGACAAATGATCATGACACATCACTATGCCAGGCAGCCTACTACTACTCCATCCTAAGAGCGTTCACAACCTAAAACCATTGCGGTCAAGAGGACTTTGCAGCTTATTACGATAGTCTAAGCTTTTATTACATCACCCTTTTTGAGACTTTTGGGGGGGGGGGGGGTAAACAATTTGTATTCATCTTCTCTGTCGAGGCACTGGTCGTCCAGCCATACTTAACTTCCATCATTTACACTATCTCTAATTACAAGAACAATTTTGTTATTACATTCAGCTTTACGTTAAGCTAGTTGGTTGGTTGGTCCTTGCAACATCTAAGGTCATATCAGGACGAGTATCGACTTGTGACAGTGCACACTCATCGCAACTTTATAGCGCTGCCCCACTGGGAGACCGGGCCACCAGCACCATGTCCTGATATCCCACTCAGTCACATTATCCTGACACTAATTCAGCTAATTAAGTTTTTGTGGCATATGTGGTCAGGACTTACGGAGACAAGGGCAGGCGACGGGTCGGTGTCAGCTGCGACTGACTGTCGCATCAAGGCGAGGTGGAGGCAGGTGTCACCGTCCTCGTCCACAGCCGAGACGGCGCTGCCCCGCGTCATGAGCAGCTCGATGAGCGCCATGTGGCCCTGCGACACGGCCAGCAGCAGCGGGGTCTGCTTCCGGTTGTTCAGGATCTCCTTGTCCGCCTTACCCTGCAGCAACAAGGTAACACGCCAGGCACATTAAACCACAGCATCACCAATCATTCTTACAATTTACAAAAAGAATTATAGTAAAGATTCACCAAAATTGTCAGACTTGGGAGTTGGGCGGATTTGGTTTGATGTAAATAATACTGAGGGGGATAGTGGTGGAAATACAGTGGACGGTTTAGTATGAGTCAAAAGCACACAGCTAGCTTTAATGAATATGATTTATAATTCTGTAAGCAGTGCTAAATCCCCGGCTTTTGTAAGGCCGTTAAATCCAAGCCTGGAATCCTAATGCTCTATTTACAGGGCTATGATTGGCCATCAGCAAAAAAAAGTCAAGCCGGGGGTTTAGGTGCCACCTAGGTCCCCAAGGGCTCCCAGGGGGCGGCACCCCTGGAAGCTCATGCAATTTAAGTGTTTTAAGGGCCTTAGATGTAGTGTTTTCAGGAGGAAAATATTAATTCTTCCTTTCTTTATACATGCAAATCAAGCCCTTAGTTCCCTACATAACACCAACTATCTTTCCATTAGATCTACACGAATCACGAGAATTACAAATTTCATTATTAAAAACTCGGAAATCCGCGAATCTGCTGACAAATCACATACCTGTATAATATAATGCATATTATAGTTAGATTGCAAGTATTACTAAGATTCTTACGAACCTGCGAATACGAAGGTAAGAAACAGTGGAGAGGAAGAAGTTTGCAGTCAGGAACAAGCTCAGTATTCGTAGTGTAGGAATCTTAGTTTCCCCCCCCCCCTCTTTATTAATAATGTACTCATTTTTATCTTTGTTTACCCCTTTTTCACAATTAAACAAATTTATTATGGAATTATGGTTCTCATTTATCCATAATTAATCTTCAGCTCTTATTCGTAATTTTGAACTATCAAAACATCAAGTTAATTCTATGCTCAACAAATTGTTCTAATTTCTCTTCCGATTGGGTTCTCATCAAAACATTTGTTTGTTTGTTTGTTTAACAACTCTCACCAAAACAGGCAGCGTCCATCTCGCCAGTATGTCCCTAGAAACTGGTTCACGGGGGCCTATATAAGACAATAATTGTGCTTTCTGTTTTCAACATATAGTATGTACTAGACAATCCTTGGTGTAAACGCAGAACCTAATGGAATCCAATGATTGTCGCACTAGGTTATGTCTCAGCAAAATATTATTTTAAATGCCACTGCGTCGCATTCCAACCACATTCTACCAATTTGCAAATTGATAAATTGTCAGTGTACGTCCAATTTGCAAATTAAAAATTGTCAGTGTGTCCTGACATAACGACAGATGTTGCTAGACTGTAAAACCCCAATTAACAGCCAAACCTGAGACAGGAGTGTGGCTGCCACGTCACGGTGCCCGTTCAGCGCCGCCAGGTGCAGGGCTGCGAAACCATCATCCTTCTTCAGGTCGACGATCTGCCGTGTCTTCACAACAATCTTCTCCGTCGCACTGCAGGACACGGCCAACTTATCTTTATTTTATATTATTTTATATCATTTTATATTATTTTATATTATTCTATATTATTTTAGTACATTCCTGCTTTAAAATTGAATAACCTTATGGTTTTGAGTTTCAGCCGTATTCACCATGAGTGTGAACTGTCACAAATCGATGTCCTGATATCAAGAGATTTTTTTTTTTAAAACACTTTTTTTGTAACCATTTTATTTAACAGAATAAACATTTTTTCAGCGCCGAGGAACTGGTCTTCCAACTATCAGCATTTCTGTTGTTTGCACATTTTTATGTTTCACCACCCGAAATGAATATTTAGTTAGTAGTTTTACATCTTCTTCTGACCTTAGACATTGCTATGACGCAAAACACCAAAAATGAGAAAATAATCTTAACTATAAACAAAATATTAGAAAAATAACTAAAGGTGGGAAAAAAACGTTGCTGTGTGTGTGAAGCTGTGCTGAGACTACTAAGTGTGGGAGTGGCTCACTGGTTGTTGCCCTTGAGCGCTGCGTGGTGCAGCACATTGAAGCCGCGCTTGCTGCGCAGCGTGAAGTCAATGCCCGGGTGTGCGACCAGCATCTCGACAATCTCTTCGCTGTTTTTACCGATGGCGTCGTGCAACGCCGTGTCGCCAAACGAGTCCTTCAAGACACATCAGGCAAGTTAGACCACAATCTGAACACACCGCAAGCAAAATTACACCATTATGTCAAAAGCTAAACCAAAATTGATCTAGACCAAGAGAAAATTACACTATAAAAAGTCTAAAGCTAAACAACAACAGATTTAGACTATGAGAAAATTACACCATAAAATATTTCAACAAAAATATTTGTTTAAAACCAAGGCGAGCGTGCACCGATAAGTGGGTACGGTGCTGGTCGGGGGGGCAGTGACGAGCCAGCCAGGGCCAGAGAGGAAGGGAACCACAATGCCCCCCCCCCCCCGGCGGATTGAAGCAGAACCTGCCGCAGATCCCGACGGTGGTGCCAACTAGGGCATCTCAACTCTCCCGCCCGGACCGAAAGCAGCGTTAGCCCACAACGGCTCCCAGCCCAGCTGCACCCTACACCCGTATATACGCAGTATAAAATATTTCAAAAGCTAAACCACAATCAATCTAGATCTAGACCACGAGAAAATTACACCATAAAATATGTCAAAAGCTAAACCACAATCCATCTAAACTAGGAGCAAAATAATCTGGAAATAATCTGGAAATAATCAGAAAATGTCATATCTGAAAAGTGACCGTCCCTTAAAAAGAAAAAGTCAATCAGTTTTGGTAGAGGCGAGGATATATAATATGATCTACAGATAAATACAGGATCGGAAAATTTATAAGGAGGGCAGGCTGCCATGAGGCAAAGGGGAAATATTGTGCCGAGAGCAGGTTTCAAAGCCACACTTCTTACCATTCCAGGGCTAGCGTGCTAACCATTACACTAACGAGCCTGCCCGATGCAACCACCCTTTACCTGAGAGGTCAGTGCAGACTACTAAAGTCTACCCCCCGGAATCAGGTCTTTTAAATGGTTTAAAATCGCTTAACGCTTACGATTACACACATACAGGCAATGCACTTACATATATACATACACAGGGTAGGTTCACCAACCATACATCATGTGCCTTGTACAGAATTCTAGTCATGGCACCAGTGTCACGGATGTAATTAAAGGCGAAAAACAGCGCTTAGAGAAGGATTGAACCCACACTTCTTATCATTCCAGGGCATACTACCTAGGCTCTCTGATACAACCACCGTCCCATGACTACCTGTCCATGTGGCTCCTTCCTTGAGGCGAGTTCTAGTCACCGACTACCTAGAACCTACCTGTACATTGACGTCACAGTTGTGGTGCAGCAGGACCCACACACAGTGCAGTGACTACCTGTCCATGTGGCACCTTACCTGAGAGGTGAGTTCAGACCACTAGTTACCGACTACCTATAACCTACCTGTACGTTGACGTCACACTTGTGGTACGGCAGGCCACGAACACAGAACACCGACTACCTGTGTATGTGGTGCCTTACCTGAGAGGTGAGTGCAGACCACTAGTTACCGACTACTTGAAACATACCTGTACATTGACGTCACACTTGTGGTGCAGCAAGACCCGCACACAGCGCACCTGCTGCTTGTTGACGGCCACGTGCAGCGAGCTGCACCCAGAGCTGTTCAGCGCGTTAATCTGGGCACCCTTCGTCAGCAACAACTCCGTCACCTCAGGATGGTTACTACAACAGGGAGTAATGAGTAGTAAGCGGGTAGGTAATGAGTGAGTAATGAGTGATCCAGTAATGAGTGGGACTGAAGTGAGTAATGAGTGATCCAGTAATGAATGAGTAATCCAGTACTGAGTGAGTAATGAGTGATTCAGTAATGAGTGGGTCTGAAGTGAGTAATGAGTGCTCCAGTAATGAATGAGTAATCCAGTAATTCAGCAATGAATGAGTAATGAGTGAGTCAGTAATACATAAGGAAGCAGTGAGCAAGTAATGATTTTAACGTGGGAGGAAGTAACAGTAATTTAATATCCTCTCGGCAAACAAAGAATCACCTTTCTGGCAATAATGACAAAAGCTACATTAAGTAGTTATTTCATGTAGATATTTGCAGTTTCTGTAATGAGAACTAACTGAGGGTAATGTTGTGTGTCGATTTGCGACCATTCATTTTAAAACATGGCAGATTGTGGTGACCATCTAACAAAAGCCTCAGTATTGCATGGCTATCTTAACATATATTATTGTTTGCGCATTATTCATTGTAATATTAACCAAAAATGCCAGCAAAAACCACCTGGCACCGTGTGAGAACCAAAATGGCACCAGTTCAAAACACCACCGACTAATTCAAATACATATTTCCATGGGCTTCTTAACACTGTTTTCAATACACGTGACCATGAAGGTTGGTTGGTTGTTGGTTTTACGTCCTGTCAACATCTAAGGTCATATCAGGACGGCACCAAAAAGGAAAACGCAGGCCTGATTCTAGACACCCTCTGTGGAAACTTACCCGAAGGCAGAGTAGTGCAGTGCAGTATCGCCATCTTCATCCTGGCGCTCCAGGTTGGCGCCGGCAGTGAGCAGCAGTTTCACGATGACCACGTGACCCTGGTGGCATGCCACCTGGAGGGCAGTTTTACCCGAACTCTGCAAGTCCACCTGATGACCCCCAACAAAGTGTTATAATTAACAATTTGTCGACAGCAATACAGGTTTGTAACAGGTAGGAAGATTTAAAAAAATATTTTGTCTAAACCATTTTTTTGTATCGTTTGTTTATTCTGCTCATAACAGTTAAGTGCTTTACTCCCTTCCTGTCTCTTTGTCTGTATTGTTTTCCTCATAGTCACAGATCCAAGCATTAGATTCTACAGCATGATATCACCCTAAAAGGGGAGAGTATTGCCAGTAATATGCCTCCTCCGAGTTGATATATGCTGGATAGGCACCCTGGAGCAGTGACCTCGTGTGTTAGGGTGGTTGTCTCTGTAAGTGCAATCGTTTTGGATTGTAGTAGTGTTTCATTCCCACCCCAGCACAGCCAGCGTGCTGACGATGGGGATGGGTGTACAGCAAACCGCTCAATAATAATCGTTACTGGTCAAAATAAAAGCAGCAGTCTGATGAAAGTAAAACATTTAAACCAAAACACTTATCTAGATTTGATCCTACATATACAATTTAGATACTGTTGCACTCATAACCATGTATTGCCACATAGAAGGAATACTAGGTCAATTTAATAGACTCTATCCCTGCTGAAACCTGTGATGACCTACAGTATTTCGACATATATTATTAAATTTTAATGTTTTCACTTCAAACATCTTTATCGCTTACCCTTTAAAATAAAGTTTTGTCAAACTGAAATAGGGTAGAATATAATGATCAACTTAATATATTTATCTAAATATACCCAAGAAACTCAAAACCATCGGACTTTGCAACTCAAAACAACCTTATAAAAAAAAGTAAAGCCTTTCAGGGTTATGGACTAGGAGAACTGAAATCCAAGGTTTCTGCTTGGCATTCTGTGCTTCATGAGGACCCTCTGAGGTGGGTGAACTGAGACGTGCGTACCTTGTCCGGGTGCTTGCTGATGATCTCCCGGACGATGTCCACGTGCCCCTGGGCCGCCTCCCGCACCAACTTGTCTGGCTCAGTCGAAGGGATCTGCTTCTCCAGTAACTGCTCCAGCAGAGCCGTCAAGGCTGCTACAAGGTCAAACAGAGGTCACCAGTCAAATCAAGAACAATCATTAGATGTGTGTTTGTTTAATTATTGTTTTACGTCCTAGAAACATCTAAGGTCATATCAGGACGGGTACCGACTTGTTACTGCACACTCATGGCGACTTTATAGTGCTGCCCCACTGGAAGACTAGGCCACCAGCACCATGACCTGATATCCCACTCAGTCACATTATCCTGACACTGGGCCAACCAGTCCTTGCACTATCCTAATAATGTCGAGAGCCAGGCTAGGAAGCAACAAGTATCAATTTTTAAGTCATTGGTTTGACTCGACCAGGGTTCGAACCCACGACCCAACGATCTACCAACACGGGAGACGGACACTCTAACTCATTCGGCCATCCCGTCTGGTCAGTCATTAGACACAGCAGCAAGACACTACAGTCAGAGTGACACCATGTGAAAATAAGTCAGTGATTAGACAGTGGTAAGACACCACAGTCAAAGTGACCCCATGTGAATATAAGTCAGTGATTAAACAACAGTAAGATGTTTTGTTGTTTGTTGTTGTTTTACATCCTAGCAACATCTAAGGTCATGTCAGGACGGGTACCGACTTGTGACAGTGCACACTCATAGTGACTTTATAGTGCTGTCCCACTGAGAAACCAGGCCGCCGGCACCACTCAGTCACATTATCCTGACACTGAGCACACCAGTCCTTGCCCTGTCATAATGCAGAGCGCCTGGCTAGGAAACGACAAGTATCAATTTTTAAGTCATTGGTTTGACTCGACCAGGGTTCGAACCCCACGATCTACCAGCACGGGAGACAGACGCTCTAACGCATTTGGCCATCCCGTCTGGTCACAACAGTAAGACACCACAGTCAAAGTGACACCATGTGAATATAAGTCAGTGATTAGACAGCAGTAAAAACCACAGTCAAAGTGACACCATGTGAATATAAGTCAGTGATTAGACAAAAGTAAGACACAACAGTCAAACTAACATTAGATTGTTTGTTGGGGTTTTACGTCATAGCAACATCTAAGGTCATATCAAAACGGGTACTGACTTGTGATAGTGTGCACTAAAGTGTGACTTTATAGTGCTGCCCATGGGGAGACCAGGCCACTGGTAGTATGATCTAATTTCAAACTCAAGTCACATTATCCTGATACTGAGCTAACCAGTCCTTGCCCTATCCTACTAATGCTGAGCACTAGGCAAGGAAGCGACAAGTATAAATTTGATAAGTCATTGGTTTGACTAGGCCAAACTCTCGAGGTCCCACACGCAAGGCCCACGGTCTACCGATTCAGCCACCATGCCCAGTATACATGTTGCCATAGGAGGGTGTGGGGGCGGAGGTGGTCGGGTCCAGTAGAGGAATATGTCAGAATTACTAGCCACTGGTGAACCTTAAAGTTAAGATTAATAAAGCTAAAATTAAGACAAGTAAACACTTGTCACTACTCACTGGTTTGGTGGTCGTCGCGCGTGTGCTGGGTGCCGAGCGTGTTGTTCATCTCCTGTTGTGTGTGCGGCATGAGCGTACAGACGAGCGGGTTGAAGGTCCACGTCGTGCCGCCCACCGCCACCCGCAGGTCGCCGTCTACGTACACCTTCAGCACCTTGCCCACCTTGCCGAGCGCCTGCAGGGCACAAGCACGCACGGAGCAGCTCACACAACCATTTAGTTTGTATTTGTCAGGGATGGAAAAAGACCAAAAATCGACAGCGAGGTGGGCAATAATAGTCACTTTTAGTTTATAATAGTGAGAACACTGTCAGAACATTCTCCAGTCATAGTCTGTAATGATTAGGCATAGGGATAGTGCTAAGACTAGGCTAGGAGAGTACTGTATGGAACCTGACTTCCGGTCAATCCAGCTAATACAGGTTTAATGAGTCAGGGGTGTAGCTACATTGTCGTACTGTAAGCATGTACAAACAACAATTTCACTCAGCGTCATATTTTGTCCATACTAAATCTTTTATGATATGCACTTTTTTATTTTGTGCTTACAATTTTGTTTATTTATGGTTTTACGCCCGGGAGTGCACCAGCTTTTAGGTTAGATATGTAAGATCAAATCTGGAGAAGTGTTTGGTTTTCATGCTTTCATCAAATTATGCAACTTTTAATGAGTGTGTTAGTATTTAAGTTGAACACGCAGGTTCTGATCTTGAAGACACTGCGCCTTCTGCGGATTGTGTGCGTTGAATGTGGATGGGGTGCTCACGCTCTTCATGTTGTCGGTCCACTCGCCGTGTCCTTTCTGCAGCTCCTTCACCTCCTGGATGCACTCGGACACCAGCACGTAGTCAGCGACGGAGAACTGCTGCACCTGCAACCGGCACGCGTCAAGTCAGAGCAGGGTCTGGTTTCACCAGAGTTCATACAAAAAGGTGACCCCCAGACTCACCAACATTTTCAACGACACATGCAACATTTTGACATTATATCATTTACTCAAAAGTATGTAACATTGGAAAAATAATTCCACAAAAGTAACCGACAAGAATTTGTCAAAAACAAATTCATCTCAAACATCATGGGACATGATCAAGGTTTATACAAAAAGTTGGCCACCAGAACATACAATTATTGATTTATTGATTGGTGGTTGCTTTACGCCGTGTCGGCAGCATAGGACATATTCACGGCAAGAAATGTTTTTTTTTTATTCAAACCATTGCTTTTACATGTAAAAGCAGACAATGTTATGTGCCAATAGACACTCATTAAATTACGTATGTTGAGGAGGCAACATAGTTAATTCGCGAACGAGGCTAGTCGAACACGATCACGTGAGCCTCCCCGCCCCTGATTCCTCACTGGCTACTGGCCCTCGTCTGAGCAACTTCAAAATTACTTCACTCATACGCCCACCGACAAGTAATGCCGCCGAGGAAACGGCGCCCGCCCCCTCCAACTGCAGCTCTGGCGAGCCTCCCTACGCAGGGCGGCTCGGGCCTTGGCACCACATGCGAGGAGACACCGGAATGGGGCGGATTCTCTGCCTCAACAGCAGCCTAGTGTGGAGCAGGACTCCTCGCAACAACCGTCGGATATGGCCACCATGTTAGAACTTCAACGGGAGGCATTGCAAGTTACTCGTGATTTGGCTGTAAGGGTAAATGTGTTAGAGCGAGTTGCCGCGATTCCTCGTCGGCCAGTAGCAGAGTCAGCGGCTGGGTCGCCAGGTCAGGCCCCGCCCATGCTGTCACCGGCAGTGTCACCGGTGCGGCGTCACCAGTCTGAGGTTGGGCAACAGCATCAGCGCCGCATTCCTGAACGCCAGCTACCGCGTGCAGAACAGCAAGCCCCGCCCCCAGCGCCATGCTTCTACCTGGCGGAGATGCTGCAGCAGGCAGAACCACAACTTCAGGAGCTGCAGCCGACACAGTCGGTTCAGGCCTGAGCTTAGCATGCAGCTGCCGCTATCGCAGACCTCATTGCCTCAACTACTTTCAAGAAGCCAAAAGGTACCACTTTCCTTCCACACTTGCTCATAACCAGAGGGGATGCTTTCAAAGGTATTGGGATGGGTGAGGCTACCTGGCCCAAATATTTTGAAGCCGTGAGAACTCTTGCCGCCCTGTTGAATCTTCCCATGGCTTGGTTCAAACATATAATGCAACATGAGGGAATATGGTCAAGACGTTGGAGTGGCCTATTTGCCGCTTATGGACAGAAAAGGTGTTTAAACTAATTGCTGAAGGCCGGCTTTCCCAGGGGTGGGATGACCAAGCAGCAATTATAGATCTTCAACAGGATATTTGCACTTCCGCCGGTAGGTCAACTATGACCGCCCGAGTGCACCAGTTCCCGGGTCAAGCCTTTGCACATTTCCCAGAGCAGGTAGCAGTGCAAGCCGCGCCCGCTTCGGTCCCCCAGTCAAATGTACCAATTAATGTGAGGAACGAATACAATAAGGAAACCGATGGTCGTCCATGCAATAATTGGAATTGGGGGCGTGAGTGCGGCTTTGGGGCCACACATGGCTCGCTCCCTGCTAAATTTCTCCATAATTGTGCGTGGTGTGCGTATCGCCTGAAGAAGCTCCATATTCATCGGGAACAGGACTGTCTTAAGAGGCGCGCATTTCACGACACGAAAAATTCTGATAAAGTGGGCTCAGCTGGGGCTTCAGTAAGTCTCCTCCCCTTTTCCGTTCCCGCCACTGCCAAACACATTGACACTGGTTCCCCCCACCCCTTCCCTGCTGTTGACATTCCGCTTGACCCGCCCCCTTGTTTCCCGCCTGTATATGAGTCCCACCCCCCCCAGCCACCTGTCCAGTTACGCACAGTCAGTGCTGCCCGGGCATGCGCCACAAACTCCGGCCCACTCCCCACCCAGTTCACCGCATGACCCGGTAATTTGCGTGCCCAAGCCGGCAAGCGGTCAGCCATTACCTATCTGTGCTCAGCAACCCGTGATGCGCCACTACCAATGACGACAATATTTAAGCAAATAATGAGTTACTGGTTGAGATAGAATTCGGTTGTTTTAATACTAGTTCTGACTGTCTGCCTCTACTTACAGATCGACCACAAAGCAGTCGGTTTGTCCCGCCGTCACCTCATGACTACAAGTCGACTCTGGCCGCTATATGGTCGCTTGCAGCTCCTGCCACATTCCATACACACCTCTCATTTGCAAAGATGTACCAAGCAGTTGTTCCAAATTATTTGTTTGCAAAATTGTCTGTTAACTCGGGTCTGAATATCCCAGCATGGCGCTCTGCGCTTGTAGATTATCCTGATTTCCAGCTGCTAGACTTGCTTGAGTTTGGATGGCTTGTTGATTATACTTCCCCTTACATCCCAACTCCCACCCTTAAAAATCACACACGTAACGCAGATGGTGATCCTCATATTATTGCTTTCATTAATAAAGAATGTGCCTACTCGGCAATGCTAGGACCGTTTAACGACCCGCCATTTGTTCCCTGGTGCCAGGTGAGCCCCCTCATGACAAGGCCAAAAAAGGATTCCGATGTAAAAAGAGTTATATTAGATCTTAGTTTTCCCCAGGGCAGAAGCGTCAATTCCGGGATAGCTAATGGGGTATTACCAAGGACTCCAGTTTAATTTTTCCCTCCCTTCCATCAGCACGCTCACAGACCAACTTACTAGGATAGGTAGAGACTTGTGGCTGTGGTCAGCTGACTTAGCCCGCGCGTACCGCCAGCTGAGGGTCTGGCCCCTGTTAGCTCCCCTTCTCTGCATTATGTTAAAGAACCAATATTACATTGATCTTGCCCCTCCCTTTGGGTGCTGGACCTCTGCTTTGGCGTGTGTGCGGGCAACTAGGGCGGTTGTTTGGCTGTTGGGGAAGCAGGGGTTTTATGCCCTGTGCTACCTCGACGATTTTGTTGGGGTGGAGCCAACATTGGAGAGGGCGAATGAAGCATATAATTCCTTCCTACAGGTTACCCAAGAATTGGGTCTAGTACTAGCACCTGAAAAATGTTGTATGAGAGTAACCATACCACAACCCAAGATCGATCAAGTCCTTGAAGAATGTGCTTCCTGGAAAGAGAGGAGATTAGCGTCACGTAAACACCTCCAAAGTTTAGCAGGGAAACTTCAACATTTAGCAAAGTGCGTTAAGCCTGCATCTCGCTTCATGAATAGGGTACTTGCAGCCCTCAGGGCGGCTCCGCAGGTAGGCTTGCATCCTTTCCCCCCCGATATCCTTAAAGATTTAGACTGCTTCTGGAAGTTTACCTCCGCCCTGAACAATGTAATCCTTCTTCTCTCAACCCCTCCACCACTCTGGGAAATTGAATGTGATTCTACCCTCCAGGCAGGGGGGGGGGGGGCCTTCTCACAAGAGGCTTGCTACTCAGTCTCCTACCCCAGGGAGATCACTGAAAAGCTCACTTCGATTAATCAGTTAGAAGCATTCAACCTGGTAATGGCCCTGACTGTCCTCTTGCCTTCGCAGCCTCATAATTATACAATTGCAATTAATACCGATAACAAAACATCACAACAGGTCCTCTACTCAGGCTCAGGTAGGGACCCCTTCCTCTGTGCGTGCGCATGTCAGCTTTGGCTCATAGCAGCGAAAAGTGACACTAACCTACTAGTCAATCATAAGCCAGGCACAGAGCTAGTGTTCGCGGACGCACTTAGTAGAGCCTAACAAGGCGAGTTGCACAGAACACAATAAACACAAATTGCCTCTCGTAATCTCAAGCAGTTCTTAGTCACCCCGTCCCTCTCCATCATTGATTTCGATATTTAAGCGCAATTCTTTCGGTTATATCTTCCAGGCTACTCCATGATCCAACACCTGCAGCTCCTGAGCACATACAGCAGGGCTCTCGCGCAAGGGAACTGGAAGAATAAGAGGCTCCACATCTCAGTCTATCTCGCCTTCTGTAAGGAGCACGACGTGCAGCTGCTCACCTCAGCACTGTATGATATTCTAGCCTTTGTTACATACCTTCCTTCTAGACTATGGGCTCCGGGTTCTGTGTTCAACTACCTCAGCTCAGTTAAGACATGGCTCACTCCAATCTCACCCTCAGCTAACTTGTTTGAGTCATATCAGTTACGCATTTTGAAGAGAGGTGTCCTTAAGAACTCCCCAACATGTAGTCACTAGGGCCGTTCCCCTCACCCCTCCCGAGCTTGCTCGACTCCTCCTTTTTCTCGAAAGGTGTGGCTCAGAAGTCGGTGTCTTCCGTGTTGCTCTCCTCCTAGGTTACCTAACTTTAGTTAGGCAATCTAACCTGGTCTCCCTGACGGAGACCGCGGTAGGACCCCATACTCTCATGTTCTATGACGTCCTTCTACTAAGACTCGATTCTGCTCTCAGCATCCCTTGCTGTTCTCCATACCGGCCCGCCCCGGCTCCCCTTGCTGTCCACTAGCTGCTTGGTTATGATACTCCCGCTCTGTTCGGCCCCATAGACACTCACCCGCTTTCCTCCTCCCGTCAGGGGCATATTTGACAGCATCCACTCTCTCCCGGGTCCTCTCCCTGGCCACGGTGGCAGTTCTTCCCCTTGCCCCAGCTCTGACCCTTCATAGCCTCAGACTCATGACTCTGATCAATCATGACTCCTGATCAGTCATGATTATTACGATTGATAATGAATCAATAAACTGTCCTTTATAACCTGTGTTCTGTTCTTCCAAGTGCTGCGAATTAAAAAGCTCACAATCATATATTTGTGGCCAGGGGAAACAAATTCCCGTAGAAAAGGAAAAGTTTTATTACTAATTGATAGAATTTATTTAGTAAACTATATCAGGTAGTACAGTCCAGCTGCCCTCAAAAAGGCTAAAATGTTTTCTTGTTTTACTTTAGTAAAAAGGTCATGCAAACTGTCTGCAGTGTAAAATTGTTGGCGCAGGGCCAAAAAATCAACACATCTTAGTCAAATGTGTTTGAGTGTCCCCGGAGACTAATTACAATTAAATTCAAGAACATATGAGGGCACTCAAACCAAAAATCGAAATCACATTCAATTTCAAGACAAGGTATTTTCCGTATTTGTTAAAATACAGTTAGATTTCAGTTTTCAATACTCAAAAGCTTTCAAGCTAAAAATCATTCAAAAATCGCCTTATCGTCCCAATATGGGGTACCTCACACATCTAAAACCTGCTTCGACCTCAACTACGCCTTAGTTGATGCTCATTCAGTCCTATGAGCTTAATGTATGCGTCCAGACCAATGTTGTCCCGATATAGCAAGGACAGTCAATTGAGACAAAAAACCAGTTTGTACATTGAAAAACTGTCCGCACATGGCAGGTTTGCTGGTCACAGGGGTCACTGAAGACACAGGCAGCAGTACGTGACTTCAAAGGACAACTCTGCATTCAGACCAATGTTGTCCTAGCATAGCGGATGTCCTGACTTCGGAATGACAGTGCGCTGAGACAAAAACAGTTCCAACTTTGAGAAGTTGTGCGACATGGCCTGTTGAAGACAGGTGCTGCTGCAGTGATTGGCCGTACCTTTGTGAGTGCGCCTGCGTGGAAGGTCCATCGGTTGCTGCAGCCCTCGTACTGAACGCGCACGTCGCCGCGCTCCGTAATCCGGTGCACCGTGCCCATCTTGCCGATGTACTGCCAAGGGGGTGCGGGGGGAGGGGGTGTGATTAACCATTTATTGCTACATAGAAGGAACATTAAGTAAATTTGATAGAACTTGCTGAAGAATAAAATGTCTAGCATTTCGGTTGGTTGGTCGCTTGTTGGGAGTTTTACGTCCTGGCAACATCTAAGGTCATATTAGGACGGGTACCGACTTGTGACACTGCACACTCATGGCGACTTTATAGTGCTGCCCCTTTGGGAGACCAGGCCGCCAGTAACATGACCTGATATCCCACTCATTCACATTATCCTGATACCGAGCCAACCAGCCCTTGCCCTCTCCTAATAATGCAGAGCGCCTGGTTAGGAAGCGACAAGTATCAATTTTGTGGGTTGACTTGACCGGGAATTGAACTCCCGACCTTCCGCACAGGAAGCCTGCCCTCTACCGTTTTGGCCACCGCGTCCGGTCTCTAGTATTTCGGTGTGAACACCGAATTAATGGCGAGTGTTTTCATTTTAAATATTTCGAAATTTAACACATTAAAATCTATTTTAATTTAATCTAAAGTAAAGTAAAGTAAATCATACTTACCAACCTAATATATGTATCTAAATAATATGGAAAAACCTCAAAACGCAACTTTAAAGTTGCATAATCCGATCTTTCTGCCATCTTTCTTTAGATATCTATGTTAGGTTGATCAATACCATCTACTTTAGTTCAAAGTACCTTTTATTTTAGAGAGTTAACTTTGGGAGATATTTGAATAGACTACATCACCACTCCAGCAGCGCGGTGCATTGTGGGATGCGTCAGAGCAAAACAAACCCACGAGAAGCACATGGCACATGCTAATACACTGGGTGCAGCTATGAAATGTGCTAGTTTTAGGTCATCTCAGCTCTTGTTTGAAACATAGAATACCAACTAAAAAATATATATATATAATAAATTAAGATATTAATCTTTTATCCAGCATTGCATTTACATCAATATAATATGCACATCTTATGCCATGTGCATTTAGATTTAGACAAATCTGGGCACTCAGACTAGTGTTAAGAGCCATAGCCAGAGTCAGTTTTACTTATTTTATTAATGTTTTTATTTATATCCTATGGTTAATGATATATGTAGAACTAGAAAATGAGTAGGGTTAATCAGATATTGGTTATATATTTCTCTGAAACAAGTGTTTGTTGACACATTTGGCATTTTAATGTATTTATATATAAAACACGATGGGGGAGAGACGGGTGGAGGGAGGGGAGGACACTAGGAGTGCTCACACAACACCCTGAGCAATTTCACTGCACCTATCACCCAGTCCTACTTAAAACCGTTTACAGATTTATCGATACCAATTTTCAGATAAATTAAGACAGAAAATAACATATTCAGGGCAAATGTAATATATTCATTTTTCTATTATTAACACATGAACCTTTAGTCATAATCTATGGATTTTATTAGTAAAATAGGCATTCATCATGGTTCTACATGTCTCAATTGTACTGATTATTTCCAATTTCATGACATTTTGGCTTTACGGCGCTAGCTGGTCAAATGTCTAGAAAAAAACACATTACTGTAGCTAAATATATTTAGACAGCCAGATTATGTTTAGAAAGCCGAACAATAAAAAACATTTTGAATGGCTAAATCCGACTCAAAAACAATTTAATACCTTCCACAGAAAATCTACAGGTCCTTGAACATTGACTTTAGTAATATATATAATCATATCCTTCATGCTATTGCTACTAGCCTCTCCATCCGCCGGTCACGGGTTGTCTAAAACTTGTAAATTCTGTTCACAAATGTCCCACCTATATATTGTATCATGACTAGAATGTGTTTCTTTACAATTGTACTAAATTGTATTGTATTACAGTATTACCATGTGTATTTATAGTGTAGACAAGGGAAAACCCACTAGTGCTCTCCAAATAGATTATTTCAATACAAAAAATAAAAAAAGCAAATAAGACTTTTTAAGACTTGTTGGGAAGCGGCGCGTTGCACCCACCTCTGCCATCCGTGGGTTCCACCCTCCGTGCCCCTCCTGCATGGCCTTGAGGATCTCCACGTCAAGGTCGACACGCACCCGGTCGCTGACCTTGAACTGGCTTTGCGTCACGCCGGTCGCCGCCGTTTCGGTGCCCTCACCTGAAGGTTGAAAATAGACTAAGACTATATAATCATGCACCGGGCGCGGTGACCGAATCGGTAGAGCACAGGCCTCGCGTGCGGAAGATCGCGAGTTCGGTTCCCGGTCGAGTCAAACCAATGACTTAAAAATTGATACTTGGCTCAGTGTCAGGGTAATGTGACTGAGTGGGATATCGGGTCATGGTGGCGGTGGCCTGATTTCCCAGTGGGGCAGCACTATAAAATCGTCATGAGTGCGTACTGTCACAGGTCGATACCCGTCCTGATATGACCTTAGATGTTGCTAGGACGTAAAATAACAACAAACAAACAAAACTAACTATAATCATGCAGCAATCTTCACAGTGAAAGTCTCCCTTAGTACTATGTGGCTCTTATGTTATTGCTACCAAAGACTATACGACAAGACCCGCCACTCAGCACTTTCCCTTGAAATACAGCAAACATGGTCCCCTAAGCACAGCCTGACTGATGTACTATTGAAACAAGGGGACAGGTTCCCTAGCCCAGCCTGACTGCTGTACCATCAAAGACAATGTATGACAATTATAGCGTAATATCTCTTAATATTGATAATGAAAACAATATTATAGTATAGTAAAGTTCAAACATACTTATAACACTTTAATCTGTGCCATACATAAATAAAACTTGTGATTATGTCTGAATAAGAAGATTACTACTACAACTGATCAAAGACAATGCACCTTGTTTGCTATGGTATTGCGCCACGACATGATTATTTCAGAAATTCCTATTTGAAAGCGCTGAGAGGTGCGTCTTGTTGTACATTGTCTTTGTTGCTACTAGCCCCATAATCTGTCTATCATAGGTTGTCTTAAACTGGTTAATTCTCTTCACAAATGTTCCCAGGTATATCTTGAACCATAACAGAGAAAAAAAGAATAAGAATTTGGGTTTCAGAAAAAGAAGGATTAATAGCGACCTGTCGAGTTTCGCTGACATTTTTGGACTCGCCAGCATAAAAAAGAATAATTTAACAAACATAATTTCACTCATTATTAATTGTTTGCATGCGTCACTGAGAATCGGCTCTTTGCCACTGTGCGTTAAATACATGGTTTGATGCGTATTTGACCCGAGCTCCTGAGTCATCGAGAGCTCCTATGACACTCACCCAGAACCGGTAGGTGGTCCCTGTAGTAGGTGGGGCCTGCAGCGTCTGTCAGGTACTTCAGGTCCACCTTGCCCTTGTGACCGAGGCGGTATACATTGGTGGCCCCAGTCGACCATGTCACGTTCGCAACACTCCGACCGGACTCGTTGTCCCAGCCACGGATATCGACAACGCGCCCCTGTTTTCCCTCACCTCCTGCAAAGCGTTCAGAAACGAAAAGACACACTATAGGAAGTAGATAATAATTCACATATGTTTGATGGTAGGTGTTGTTTTTTTAATTTGAAATTTCGGTAAACCTCATAACTAAACCAAATAATATATTTGAAAGACATGGTTTTTCATCTGCGTAGACATATGTACTGGTCCAAGTGGGTGAGCTTTCAAATGGCCTGAAGCCAAAGGCTGAGACCCATTTAAAGGCACTACGCCTACTCCAGTAAAACTATTAGATTATGACAACAACAAGTATACACAACATACATGTCTTTCATTTTTCAGTGTACACATACAAAACTATTTCGCTATTCTCTATGGAACTATATCCTAGTGATATCATTCGACACTAAGATATAGTGATGATGGCTGAGTTGTGCAGGCAACAGTCAGTGTGTCGGTTCCTACACAGTGAATGGCCACGTACCGTCTTGGTTGCCCCAGTCCCAGTCCGGACCGCGGATCACTTTGGCGCCCGTGAAGATGCCGCGCATCTGCACCTTAACGGACCCGGCGCGCTTCGGTACACGCACCCTGCAGCAATAATAAGCATGGCTTACTTGGTTTAAAAGGGATATTTTCCTGTCACAATAAGTCACACTCATATTTTTTTTATAATTAGTTGCTAAGAGAAGTTGGTCATTTTTTTAAAGTTAACAAGGTATGGTTATCCCCCTCCCCCTTGTACACCCCATTTGCACCATTCCCCCGCCAGGTGGAGACACTCTGTTTGCACTATCCCGCCACCAGATGGTGACACAGTCCAAACATTGACTGCCCCCCTCCTGATACACCCCTCCTGATTGCACCGTTCACCCAACAGGTGGAGACACGCTTATAGAAAAACAATGAATGAATAGCAAACTGATACTAAATTTTTTAATTTAATCATATTTAATTTAATTTAAACACTGTAATAATCATTTTTTTAATTCTATTAACATTTTATTTAAAAAAATGTAAACCACTTTAAACCTCTGTAAACCACTTTAAACCTCTGTAACCCCGTCCTGATATGACCTTAGATGTTGCTAGGACGTAAAACAACAACAAACAAATTAAACCTCTGTAAACATAATTTAAAAAGAGATCCGAAGACTAGCACTCGAAACAAACTAACAAAAGACACTCCCACCGCGGCTACTCTCAAAATGTCCAATATCAGAAAGGCACAAGGAAAGCTGCAAGATTACACCACCCCATTCCATAAGTCTTAAGACATAAATTAATTTGTTTAATTGATTAAGTTGAACCTAAGAATTCCACAAGTATTAAACAATAAATGAATGCAAATTAAAGAGAAAAAGATATTTTATAATATTATTAATTAAACCAAGTTAAATGGTAGAATTTCTTTTTGGTGGGGAGGTTGGGGGCGTCGGGGGTAATATAACCCCGAGGAAGGCTTCACAGTTGCAAAACAAAACCACGTACTTAGATGTGAGCTTACATATCCAACTTAGACACTGGTATATTCATTAAGCATTTATTGCTACACTGAAGTACTACCAAGTCAGTTAAATAGAACATGTCACTGTTGAAACCTAGTGTCCAGCGTTTAAACATTAACGCTAAGATTAATTAGGCGTGCTTTCATTGCAAATACGTCTAAAGTTAACCCACATTAACCTACCCATACGATTTCTGGGTATTTTTGTACACACTTTTAAGCTTGGGTATGCCAATATACAAAATTAAAATTGTGTACGCCAAAACAAACAGAGCGCGTAATAACAGACAACTTGGAAAGTACACAATTATTTTAGAAAGTAAGCAATTCTTTTCACCAGATTACCCAAATAGGAAATTTGCGGTAGACAAAAACAAACTTTACCCGTTAAAATAAGAGTTACGTCAAACTAAAGTAAAGTAGAATGTAACGATCAACCTAATATATCTACCTAAAGAGGTACTGCGGAAAGCCGTCGGATTATGAACCTTTAAAGCAGCAGACAAGTGCGGTGTTTCTTACCCTGTCGACGAGGCCGTCTCGAATCGCAGGAAGCTGTGTCCGTGGTCGTGCTTGTCGGCCATGTAGCACAGGGAGCACAGGTCGAAGTCGAAGCACTTGGTGCATTTCCATCGCATGCCCTGGATGCCCTGCGTCTTACAGCCGTCACAGATGATGTTCGGATGCTTCACGCCTGCGCGAAACAAACAGACGATAGGGTTAGTCCAATTCGCACCGCATCCTCACAATACTGGAAGTTAACTTTTCAAACACTCCACAAGTAGAGTTCTCACCCCCTCTCCTCCCTCGCTCTCTTCCCTCTCCCTCTGTCTCTACCGTCGCTGCTATTCCATCGCTGTCTATAGCTGTATTCACATGCTGGCAAGAGATCTAAAGCGATCTGCCATGAGGCGAATCATATGAAGCGATTTATGATGCGCGTTCACGTACGGACAGCTGTCGTGTGGTGGAAGTGGATATCTGCGCATAGAGCAAGTCCTGTCTAAACGACGCCATTTTGGGTTCTGATGACGATGGTCACCATAGAGTGTGGGTTCGATCTAGATATGTATTTTAATTAATCGTATTGGTTTGGAACGGTCAAAACTTCTTGCATGGGCAGTGAAACCCTAAAAATAAATGAATAGCGAGGAAAAGAATAATCTGTGCAATAGATCTGCACGTTGTCATTAATTGAGATCTATATAATGATTGGTGCTGGTTTGATCAACGGCGGAAGTCAACGAAGCGCAAGGCTGTCCGACTGCCCAGGCATAGGCGGTGTGACGTCCTGGAACCGCTTCACTAGCGTTCAGCACGGCTAGATCTCAGAAACGATTCAAGCATAGGATCGCTTCCTGAATACCAGCTAACGAAGCGTTTTACGATTTTAACTGATTTTTATGATCGATTCAGCCATCAATAGTCCATCACTCGTCGCGTTCACACTGCAATGTGGTCGCACTGTACGCGATGTGCGTTTCGCGATGAGGCGTTTATAATTCAAGCCTGTCCACTGTGAATGACAGCTTATATCTCTAGTCTGCCTCTCGCTGGCTATATCTCTTGTATCCACTGTCGGTATATGACCTCTGTCGATGATGTGGCCTAATGTTTCTTTGTCTGTATAGTGGCAAACAAGCTTTTCTTATTTTTAATTTTTCTGAGAACTTCTTTGTTGGTGATCTTCTTTGTCCATGATATTTTCATCATCCTTCGATAAGTCCACATCTCAAATGCTGCTAAACGTTTGTACATTTTCTTAGAGATTGTCCATGTCTCTGCCCCTTACATTAGAGTAGACCACACATAACACTGAAGAATACGCTTCCTTGTTTGTATTAATATCTTACTTGATGTTAACACTCTATACATTTTGGAGAATGTTGTTCGGGCTATTGTTATCCTTCTTTTAATTTCTTCCTCACATCTCCCATCATTTGTAATCTTTTGTCCGAGATATATGAATTCGGATACTTGTTCTATGTTTGTGCCATCTATGGTTATATTGACATTTGGTTTATCTGTCTTTTTACTTATAACCATTGTTTTGGTCTTCCTGGCATTCATCTTCATGTTGAATAGTATTCCAGCTTTATTGATTCTATTCACTATATCTTGTAGGTTTTTCTCACTGTCTGCTAGTATTACACTGTCATCGGCATATCTAAGATTGTTGACGTTCATGCCACCTATTGTCACTCCTTGCAATCTTCAATGTGTCTGAAAATCATCTCTGTGTACAGGTTAAATAGACATGGTGACAATACACACCCTGTCGAACTCCTCGTTTAATCATAACTTCATCCGATAGGCCCTGCTCCATTTTATAAATGCACGTTGTGTCCAGTATAAGTTCACAATTAGTTTAATGTCTTTGCCATTGACACCAATATCTTGTAAACATTTGATTAACAGTTCATGATTGACTCGGTCGAAGGCCTTCTCATAGTCCATA
This sequence comes from Branchipolynoe longqiensis, assembly GCA_030323885.1. Lineage (NCBI taxonomy): Eukaryota > Metazoa > Annelida > Polychaeta > Phyllodocida > Polynoidae > Branchipolynoe > Branchipolynoe longqiensis. Next base: position 28,277,374 of record CM059200.1, read on the forward strand.
AAGCAGCATACAGCCTGGTTCACTTCAATACGTCACAAATCATTCCATATGCAAAGTACCGCAGTGTACCACTATCCAGCTTTATATCGATTTTGGTTGGCTTTTTGTTGCTACTGGTTGTTAATCAATTCGATTGATTTCAACATGTCAGAACCATTCCAAGCCGTTAGCGACCCACTTCATTACCATATTCCACCCCACCAACCCCCACCTCACCCCCACCTAACCACCGTTGTGTAGCAACAATGGCTATTGATTCTTGGAAACATACATCACACAGAAATAGTGTCCATCCGTCGAACCCCAGTTTGATCAGTTCGGTAAAATGCTGCACAATGCTACCGCACTGAGCGTGTTAAGCCCACGACTGCAGTTGATCTCAGATGAACACCAGGACTACACTACAAGGCGACACAATCCGCCATACACATCCCTCTACTTTAGATCCATAGAAACTTGAACAAACTAAATTCAAAACAACAGAAGCTCAATCTATTAAATAAATATGCAGGATTTATTTAACGGGGTTTTGACAGCCTAACAATATCAGGACGGGAACCCACTCATAACAGTGCACACCCATCGTGGCTTTATAGTGCTGCTCCACTGAGATTCCATGACTCAATATCCCACTCAGTCATATTATCCTATGACTGGAGTAATCAGTCCTAGCTCAATACTAGTAACGTAAACACCCAGCAATGTCGTGAAAAGCCTCAATTCTTTAAGATTTTGGTTTGACTCGGCTGTGGATTGATCCCATGACCTCCCGCACATGAAACATACACCCCACCCCCTCGGTCAACCCGTCCGCTATTGTGTAAATGATGGGCAGCAAGAACCCCCTACACTATCCCACAATCCTTTTCGTCACAATACGTACCCACTCACTCACTCACTCACATACACACATACACACACGCGGTGGTGCTTTATTGTTTATTACTCAGGGATGAAAGTGGTCTCTGGGGAAAAAAGCGGAAATGCTGATATTCTCCCATAGGTTTAGCATTGTCAGGGATTCGCGGAAAATTCCCGGAAGTCGGGTTTTATATATAGTGGTATATGCTGATAGTGCTGCGCCGTTTGAAGTATGCATTAGTAGTGTACTCTGATAGTGAGCGGCACTTGGAGCATTTATTAATATTAGTAGTGCACACTGATAGTGCTGCGGCCTCGGCACCACATATTAGTATACACTGATGGTGCTGCGGGATTGAAAAATCCCTGAAATCCGCGGAATCGCGGAGATCTTTCATCCATGATTATTTTTCAACCGGCCTATCCCTCCTACCACCTCCACCCCTCACCACCAGTGTTTATTCAATGAGGTTTGTCGGTGAGGTGTAAACGTGCACAGTTGGCAATTCCAATAATCACTCCAATCACGCATAGACACGCCCCAGGTACTTGTAATGTGAACAAGTCTACAGAACTCACTAAAATACATCATCATTAGCAATATATATATATTTGTGAGAATGCTTGGCGAATGTTCAGTAACACGTGCCCTTGCGCACCCAGCACCTGGACGCTGGGGTGCGATGGGCACGGAATGGGCCGGGGACCAGGCTGCTCCTGGGTCCCGCAGGTCCTGTCCCAGCCAGTCGAATGATACATACCCCCAACCCCCAACCCCCAACCCACACACACACACAGTCGGCCCTGCTATATATAAGCACGGCCCGCCGGGACCAATTCTCACAACTTGGGACACCAATAACCTAGGCTGCCCCTTCTTCTTTTCTTCTTCTTTTTTGTTGTTGTAAAATATTTTATTATGCATAAAGCACTGTGTGTTACGGTTCTGTATCGATGGGTATTAACAAAGACAATGTACGGCAAGACGCGCCACTCAGCGCTTTCCCGTGAAATACAGATGCGGTGCTGCCATCCAACGGCAAAGAAGGCAATTGGACAGGTCCCCTAGCAAAGCCTGACTGCTGTACCATTGAAACAAGGGGGCAGGTGCCAATGCCCACCCTGACTGCTGTACCATCAAAGACAATGTATAACAATTATAGTGCATTATCTCCTAATATTAACAATGAAAACAATATTACTACTACAACTATTCAAAACTAACATGATTTCACTAAATTGAACACTTATTTTTCAGAAATTCCTATATGAAAGCGCAATGTCTTGTCGTACATTGTCTTAGAACTAGGCTTGACAAGTACTAGAGAGGCTCTTAGGTGAAAACATCTGGTGAAGTAATGTAGACTTTCTCAACCAAAAACAACTACCACGATTTGCTCCTAGATATTCAACTTAAAATACTGGTGCCCTTCTATTCAACAATAAACGTGTCAACTTAATAAACCCTATTAGTATTACTGCTGAAGCCCTATGATGTACAGAATTTTGACATGTACACCAAAATTCATTTAGTATGTTTTCAATTCAAGAATCTTCGAAGTAGCCATTTATTTATAATAAAAGTTACTTCAAACTAATGGAAGGTGGATAATAATGATCAACCTAGTATGTTTTTATCTAAAAACGATATGGCAGAAACTGAACAGCACGGGACTATGCAACTTGCCACATGTGCGCGCTACTCTGAGTATACTACTGGCAACACGTGACACGGGTAAGCTGGTTCCGCACTGCTACAAACACCAACAGATTTGTTCGACTCTTCTTGTGTTAAAATCACCAAACAGCGTAGAGGATGGCATTAAAGAAGTATCCAGGGAGAGGGCGACCTGCTCGGTCCAACTAGTGTGGCATCGATTGTGTGACGGGTATTTTTTGTCAAACACTAGTCAGCAGAATGTGCTATATGATCAGTGTGTGCATGTTTCATCGGCTGGCAATTGCCAAGAGTACAACATCAACAGCGCAGTGTACATGAACAGAAACCACAAAGTTGGTGGTGCAGCGAACACTGGCACACAATACATACACACGCACAAGCACAAACAGAACGGCAAAATTAGCATAGAAGTATGCAAGAGGACAGTTAGAAACAGTGTTCAAAAGCAGACAGTGACAGTGTACAAGAGCACAGAGTCACTGACAAAGTGTACAAAGGCATATAGTCAGGGACAAAGTGTACAAAAGCATAGTCAGTGACAAAGTGTACAAAAGCATAGACAGTGACAAAGTGTACAAAAGCAGAGTCAGGGACAAAGTGTACAAGAGCACGAGCGGGACAAAGTGTACAAAAGCACAGAGTCAGTGATGGTGTACAAAAGCACAGAGTCTGTAAGAAAGTGTGAAAAAGCGGAGAGTCAGTGATGGGGTACAAGAGCACATTCAGTGACAAAGAGCACAGAGTAAGCAGTGCAGTGTACAAAAGCACAGCGTCAGTGACAAAGTGTACAAAAGCAGAGTCAGGGACAAAGTGTACAAGAGCACGACAAGGATAAAGTGTACAAAAGCACAGAATCAATGATGGGGTACAAGAGCATAGACTCAGGGACAACGTGCAACACCGCATCAGCAACAAAGTGTACAAAAGCACAGTCAGTGATGGGGTACAAGAGCACAGAGTCAGCAACAAAATGTTTCAGCACACAGTCAGTGAGAAAGTGTACAAGAGCACAGAATCAGCGACAATTTGTACAAGGGCACTAAGTCAATAACAAAGTGTGGAAGAGGGTAGAGTCAGTGACAAAGTGTTATAGAAATAAAAAGGAGGCAGCACTGGGCGATACATCAGACACAGGTCACTTGCTATCCAGACCGCACTCTGTCCACACCTCTCTCTATCTCCTCTCCACCGGCCTTGCTCCTCCTTGATATGTCTCGGAAAAGAGTTCCAGGAAGGGGGGCCAACCGGCATTTCACTTTCTACTCTTACTCTGTCCGTGTCTATGGCTCGCTGGTTGGTCGCCATAGAGCAGATAGACACGGTCCTTTGACTCAACTCTCCTCATTTCTCTTTCCTATACTCTACCCTTTTTTTCTCTCCCGGGCATACTCGCAGTTGTGTGCTTGGGTGGGACCCTGTACCATTACGTTTTCTCTCGCTTTGTTCTCGTTGCTGGAACCACCGCTGCACCCATTTTTACCCGTCCTTCCACGAAAGCCTTGCTGCTGCCGACTGGATACGAGTGCCAACTACCGCCGGAACGAAGAGATTCGGGGCCTCCTCAACGCTTCGCCGTTACAACGTTGTAAAGATGTCCCCAGCTTCTACAACACTCCCTTCTGAAGTTAGGTCTTCAACCAAAGATTGGGCCGATTTATCGGAGCCTCTCTAGAAATGTTGCAGTTCTGCAAACAGTAACCGTCGTAAGGTTACAAACCACCCCCAAAGTCAAGGCAATAGGTCTACAATTACAGGTATGATATGCATCCCCCCACCTCCCAACCAAACTCCACCCGCCCATCACAGATCTACCTGACATAATATTCCTGTGAAGACTTCAGAGCAGTTCGCTTTGAAAATTAAAAGACAAACCTAGAAACAAATAATAAAATAATGACAGAAATAGTGAACGAAAGAGGGAGGGGGGAAGGAAGGAGGGAGGGAGAGCGAGAAGGAGTGGGAGAGCGAGATGGAGTGGGAGAGGGAGAGGGAGAGGGAGAACGGAAGGGGGAAGAAAGGAGAGGGAGAGAGAGAGAGGAGGGAGGAGGGAGAAGGGAAGAGCGAGGAGGGAGGAGGGAGGAGGAGGGGAGGGAGGAGGGTGGGGGGAAGGGGAGGTGGGGGAGGAGGGAGGAGGGAGGAGGGAGGAGGGACGAACGGGGAGTGGGGTAGAAAGGGGGAGGGAGAAAGGGGTGAGGGGTGAGGAGGGAGGAGGGGGAGGGAGGGTGGGAAGGAGGGAGGGATGGAGGGAGAGAGGGAGAAAGGGAGGGAGGGAGGGAGGGAGGGAGGGACGGAGGGAGGGAGGGAGGGAGGGAGGGAGGGAGGGAGGGAGGGAGAAAGGCAGTGGGGAGGGAGATAAGGAGCGAGGGCGTGAGTGAGTGAGTGAGTGAGTGAGTGAGTATATAATGAAACAAAGAAGCAATCTTTTTGTTAAATTAAAAAACTATTTAAAATAAGCATGCCACAGCTTCCTATGTAGTATGGACATACGGCGGTAAAGTGCGTGGTCGATCAATGGAACCCATCAGCTCGACTTGGGACGAGAATCGACGCAAGCCCATCTAGAATTGTAAGCCCAATGGCCCAATTGGCCATGGCCCCACTCCCCATTGGCACGGGCTGCAGAGGACAAGCATGGGTTCTGTGGCAGGCCCGCTACCCGCTATCCACTCAACAACACCCCCCCCCCCCCCCCCCAAACCCCATGTAATTAAAGCTGCATATTCCCATGAAGTATCAACATTTTCAAAACCAGAACACTTATCTAAGTTTGATTCTGCATATCTAATTTAGATATTGATGCACTTATTAAGTATCTGTTGCCACATAGAAGGGAATGTGAAATCAATAGAATAATAGAATATGTTACTGCATAAGCCTATGGTGTAAGAGTTTTGGCACGTTTGCCGAAAGTAATTTTACAGGTTTACATTTCAAATCTCTCAAAAGTTAGCCATTTAAAATAAGTTACTTCAAACTGAAATAAAGTAGATTGTAACAATCAATTTAATATATTTATCTAAATTGTACAGAACCTCAAAACCATCGGACTATGCAACTTTAAACTGTATCGAACACACACAGTGACTGCCAACCTGACTACCCTACAAACGCCATACAACCGCAATACAGCAAACATACAATCTACAGCAGCAAAGCATCACCAGCGAATATCTCCATCCACTTGTGCCTGGTGTTTAATCCAAGTTTCTTATGAAGCATTGCTTTGTGCCATGTCCAGCGGTCTACTGAATCTGCACCCAGCCTCCCTCCAACAACGTGTGCCCATATCAAGAGCTATTCTTTAAGGGTGCTTTTCTGAGCCACACCATATTAGCATGAACAGAGCAGCCAGTGCTTGTAGCGCAATCTGGTGATGCTGACCCACACACAGTTGTGTTCTCAGGTGGAAATGGCCTCCATGAGTTCTACCTTAAGGTTGCATAAACAGATGGTTTTGAAATTCGTCCGTTTTCTGAGATAAATATATTAAATTGATTGCTATAATCTACGTTAGTTTAATTTGAAGTCACTTTTATTTTAAATGGCTAACTTTGGAGATATTTGAAGTAAAAACATGCCAAATTAATTTTGCCACACACATCAAAATTATGACATCATAGGCTTCAGCAGTAACAGGTTCTATTAAATTGGCTAACTTTAAGACCAGTCCCCTTAAGCCTCTATCATCCCATATTCAGGAGGCTGTTCCTAGTCCATATATAGACTATATCTAAATATATAGACACTAATCATGATTTTAACAGAGTGGTCAGAATCAGATTGCTCTAGCCCTGCACTGACAAGATCCTCCAAACCGGTCGTCACACATACAACTACAGTGATCATATTTGGAAAAGGCAGAGAAACAAAATTAAATGAGCAAACTTGTTAGGAGGGTACTTCTCATGACTACATAAATATGAGCTGGGTCATGGGCCAGATATAGTACATATATATATATACAAGACAACCTTTTATTTAACTGGCCTTTAGTTATCTATGTCACGGTCTTGTCTAATGATCAACCTCGGAATTAGCAACACGTTTGGTGCTAGACAATTTGCACAAGTTGCTTGGATGTGCTAAGTAATTCCAGCCGAGCTTTGTGTACATTGACCAAAGTGGAGCTAGGTGGGTTAAGTGATGCAGGCGGGCTGTCAAATACGGCAGGCTTTTTATGATATGTTCATTTCGTTAATTGTACTTGTTTGTTTGTTTTTGTGTTTGTGTGTGTGCTAAATATATAAAAATACATTGCAAAGATTTAATCGGGTAATTGCAGTAACTGCTGCAACACAAACAGAGTGTTATTTTATCAAGTTCCACCTAGAGACTCTAGAGAACGTCCACTGCCGTTTGTTATCTGCAAACTACCCCGCTGACAGCCGTTCAATTTCACTGATACAAATATAATGCGAAATGGCTCTAATCGTACCGAATTTAAACTTACACAGCCCACGAAAAACGAAATAACAAATGCACACTTCACTTCTAGCGGACAAGTTTAATCCACTTCTTATGTCCTAACTTGCAAAGCATTAACATTTTGTTGGGTTATGGAGGGAATCGGCTTGAAATTTGTTGCAATCGGGGTATTTTTAAATTTTTTTAATACATAATATTCTGCCCATAGCATGTAAGTTCCCGTGAGGGTGCTTGTTTTCAACTCTGGACAACTGTGAGGAATGTTATAGTGTATGCCCGGGTTCCGGGTTGGTATCCGGGACGTCACCAGCCTTTATTTAAGTAGTTAGTATCTATGTTAGTTTCTTTGTTTTTTTGGGGGGTATAACTTCCTATCATATAACTAATATCTTACCCTAGTATCTACATCTAGTGAGATGGTAATAGCCTTGTGGATGAGGATGTGTTCCCAGAATTAGTTTTTTTGTTTTATTTGCAGCTTCCCTTTCACTTGTGCCCTATTTGTGCCTAGATGTGCCAGAACACATCCATACTCTTCGGGACTGTGACCAGGTGGGTCGGCCGCGGTGTTAATTTGTTAACCATAGTTCTAACGACATTGTCCCTGACTTTTTGTTTTACCATCTTCCTTTCACCTGTGCCCTGTCCCTAGTTGGTATCGGGTGCGCCAGAACACACGCGTACCCTTCGGGACTGTGACCTGGCAGAGGGTTGTGGTATTTTCTCATACCATGGTGTATTATAGGTTGGGTTCAGTGAGCATGGTTGGTCTGTCCGTACCTTAAGTGATTTATGCCAGAACACATACCAAGGTGGACTATGGCTTGTTGTTATGGTTTGTTGTTAAATTCAAGGTAGGTCATTACAAGATTGTGTCCTAGATAATTAAAGGCTGAGTAAATAAAAGGCTGTTCTATATAAATAGTATAAGTACTATATCTGGCAATGACTAACCATATTGAATCTACATTAAAGTTGCATAGTCCGATGAAAGCAATTTTCAAAACTAAAATACTTCCCTAGATTTGATGCTACATATCAAATCTAGGTACTGGTGCACTTAATAACTATGTGCTGCTGCATAGAAGGGGGTAGGCCAATTTAATAGAACTGTTATTTATTGCTGAAGCCTATGGTGTCAGAATTCTGGCATGCTTGCAAAAATTGGTCCTATTTACACTTCAAATGTCTCCAAATTTAACCATTTAAAATAAGTTACTTCAAACTAAAGTAACATGGATTATAATAATCAATCTAATGTATTTATCTCAACCGTCGGATTAGGGAGATTTAAAAAAGACACCAAACTCAACCTCTGAACGCAAAAGCACCCCCTCCGGGATGGTCAAATGAGTTGGAGTGTCTCTTCCGTTTTGGTAGATCGTGGTATTCGAACCATGGGTTCGAACCCTGGACAAGTCAAACCAATGACTTAAAAATTGATACTTATCGATTCCTAGCCAAGCGCCTGGCATGATTAGGATAGGGCATGGACTGGCTGGCTCAAGATAAGGTGACTGAGCTGGATATCAGGCTAAAGTGCTGGTGGCCTCATCTCCCAGTGGGGCAGAACTATAAAGTCACCATGAGTGTACACTGCCACAAGTCGGTACCCGTCCTGATATGATCCTAAATGTTGCTAGGACGTAAAAGGACCAACCCCCCTCCTAGTTGCCAGCAGCCTTCCTCTACTTCTCATGCACCTCCTGCCAAAGCAAGAGGCGGTGCAGTGACCCTCCACCCAACGCAATGGACTTAAGCGATTAATTAACTCGGGTCACCTGAGCCACTTTTTGGCGCATGTGCACATCCTACAGACTCGGGTTGAATAATCGAATACGCTTGGGGTAGAAAAAATGGCTTAATCCAACACTTTTTTTTAAACCGATATAACTACAGCACGATAGGATTTAAAGTATTTTATGATTGCATAATTTTGTTATATTTCCATTTCATTAATCTGTGTTATTACCAACAAAAAAACATGTAGGAATGCAGGTACTTATAGCCATTATCCTGCAGGACGGTACTAGCACAAATGTGACGTCATCGTTCCTAGCAAACCCAAGCCAAGAGGTGGGTTACTGGGGTCGGATCGTTTTGCACACGGCACGTGTTTTTGTCAACTCCACTCGCGGTGTTCGATTTGAAATTCTAGCAACTCAGGTGACCCAAATCGCCCGGGTCGTGTTAATCGATTACGCCCATCGAGTCCCCTTGGACACAGTAGCGAGGGTCGGGGATGGCCCTCCCAACAAACATTCACACGGCACCTACACCGGCTTGGTGCTTGATCACGGAGAGCACTACAAGGTTCTAACCGTTAGTCGCACTCGCCACCTGGCGGCACAGGATAGCACTTGGACACCTCGTAAAACTGCAACACCCACACACACACCTGCCACGACTAAATGTCATTTGCTTTCAACTACATCGGCACGGCGACTTTCATCCTTGAGTTAGGAGGTAGCAACAGTAAGAAAGCAGCTAATTGAAAACGTGGCTTGTGCACCATTCACACAATTGTCTACAACCAACTGGCGTGGTACATTAACTACAAATGATTAGTCTGGGAAAAAAATGAAAGATTAAATTCACAAAATTATTAAATTATACAAGTTTCTAAAGAATCTCAAAAGATCATTACATTACATTAATGTTGTTGTTGTTGTTGTACATTAGTTGATAAAGCAGGGGAAATTTCAATCACGGACAATTAGTCTACCTCATTCCAGTGCTCCTTGTCCTCCTATCCTAGTAATAGGTATCCCAAGTGCCTTGCCAATCCACCAATAATCTGTGTGTGGAGGCTTAAAATTCATCATTTTCAATCTGTTGGTGTGTTCTAAGTTTTTCACCAATTGAAATAAAACCTAAATCAAAATAAAGCTTCATATTTCTTCTTTCTAATAGTACCATCTACATTAGCATATGCCTTTGATCAGCTACAGAAAATCAATGCTTTGTCAAGTCCATTTATGTAGAAAATCACCTTTTGTTTCAACTAACTTATGCATGAAATTTTACACTGCTTCTTCAAACCTCTGATGCCCATTCACCAGAGCTAGCATCATCATGCCAATGATATCATTTTGTTGCCAATACTACAGGCCATATAGTCATATTTTGTCCTTGAATAAATTCTTTATCCATCTATTTTAAATTTTAATTTAAAATGTTCAATTAACCACCATTTCGGAACCGAATAATGGATAACTTCGGGTTTTACATGAAAATAAAGATCCTTTTTTTCTTAAAATAAAGAAGTTACTCATGATTCTTAGCAATGCACGGTGTGAAGGTGTAAATTTGAGACAAAATAAATGTTGGCTCTACATAAGAATTGAATGCTAAAGTTGTTATGCAATGTGCCAGTTGTTATGCAATGTGCCATAAACACACTGCCCACACACATACAGGGTTTGAAAACTTAAAAAAAAAAAACATTCATATCTATCAAATTGTATTGTATGTAACGTAAACAGAAAGAGCATGTTGAAGGTAGTACAGTGTGAAAATTTCATGCAATTATCTTGTACGGGTGCTTTTCTGTACCAAATAAGCCTGTTCAAAGTTGGGCATTTCCTTTTACCGGATTTTATCACTTGTCAAATTGAGCTCTGGACCATTTTAAACCTATTTTTTTAAGCTTTTCCCAAGCATATGTAGTCCTGAAAAAAAATAGCAATGACCAGACTCATCAGTAGGTTAGGGATAAATCAGAATAATTTAATATGGGTGCCAATTTTTTCCACAACCAAGCACCCAAAAGTGGTCCAAAGCAAAATTTGGAAATTGGTGAAATTGAGGAAATTGTGATTTCACGCATTTTTGAAGATGTATATCTTGAAATGTAACCACATCAGTCCCCTGGATCTTTGTATTCTCATTGTATAGGCCATGGATTTGAAGGAAAAAATACAGAAAGTCTGATAGGGTGGTTACTTTTAATTCTTGGGGCCATCAAAAATGCTATCTTTTTAGTTTTGGGTGACCCAATTAAGTAACAACCTAAAAAAGTCCATATCTTCTTTAATATTAGAGCGATTTTCACGAATGAAGTGTCATTTTATTTCAAATTAAATATACTAACAGGTGAAATCCATTAAATCAAACTCCAATCTATTTTTGAAAATCACTTGGGATACCTACTAGTAATGCCAAGCGCCAGGCTAAGTAACAACAAGTATACATTTTTAAGTCACTGGTTTGACTCGACCATGGTTCGAACCCGCAGGTTCGAATCCACGACCTAGCAAAACGGAGACAGACACTCAACTCAGTTTATGTTATGGTTCGAGAGCCGCCATTTGTTTTGTCAAACTTTGGATCTGGCCAGTGTTCATCTCCCTTATGTGCCACTTCTTACCCAGCCAAGTCACCAGCCTTCTCGCTATTACAGGCTCCGTGCACATGTCGAGATATGGAACTCAAGGCAATTTCAAGGCTTTTCAAGGCTGTTTTTGATAGGATTTCAAGACTATTTTCATTTGGACTTAGTCCAAAATCATCATTCAAAATCGTGATTTTGGACTAATTTAGATCAGTGGGGACAGTTTAATGGTATTCAAGGCTTTGTAAGACTAATTACCCAAAATAGGTTAAATCCAATGCTTGTCAATGCCTTGAAATGGGGCAAATGAAGTTTGAAGACTTTCCAGACCCCGTATGGACCCTGCAACTAGTATTACACTTCGACACCAACATTGCCGGGGGTTCACGTGGCCTACCGGTCGGAACGGTTGCGAAAATGGTGAGCAAGTCATCAGGAGTCCATCTTCGCAGGACTGTACTACCGACCAACTTTTGTATTTTCCTCAGAATGAGTTTCTTCTCAGTGTCGACGCACTGAACTGCGTCGTGGACATTGTAGGCTGACAAATGCCTCCTTCTACACACTAAAAGAACAAATCGGACGTCCACTAACTTTGAAAGTGCTAAGCATATGAGAGGGAATGACTCTCATATAGCCTGGCAAAAAGAAATCAGGAAAATATTTGATGAATTTTGGGGACATCTCAAGTGACGGATGGTTTGTGCAAAACCCAGAATGGTCGCTAATTTTGACCCCATCTGAAAAAAATTGGGCAGATAAAAAATCTTGAATTCCGGAAGATTCTTATCTATGCACATAATCATGGAAAATATTGGAAAATATTGGAAATCACTGAAAATCGGCGATTTCACATCTTCGGACATTTGCAATCAGACATGCATTTTGATATACAGCCTATAGGTCATACAATATTTTAAAATTACCCAAAGACAGTGTGCTTGTTTGTTGTTGTTTTGTGTCCTAGCAACATCTAAGGTAATATCAGGACGGGCCCAAAGCCAGAGTGAGGTGACATGGTGGAGAAACAATTGCGTTTGCTTATTGGCCTTTTATGCCTTAGCAACATTTAAGGTCATATCAAGACTTGTGATAGTGTGTACTCATGGCGACGGCGACTTTACAGTGCCGCCTGCCCCCCACCCCTCCCCCGGCCGGCCACACCCCCATTCCACGGACGGTGTGCCTCCAGAAGTCGGCCGAGCACCGATACAGCTCGGTTGCCTTCAATGTGTCCAGACTAGTCACTCCCCCGACCCCCACACATAACTGTAGGCAGGCAGTGCACAGTGCTGATATCACGTGTGGTACTGCTGCTACGATTACTACAGTAGTAAACGTCTTCAACAGACAACTCCGCACCCAGACCAATGTTGTCCTGTCACCAGAGAGACAGTGAAAGAACAGTTTGTACATTGACAAATTGTCGGCGCATGGCAAGGGTTCGTCAAAGAGAGGTACTACGCTAGTAATACTAGTATTACAACCACTAAATTCCAGAGACCACAAAAAGATGGCCGAATGAGTTGAACGTCCGTCTCCCGTTTTGGTAGATTGTGGGATTCGAACTCACAGGTTCGAACCCTGACCTAGTCAAACCAATGACTTAAAAATTGATACTTGTCGCTTCATAGCCAAGCGCTCAGCATTATTACAATAGGGCAAGGACTGGTTGGCTCAGCATCAGGATAAGTGACTGAGTGGGATATCAGATCACGGTGCTGGTGGCCTGGTCTCCCAGTGGGGCAGCACTATAAATCACCATGAATGCACAGTCACAAGTCGGTACCCGTCCTGATATGACTTTAGATGTTGCCCGACGTAAAACTCCAACAACCAACCCACCAACTAAATGCGGGTCAATAAGACAGGGATTAAAGGGGGCGTTGCTGTATCGTGTATCCCGAATACTAAGTTGGGCGGTATCCATGTAGCTATATACCCACCAGCATACAGAGCAATCCTGGTTCTCCTCCTCCATTCCAATTGAAGTAATCCAGGGTCGAGCCTAGCAATAACAGGGGTGGGTGCGGGAGGGGCGGCACAGTGTGTGATTAAGGCCGAGCGCTGTTCATCAGAGGGACGTGTCTGTAAAGCAACAACGCGGGTCTGAGACGACCAGGCTCGTCGGTATAGACAGGGGCGTCTGTCCGTCAACGTGTACAAAGGGACAGGCCGTGTGCGCTATATCCATTACAGCAACTGTAGTCGGTAGAGACAGGTGGCCACTGGTACAGTGCGTGGTATGGCGCTCACACTGCGCCGTGATCCAGACTCGTCGTGCCGTGCGGTGTGCCACCCTCCCGGGGCGGTGTGTTACAACAGTTACACTAGACGCAGCAGCAGCGGGGCGGTAGTCGCACGGCCGCCTGCCCGGCACCCGGCACCCGCCGCCCACCGCACGGCCACGGCCCGCCCTGTGCGCCGAGGTGACAGAGGTTTAAAAAGAGACAGAGAACAAAAAAACACCGACAAAAAAATATTTAGAAAAGAAAAAGACCGTAAATATTTTCGTTCTGAGCAGCAGAAAGTGTATTGCCTACTCCCTGCGGGCCACTCGGCAGACCGGCCAGCCACCGGGCTCACCACACCGACGTGCTGGTCCCCATGCAGTATCCCACTGTTGCTGTACACTGCCCTCCCCCCCCCACCCGGCCCCACCCGGCCCCACCCGCGGCTGGTTTACTGCGAGACGTGTGGTGTGAGGGGACCAACCACCTGCATCAACCAACCCCGTCCTGATATGACCTTAGATGTTGCTAGGACGTAAAACAACAACAAACAAACAAACAAGCATCAACCAACACAGGTCACCAACAGAAAGTCTGTATTGTAGACCACAAGACGTCTGATTATTTACACCGCATGACTGTTAACCCACTGAGGATGCTGCCTACATTTAATGAATGCCCGGAGCGTGATGCTCCTTAATCTAAGCGGGCAGTATCTCTACAGTGCAAAAACAAAACAAAAAACACTAACAATGCATAAAAACTACTTTCTTATTAATCAAAGTTGGGAATTAAAAGATAGTTTAATTGCCTCTATGTCACAAGAGATCGAGTACTATGCACTGTGCCTTTCAAACTTCTGGCGTATATATGTAAGTCATGGATTTGTGCAACCCCCCAGATCAATTAATTGTACATCAATGCAGGCAGTCTCTATTTAACAAAACAAATCAAATACAAATCCAATTAATACAAGTTGAGAAATAGCTATAGAGATCCTAGACGATAGTTATTAAAATATATGCAAGTTTAGTAGTCTGCACTGGACTCTCAGTCTGAGGCAAGGAGTCACATAAACAGGTAGGCATGGGTAGAATGATTACATCAGAGAACCTAGATAGTCTAATGATTAGGACACAAGCCCCGGAATGGACAGAAGTGTGGGTCAAGTTCTGCTCTATGTGCAATATTTCCCATTTGTATCACCACCACGATACAATGACAAAGGGTTGTAACTGAAATACAGACTCATGCTGTGGCGTGGAGAAATAAGTGGCAGCATTACTGTGTAACTTAAGAAGAGCGAGGTAAACCTATGGCTGAGATAAGTAGGGTTTTCCAACACCAAACTGTGACTAGTAATAGTAGTATATGCCTATATGTGGTATCAAAACACCAACACCAAACTGTGACTAGTAATAGTAGTATATGCCTATGTGTGGTATCAAAAGGTTATATGCTAAGTATATTACGAATCGAATTAGCTGCCCATGTGCAGTTTTGAGTGTGTATGTGATGTATGTATGTGTGTGGTAGTGTATGTGTGTGGGTTTGTGTTTGTGTGTGTGCGCGCGAGCCCATGCGCGAGGTAGGCTGAACGGTTTGGTACATAGCTTGGCTCCATACAACATTTAATTTAAATCAAGTGACGAATGATCCTCTGAACCAGACAGGTTATTTACTCGCTCTCAATGTGTTATTTTGTCGTGTTCTGTTGTTTATGTAATGGTATGTATGTAATAAGCATTAGGAATACACGCGTACACACACACACACACACACATACATACATACATACATACATACATACATACATACATACATACATACATACATACATACATACATAGATACATGCATGCATGACGCCATTTATGGGCATTACTTACGTCGGTTTGTTTGAGGCTTTACACCCTAACAACATTTACGGCCATAAGTGCAGTTGCCTGGCAAATTTCAATATGGTCACTACTGGAGGAACTCAGCCTCTTGGGAGCTGTAAGGACTGAAGCTCCTTTTGACCTCAGCTGCTCTGTTACATACACGGAGCGGTTCATTAGTCAACGAGCAATGTTTAAGCCGTAAGTGGACTCTGGGGGCAGTGCACATATTGTAATACCGTAATGCCGGGGAGTGCAAGGAGACGCTGAACTTAAAGCTGCATAGTCCGATGAAATATAAAATTGTCAAAATCAAACCAATTATCTAGATTTTATTTTACACATCTAACTTAGATATTGATGCACTTATTAAGCATTTGTTTCTGGGTAGAAGGCAATACTGAGTCAATTTAACAGAACATGTTACTGCAGAAGTCTATGGTGTCAGAGTTTTGGCAAGCTTGCCAAACCTAATTTTCCATGTTTGCACTCAAAATATCTGAAAAGGTTACCATTTAAAATAAAAGTAACTTTGAACTAATGTAAAGTAGATACTAGTGATCGATCTAATATATTTACCTCCGAAAAAATACAGAAATTCAAAACCATCGGACTATGCAACTTTAAGTCACAGTATTCTCAACCCACTGGTCAGGGTTACTGCTGACGCTGTATCAACTACAAGATTAACACTTTTAACTTTAGAGCTGGCCACAATTAAACCCAGGGCCCGACAAAGCTAGAATCAGACATCATTCCATTGTCTAATTGTCAAATTGTTTTAAGTGTTTGCCTTCTTTAAACAAAATTAAAATTTAAGAATTCGTTTTAAATGAACATATTAAGTTGGACATACTACCATACTTTTGAATCAGCTTATATTTAGAAGGGCTTACTTTCGAGATATTTGAAGTAATAACAGGCTAAATCAATTTTGGCGTGCATGTCGAAATGGTGGACATCATAGGCTTCAACAGGAACAGGCTCTATTAAATTGACTTAACATTCTTTCTATGCAGCAACTACTTAATGAGCTGATTCATATCGAAAGAGAGGAGAGGTAGAGTGGAGAGGAAGAGATGGAAAGTGAGGAGACACAGAAAGAGAGGGTAGAAGAGAGGAGGGAACAACTCTAGCACTGGGCGCGGTGTCTTCGCATGCGGGAGATCAGGAGTTTGGTTCCCGGTTGAGTCAAACCAATGACTTATACAATTGATACTTATCACTTCCTAGTCGGGGCTCAGCATTAATAGGATAGGGCAAGGACTGGTTAGTTTAGAGCCAGGATAATGTGACTGAGTGGGATATCAGATCATGGTGCAGGTGGCCTGATTTCCCAGTGGGGCAGCACTATAAAGTCGCCATGAGTGCACACTGTCACAAGTCAGTACCTGTCCAACAACGAACCATAGCAACCTGACAGCAGCAAGAGTGGTTCACTACACAATGCACTCCATAGACACATACAGCTCTACTAAAAGCATGCAGACAGATCAACCCAGATTGTATTTTAACCAGCCTTAATGTGTCGGCCTGGCCGGGGCAGTCAGCTGAACCGGCACACCGAGCGGCCTACAGGCACCCCGGCTACATGTACATACCACCCGCAATTAGCATAAACCATCGAATCTACAGCATCAACCCCAGCCCACAAAGTCTACTCACATTAACTCATATGTTGTCAGGAAGTGAAACCCCCAACAAACAAACATTGTGGGAGATTGGGAGGTCTGCATTCTGTGCCACTTTAGCGTGTGGTGTACATGGCTTTACACTTTAGCATGCGGTCTACCTGCACTTTTACACTTCAGCATGCGGTTTATTTACCTAAGCATAACCCTAACCTTCAAGTTGTGGAGGACACTGGTCACAAAACCAGCTGAGGCCTCAGTAGCCAGATCAGGTCATTTGACAGCGTAGGCTAAGGATACCACGGTAGACCACACGTTAAGTAATACCCTGTATTCATTGTTTGAATGCTCACTTGAGTATTCTTGAAAAGGTTGACAAATTTGGATGACCACTAAAATACATTGAACATTCAGCTGAACAAAAATGATTTAATAAACGCTTTTCTAGAAGTGCGATAAAATGTTATCGGCTTCAGCTCGGTCAATCCCCACCGATGCTTGACTGTCAAACAACGGCTTTTATGTTTGTTGCTGTCTTGCGTCCCAGCATCATCTAAGGTCATATCAGGACGGTACCAACTTGTGACTGCGCACTCGTGGCAACTTTATAGTGCTGCCCCACTGGGAGACAAGGCCACCAGCACCATGACCTGATATCCCACTCAGTCACTTTTTTTCCCCCTTTAAAAAAAAAATTCTTGAAGATTTATACTGCCTCTCATGGATATGTCTGAATAGACTAGTTTTCACCATTAGACAGTTTGTCGATAGAAAACCTGAGCATACACTTTTACTGACCCAAGGGATTTTTAACTCCCACACAACATAGACATGGTTATGAGAGCAACCAGCCTTTGATGACGATGTAAGTTATACACAGCAGTGCAAATCCAAATTGGCAGAGTTGTGGGCATGGGGATTCGAACCACCTACCTTCAGATTAGGAGTCCGACCTAGAAAAAAGTCAGACACTCTAACCACTCCACCACAGAGAACACCACATTATCCTGACACTGAGCCAAACAGTCCTTGTCCTATCCTAATAATGCCGAGTGCCTGACTAGGAAGCGACAAATATCAATTCTTATGTCATTGGTTTGACTCAACCAGGGTTCGAACCTGTGGGTTTGAATCCCACGATTTACTAAAAAAGAAATGGCAGACGGACACTGAACTCATTTTAGCCATCCCATCTGGTCACCAACACAAGTTGCTGTGCACTATATCGAACACGTATACCAGACCAGTACCGCTGAATAAGGGGAATATTAAATGCACATCTCACACCATTAGATTAATTCTCAAAGATAACACATCATTTAATCTTCAGAGTAGACCATGAGATTTAGCAAGTGAAAGTAGATTCTATCAACCAGACTGGATAGCCGAATGGGTAGAGCGTCTGCTTCCCGTGTGGCAAGTCGTGCGTTCGAACCCATGGGGTTCAAATCTGGATGAGTCAAACCAATGACTTTAAAACTGATATTTGTCACTCAGCATTACCAGAGTAGGACAAAGAGCAGTGGACTGAGGAAGACCAATTGTCCGCAACTGAAATGTCCCTTGCTGAATCAACGAATACAATAAAAGAAAACCTCCTCTAAAAATGAGCTGGTATTTGCACAGATTTGTGATCGTGAAGTGTAGTGTCTATCACAATAAAAACTAGTTGCAGATATTGTTTTAGCATTTGACCGATTGCTACAAATGGGTTGAGCGCCGGCTTCTTGTGTGGCAGGTCGTGGGTTCAAACCCCGACAGAATCAAACCAGCAATATAAAAATTGGCACTTGTCGCTTGTTACCTCATTTGACGACAGGACAAGGAGCAGTGGAATGAATGAAGACCAATTGTCCACGATTCAAATTTCTGCTTAATCAAAGAATGTTACTGTCTTTTTGGAGTGTTATATAGACCCCTTTCAAGGTTTATAAACATTGTGTGCACGCGCACCTTGCCTACAGAACGATGACACACTGCCATTGAGTTTGCAGGTACGTGCAGTGCAGGTACGTGCAGTGCAACACGTCGATTTTATTCAAAATTAATAGAAATGCAGAACCCTAACCATATAAATTTAATATAATCTTTTCGTTGAATATGTTTTCTCTATGTGTGCCAAGCGGTTTGTTTCTAGCTGGTGTGGTTTTAGAGATATTACACCTTTTCTGTATGAAGATTGCTCACGGCCATTGACAATGCATTGAGTTTGCCGATACACGCAGTGCAACACGTCAATTTTATTCCAAAATAATAGAAATACAGAACCTTAACCTTATGAATTTAATATAATCCTTTCGTTGAATATGTTGTCTGTATGTGTGGCAAGCGGTTTGGTTCTATGTGGTGTAGTTTTAGACATATTTCACCGTTTCTCTATGAAGATTGCTCATAGCCATTGACTTTGCAGTGTGACCGTGTGTCGTCCTGCAGCCAAGCTGCACGCGCGCTGACCTAAATACCTATGCTGACGTTATATGAGATAGATCGATTTTGCCACTTGAATATCGGTGCTTGACTGACAATGGCTTTAAAGCCCCCCCCCCCCCTCCTCCTCCTCACACACACAATGGTCAGTTGTACCATCCCTCCGCCAACACGCAATGATGCATCTATAAATATCACCCGACCATGCCTGTCTATTCATAGCCCCCCAACTGGACAGCCTCCCAACCTCTCTGTGTCAGGGGTTTTGTCCATCAGCAAATGAAAAACCATTAGAAGATGGACGGGGGGGGGGGGGAGAAATTAGAAAAAAAGGTGAATGCCCATGCGGGTTGGGGCGGCTGTGGTGGGTGGGTATAGCATAATGACGGGGCAATGTTCGGGCATCGTTCATACCAACATACTGTGATAATACATCACCCGGGGTATATGTGCCACTTTAAGCAGTCATTATAAGTCATAATGGGTGGTTAGACAGCGCGTTGAATAGACCAACCAAACCACTGTCCGTCATTCAAAACTCATTTGTCAAGAATAGGATTAGACGCCTCCAGTTCTATTATTAAAAAAAAAATACCCACAGAAAACAAAAATTTAAACTGTTATCATTGACCATGAACGCAACAGAGCAAAACAAAGGAGTCCACTGGACAAAACTATAAAAACTGGGGCATTTCTCGCCGTTAGCCACATTACCAACTAGGTTGTTGACAAGTTGGACAGTGAAAAAAGTACATAGGTAATGGATGGTGAAGGGCCCATACATCAAGCTGACAGAACAGCAAATACATGTTAAAGAGCAAAATGAGCTGCTGCTATACGCCGGCGGTGCCGGTGTAGGACGTTCAAAACACGACCCCGTTCAAAACACTACGGTAGTGTTTTGAACCTAAGTTCAAAACACTACAGTAGTGTTTTCAACTTAAGTTCAAAACACTACTGTTAAGTTCAAAACACTACCCTTACGTACGCTCAAAACACTACCCAAGTTCAAAACACTATCATAACACGGCAGTAGGGGCTGGGCTGTAAGTGTAATGCCGCAACTGGTACTGGCATTTGAAGCACATACTATTTGGTTTGGTTGCTGGGAGTTTTACCTCCTGGCAACATCTAAGGTCACATCAGAACGCACGTACCAGTAGTATTCTCGATGTCAGACATCCGGGCACTTTTTGCGTTCGCAACGAGCGAAGGATAAAACAAATGGCACTTCATAGAGACAACATTAAAACTACCCTAACTATCACAGTACTTTGTGGATTTTGGTGCTTTGAAAGCAAATTTCTCGTTTCTATTAAATAGTTCAGATCTTTCTCTACAATTTCACATTCAGCTTTTTTTTATCAGCCAATTGGAAGTTCTTGAATTTATTTTGAGAAAATAGTTTTTGAGGCCATGATCTGGTAAGTAACATTGGCACTGACACTCAGGATATCCCAACTTTCACTATTATCTCTGCTTTTAATACTTTCAGAGTAAATTGCTCTTAGGTTAAATTAAATACTTCAGATCTTTCTCTTCAACTGCACATTAAGATATTTTTAATCGATCCAATGAAAGCTTTTTAATCTATTTTGCAAAAATAAATGCTCCGCATAGACATAGCATTGCTGCATCACACATCACTGCGGTGGTTTACCCTTCGCGGGCTAGTTTCCGGGGTTGTGACGCCACGTCGACAGAGAATACGCCGATAGCGCTGCAGCATCTGCACCACATACGCTGATGGTGCTGCGGCAAATTTAGCACGTATTATTAGTATACGCTGATAGCACTGTGGCACCTGCGCCACGTATTAGTATACGCTGATGGTGCTGCGTGACGCTTCCTGATGTATCCCGACATTGCGCCAAAAAATCACATACGTTGACGCGCGTTGGTGAGAAGCGTCGTAATGTGACAGCACCATTAAGGCCCGTTGATACATTTGACGGCATGTGATGGCGCAACGCGGCACAAGCCAATGCTCCCGTTTATGGTGCTGTCAAATTATGACTCTTGTCGCCAACGCGCGTCGACGTATATGATTTTTTGGCGCTACATCGGGATACGTCAGGAAGCGTTGGGGAGGGATGTCAGGAAGCGGCGGGAGGTTGGACAAAACAACGTCAGCCCGACGGCGACAAAAGCCCGAAGGCCATCCTGTTTTTTTCCGAGAAGACACTGTCACTATAGTGTCAATATGTACAGGTGCAAAAATATTAGTTTTATTCAAAATTAATAGAAATCGAGAACCCTAACCGTATAAATTTAATATTATCTTTTTGGTAACGATATTGTCTATATATGTGTACAGAGCGAATTGTTTCTACGTAGTGTGGTTGTAGAGATATTTTCCTTTTTCTGTATGGGTTAGGGTTAGGGTTAGGGTTAGTGCTTAATTAAATACAGAAAAAGTGAAATATCTCTACAACCACACCACGTAGAAACAAATCGCTTGGTACACATATAGACAACATCGTTACCAAAAAGACTATATTAAATTTATAAGGTTAGGGTTCTTGATAGCTATTAATTTTGAATAAAACTAATATTTTTGCACCTGTGTACACGTCGACGCGTGTTGGAGAGAAACGTCCGAGTGTGACTGCACCATAACGTAGCCTAACGTATCCATGAGTGTGCACTGTCACAAGTCGGTGCCCGCCCTAATAAATAGTAATATGACCTTAGATGTTGCTAGGACATAAAACAACAATCAACAACAACAACGCCTACTGCCCCACCTTAGTGCATACTGCATCACGCTACTACAAATGAAACTGAATATGCAGCATTTATAAAAAAATTTTTAGAGTAGTGTTTTGAACTTAGGGGTAGTGTTTTGAACTTAATGATAGAGTTTTGAGCGTGGCCACAGTAGTGTTTTGAACCTACCTTCAACTAGGTTCAAAACACTACGGTAGTGTTTTTAACCTAGGTTCAAAACACTACCGTAGTGTTTTTGTGGGGTAGTGTTTTCAACTTACTACACCGGTAGTAACACTAATAATCCTCCAGATAGTCATACTGATGACACTGTTAGGGGCCATCCACAGTTTGCAAGCTGTTCATGGTCGTACGACAAGGGCGTAGGGGTGGGGGGTCAGTTAACTCGTAGAATGCTTGTATAGTTTAATCAAATGTTGATCAAACATAACCCACTGTCATGTTCTTTGGTAAAATGTTGATGTACTACTTTGTAGGGATAGGGATGGTTTGGTGTGGGAGGGTATGCAAAAGTGTGTGTTCTTTGTTATACTGAACATTTTCAACGGGAAGGAGGGAGAGGGGAGGCAGGACAATCACGATGTTAGTCACAAGTTAGTTTAGTCACTCAACAATCCCAATGTAATGTATGCCATGAAAAGGGCCGAACGCAACTGTATATCCTCGTGGAAGTGGTTACGAAGAACAATTCTCATTTAAATAAAGTATTAGCTGCTGATACGTCAGGCTTACTAATGTGCGAATGAACTTGCTGGATACTATGGGTATCGTCAGTATCACTGGCGAACATGCTAATTTATAAATGACGGCTGGTGGAAAGCAGTGCAGGTTCTTCCAGGTTACTGGCTGCTGGTTTTACTGGGTTCATGTGCACAGGTTCTTCCCGGTTAATGTAAACAGGTTCTTCCAGGTTACTGGCTGCTGGTTTTACTGGGTTCTTGTGCGCAGGTTCTTCCCGGTTAATGTACACAGTTTCTTCCAGGTTACTGGTTGCTGGTTTTACTGGGTTCATGTGTGCAGGTTCTTCCAGGTTAATGTACACAGGTTCTTCCAGGTTACTGGCTGCTGGTTTTACTGGGTTCATGTGCGCAGGTTCTTCTCGGTTAATGTACACAGGTTCTTCCAGGTTACTGGCTGCTGGTTTTACTGGGTTCATGTGTGCAGGTTCTTCCAGGTTAATGTACACAGGTTCTTCCAGGTTACTGGCTGCTGGTTTTACTGGGTTCATGTGCGCAGGTTCTTTCGGGTTAATGTACACAGGTTCTTCCAGGTTACTGGCTGCTGGTTTTACTGGGTTCATGTGTGCAGGTTCTTCCAGATTAATGTACACAGGTTCTTCCAGGTTACTGGCTGCTGGTTTTACTGGGTTCATGTGCGCAGGTTCTTTCGGGTTAATGTACACAGGTTCTTCCAGGTTACTGGCTGCTGGTTTTACTGGGTTCTTGTGCCGGACCTGGAGCTGTGACCTGGTGTGTATGAATACCAGGAGGATGTGGCAGATATCACTCACTAAGTGCTCTTAATTCCCATGAGAAAATCCTATGCAGTGCATACTATCTTTGTTCACAATTTGGTATATTTGAAAATCAACGAATAGTGAGTCGGTGATACTAATTTCCAATTCTTCTAAACATACAGAATTATGTCAACTGAAAATAATTACAGCTAGATTCCAAAACTGACCAAACTAATCTATAATTTGGGTGAAGTTCAAAATTTAAAAAATTTCTTAAAATTATAAAACTAGTTAAATCTACTAATGATTAAACCAATATATTCATACCAGCAAACTGCTATGTGTGACAATAAAACTCGATCGCTAATGCCGAAGATCAGACGGGAATGGTGAGGGGTACAGTGTCTACTACATTAACCTTAGATGTTATCAGGATGTAAAACCCCACCAAACAGACAAACAGTACTGACGTCTTGTCAAGAATGTACAGCCTGAGCCTGTGTTATGAGGGAGACGCAGATATTTCTATAATAGAAGCAGGTGTGTCTGGAAAGGCTTGGCTCAACTAGAGAGGAAGAGGGAGTTGGAGAGGGGGGGGGGGGGACATTCCAAACTACAAATTGCATGCATTAGTGCGTGCGCACTAATACTAATACCTAATCTGCCCATTTCAGTGCGTGAAACAGTGGTGGCTGGTGCCGTGTTGGTCAGATGACCGCCAGGCACTCACTGCCTGTGGCTGCCAAGGCCTGATGAGCCCGCCTGGCTGCGACACCGCTTCCCACCCCACTTCACACCGCCACAAGCAAAAGCACCGGCATTATATAGAACGGTCGGGTTGTTTTAATGCGCTCAAATATAGCATTTAATTCGCTCAAATATAGCATTTCGGGGTTGTTTAAAAAAATGAAAATCAACAAATTAAAGGATAAATTAAATTAAAAGGTAAAGGATATACAAGTATACAGAAAATCATGCAAAGTCTGGTCTCTAATTGGTTTGTAATTGTGACAAGCACACATGATTGGAAATAGTTGTTAGCATGTGAGCGTGCCACTCTAATGCACCGTTTGCTACACAAATATGGCGGCCACATCAGATAGTGGTGGGCACATCAAATAATGCATACAGCGCCCCCTGGTCATGAATCATTGTGAACTGCGCTGGACCCCCCCCCCCCCCCCCCCCCCCCCCACACACACACACACACCGGCAGGCGGCACGCTGTCACGGGAAGTGTTACCAACAGACACCATTGTTAGAAGCAAGTATTACTAAACGGCCAAGTGTTACTGACACAGGGCTGTTACTGGCAAGTGTTACCAACAGACACCCTTGTTAGAGGCAAGTGTTACTAACACGGGCTCTTACCGACAAGTGTTACCAACAGACACCATTGTTAGAAGCAAGTATTATTAACAGAGGGAAGTTGCCGGCAAGTGTTACCAACAGACAGCATTGTTAGAGGCAAGTGTTACTAACACGGGCTGTTACAGACAAGTGTTACCAACAGACACCATTCTTAGAAGCAAGTATTATTAACAGAGGGAAGTTGCCGGCAAGTGTTATCAACATACACCATTGTTAGAGGCAAGTGTTACTAACACAGACTGTTACCGGCAAGTGTTACCAACATACACCATTGTAAGAGGCAAGTGTTACTAACACAGGGCTGTTACCGACAAGTGTTACTAATGCAGGACTGTTGGTACTGGCAAGTGTTACTGACATAAGGCTGTTACTGGCAAGCGTTACTAAAACACAACGCTGTTAGAGGTCAATGTTATACTAACCCTAGTAACAGACAGCACACAGAACACTAATATGGGCAAGTCTTAGTAGGAGAACCCTAACAGGGACAAATAGTGCTAACAATATACTAACCCTAGTAACAGACAGCATACAGAACACTAATATGGGCAAGTATTACTAAGACAACCCTAACAGGGACAAGTAGTACTAACAATATATTAACCCCAGTAACAGACAGCATACAGAACACTAATATGGGCAAGTATTAGTAAGACAACCCTAACAGGGACAAGTAGTACTAACAATATATTAACCCCAGTAACAGACAGCATACAGAACACTAATATGGGCAAGTATTAGTAAGACAACCCTAACAGGGACAAGTAGTACTAACAATATATTAACCCCAGTAACAGACAGCACACAGATCACTAATATGGGCAAGTATTAGTAAGACAACCCTAACAGGGACAAGTAGTACTAACAATATATTGCCATGGACGAACATAACTAACGCACAGCATTGTAACGAGCAAGGGTTACTAACATGTGTACAATTTTGCCTGGGGCAATTGTTACTAATGCGTGACAATTTTAAGGGCAAGGTCATGGTATTCCATCAACATCGCTTTTAGATCTTGTTGGCATGATTTGAATTCAATAAAAATGAGAACGCCCACAGCTAAATGGAAATATTCAAAGCTCAATAGACATTTTCCCCACAGCACAGCACTAGTTCTTGTCAACACCACTATGGGGAAACCCAGAACTTTTGCACAGATCTGTAAAGCGACTAATAAGAAAGCAGTAACGACTAACCACGCTTAAGGGTTGAATAATTAGATAGGTCACGATCAAGGTAACTAGCCGTGTAATAATAATATGTGCACTATCCAAGTCACATCAAGCCACTTTCATCAAATTGCAATACAATTCACATTCACAATTACACTAGTTATAAGTGTGGTAATTGTACATATATTATAATTATATATATCTTACAAGCTCACATGTGTAATTCTGTTTGAGTGGTGGGGAGGGTGGGGGCATCTACGTGTCTGTTGTAACCACATAACATTAAAAGCAATTAGTCCCAATTGTAAAATTCCAAAGACCTATTTTATCCCACAGTCTCATTTTGAGACACTCCCCAGGGAATCACGTGGCTGCAGCAGAGCCACTTAATGGGAAGGGAAACATTTGGGAGTTTAACTGGGCGTGCACATTTGATTATTTGTGTTGGCATTCAATGCCCTGGCATGCCAAGTACACTGCATCCCTATGCGACAAGTTAACAAATGAACCACATTCTATTGTAAAATATGCACATACAAATTATAACACGCTAACCAATGGGAATTGTGCATGTGTATGGGTTCCACAGAAGGAAGAATGGAGAAGTGGAGATAATGGAAGGAGAACCGGGCGAGGGGCGGGAAGGAGAAGGGAGAAAGAGGTGGAGTGAGAATGGGCGGGGAGAGGGATGGGGACGTCAGGGGAAGGGAGAAAGAGGTGGAGTGAGAATGGGCGGGCAGAGGGATGGGGACATCAGGGGAAGGGAGAAAGAGGTGGAGTGAGAATGGGCGGGCAGAGGGATGGGGACGTCAGGGGAAGGGAGAGAAGAGGTGGAGTGAGAATGGGCGGGCAGCGGGATGGGGACGTCAGGGGAAGGGAGAAAGAGGTGGAGTGAGAATGGGCGGGCAGAGGGATGGGGACGTCAGAAGAAGTGAGAAAGAGGTGGAGTGAGAATGGGCGGGCAGAGGGATGGGGACATCAGGGGAAGGGAGAAAGAGGTGGAATGAGAATGGGCGGGGAGAGGGATGGGGATGTCAGGGGAAGGGAGAAAGAGGTGGAGTGAGAATGGGCGGGCAGAGGGATGGGGACGTCAGGGGAAGGGAGAAAGAGGTGGAGTGAGAATGGGCGGGCAGAGGGATGGGGACGTCAGGGGAAGGGAGAAAGAGGTGGAGTGAGAATGGGTGGGGAGAGGGATGGGGACGTCAGGGAAGGGAGAAAGAGGTGGAATGAGAATGGGCGGGGAGAGGGATGGGGACGTCAGGGGAAGGGAGAAAGAGGTGGAGTGAGAATGGGCGGGCAGAGGGATGGGGACATCAGGGGAAGGGAGAAAGAGGTGGAGTGAGAATGGGCGGGCAGAGGGATGGGGACGTCAGGGGAAGGGAGAAAGAGGTGGAATGAGAATGGGTGGGGAGAGGGATGGGGACGTCAGGGGAAGGGAGAAAGAGGTGGAGTGAGAATGGGCAGGCAGAGGGATGGGGACGTCAGGGGAAGGGAGAAAGAGGTGGAGTGAGAATGGGCGGGGAGAGGGATGGGGACGTCAGGGGAAGGGAGAAAGAGGTGGAGTGAGAATGGGCGGGGAGAGGGATGGGGAAGTCAGGGGAAGGGAGAAAGAGGTGCCGTGAGAATGGGTGGGGAGAGGGATGGGGAAGTCAGGGGAAGGGAGAAAGAGGTGGAGTGAGAATGGGCGGCAGAGGGATGGGGACGTCAGGGAAGGGAGAAGAAGGGGGAGGGGAGGGGACGGGAGGGCAGGGAAGGGAAGGGAAGGAGAGGGGAGAGGAGGGTAGGGGAGGGAAGGGGAAGGGAGGGGGGGGAGAGGAGGGGGGGACGGGATGGGTTGGGAGGGGGAGGGGGGAGGGGGGGGAGGGGAGGGGGGAGGGGGAGGAGGGAGGAGGAGGAGGAGGAGGAGGAGGAGGAGGAGGAGGAGGAGGAGGAGGAGGAGGAGGAGGAGGAGGAGGAGGAGGAGGAGGAGGAGGAGGAGGAGGAGGAGGAGGAGGAGGAGGAGGAGGAGGAGGAGGAGGAGGAGGAGGAGGAGGAGGAGGAGGAGGAGGAGGGGAGGAGGAGGAGGAGGAGGAGGAGGAGGAGGAGGAGGAGGAGGAGGAGGAGGAGGAGGAGGAGGAGGAGGAGGAGGAGGAGGAGGAGGAGGAGGAGGAGGGGAGACACGAGTCCCTAACGGTTCTTTAATTAGCTGATTGCTTCCAGAACCCATTCACAAAGCACCGCGGGTTAGGCGTGGGCAGCAAAAGTATAACATGTAGCACCGCATCTACTTATGGTGATTATCACCCCCCCCCCCCTCCTCTCCTCCCCTGTCCGTCCCCCCCTCCTCCACCCCTCCCCTGCCCCCCCCCCCGGTCATTCCCTCCCCACTGATCACCTTAGGCCGGGTGCACCTGACGAAGCTCCACCCAACAAGCACCCCTCAGCAGCAGATGCAGTTCGGTAGGAGCGGTTACTGTACTGACAACATAGCCTCCTGTCGACCCCCGCCCTCAGCCCCCTACCCCACGCACGGAGACCGCCCACACGCACAGGTAGTTTTCGTAAATAAACGCTCTGCATCGTCAGGGTTCTGAGAGTTATTCCACAGAACCAAATTCATCCACGCGGCATGTACATCAAATCCAAAGTAGACCGACCGGTACAACACGCAAACATAAACTCATGGAAGGAAGAATGGAGAAGTGGAGATAATGGAAGTCATGAGCACTGGTGGTTCGTGTATAAATTAAAGCATACATTTCTAATTGGGATCATCCTCAGTCTGACCTGAAGCTCTCCGGAGACACGGCTCCCACCTACCGGATGACACTGCAATGGCGATTGATCACCCAACTGTCGAAGTTGGATAGTCCGATGAGAAGCATACTTACTTAGATTTGAATCCTGACATCTACTATAGATACTGGTGCAGTCACTAAAATATGTGTTGCTGCATTGAAGGAATACTACATCAATCTAATAGAACCTGTCGATACTGACATCTATGAGTATTTAGACGTGACTGAACAATTACTTTGCCATGTTTTCACTTTAAATATCTCCAGAGTTGACCCTTTCATTAAAGGTTAGTTCAGACTACGGTAAAGTACATTTATCCTACAAATACATGGGACAAAGTGAAGCCGACAGACTGTAACTTGAAGGTTATACCAACTTGGTCCAGATCCTTGAAGATGTATACTGCCTATAATGGATAAGTCTGAATAGACTTGTTTTCACGATTAGGCAGTTTGTCGATAAAAAGCCCAACCTACACTTTTACCGACCCAAGGGATTTTTAACCTCCCACACCACATAGACATGGTATTAGAGCAACCAGCCTTTGATGACGCTGTACGTTATACACAACGGTGGAAATCCAAATTGGCAGAGGTGGGGGCACAGGGAATCGAACCACCTATCTTCAGATTAGGCGTCCGACCTAAAAAAAAGTCAGACACTCTAACCACTCTGCCACAGAGAACACCACGACAATCCCGAGATCCCGCGACTATTGCCCCGAATTGGTCCGTTTTAATCCTTGGTTAATAATGAGCATTATAAAAATAGACACTGTGAATGGTGAATAGCTTTGAGAGCACAAACAATGTGGATGTGGATGTGGATGTGGCCGGGGCAGGGCGAAGTTCATTACATAACAAGCCGAATCAACGTCACTTCGCTATCTTGAAATAATTGTTGTATTGTAACTGTAGTCCAACCAGAAAGCTGAATACCAATAGTTGAACAAAAGATTCAGGCTCCTACCACACTCGTAATCACCAAGTGTAGCTGTAATTATTTACCCCCAATCCGCCCCCACCCCCCAATAAGTATTAGCTGTGCTGGCAGTGACGTAGAATAGCCGCCAGGCCGGCCACCAAGACGTACAATAGAGAGGAGCATGAACGGTTTGGTGGTGCTTAACTAGCTCATACTGTGTGTTAATAAAACCACCAGCCCTAACCCACGCCGTGACCCTAACCATGAGTACATGACCTTAACCATGACCTTAACCACGACCCGTAAACTATTGTCCGGGTCGGAGGAACCTGCGTGTGTTATATGGGAAGTCCGCTAGGGGAGTAGTGCGTACGGGATCCACCAGGGGGTGGTGTTCGTGGAATACGCCAGGGGGCGTGCCGTGACGGGCAGCTATTCGACCATCAAATGGGCCCTGCAGGTATACAGCGCCCCCTATAGGGATTGTGCTATACACCCTCGTAGAGTTGCAACACAATCTTGTCCATTGTTTGGCCAAATTGAAAACCTCTCCACCGTGGGATGGTGTGGGGACAATGTGATCGCTTGTTGGATTGACAAAAGCTTTTCGTAGGAAGAGCAATTATATGTAACCTGTGCTAAAGAAGTACAGACCTTCAGACCATCCCAGGCTCTCTGAGAACAGATACCCGCCAGTGTCCGTGATTTTTTTTGGGTGTGTTTTGGAAGTGCGTACCTCCTTTCCACAGGTAGTTTCAACTGGCAAACGGTAGGGCCTACACATCATGCCTAGAGTGGTTCAGAACCCACATGCATGCCATTTCAATGAATATGCCCTAGTAATTGGACGAGCCAGACTCAATAATGAACAAAAACGACCAATGCCTAGCTTTGTGTGTGCACCTGGGCACATCTCACATACACCACGATGCAATGGAGACCACCATCTTAAAGCTGCACAGTCCGATTAAAGCATCACATTTTCTAAACCGGATTAAACATACACAACTTAGATACGAGTGCACTTTTTAAGTATTTATTGCTGCATAGAAACGAATAATATAACTTGTTACTGCTGAAGCCTATGGTTTAGAAATTTTGATGTGCATGCAAAAGTTAATTTAGTTTTCACTTCAATTATAACCAAAATTAGTCATCAAAAATAAAAGTTACTTCAGACTAAAGTAAGGTAGATTATAACAATCAATTTTATTTATTGATTTTTTAGAAGAAAAAATAGAGAAACTCAAAAATATCCGGAAATGCCATTTTTATTTGTAGCTCAGATAATGATAAGAGTTCGCCACTAATTTGATAATATTCACATAGCGTTTTAACATAACCATGGCAACTACCAGCAAGCCGAGTTCCATCAGGCGCAGGTCTCCCTAAGAATACAAAGGGATAATAATTACTATGGAGACCGGAGCGGAGAGATGCCAAAAATATTGGAATCGACAAATAAATTGTAATCCAATAGGAATCGCACTTCTCACACTATTGACACCGGGCGCAGTGGCCCAATCGACAGAGTGCGGGCCTCACGTGCGGGAGATCGGGAGTTTGGTTTCCAGTCGAGTCAAATCAATGACTTATAAAATTGATACTTGTTGCTTCCTAGCCTGGTGCTTGGCATTAATAGGATAGGGCAAGTACTGGTTAGCTCAATGTCAGGATAATGTGACTGAGTAGGATATCAGGTCATGGTGCCAGTGGCCTGATTTCCCAGTGGGCCAGCACTATAAAGTCACCATGAGTGTGCAGTCACAAATTGGTACCCGTCCTGGTATGACCTTAAATGTTGCTAGGACGTAAAACTCCAACAACCAACCACACTATTGACTATCTACTATCTAAGTAACGAGTGAGTATTATCTGCATATAGGCCAGTCAGGTGGCTTCATGTGTATACAGTGTTGACCTAGTTCTACATCCATACATTGTAAATGACAGAAATTGGACTAACTTTGCTTAGCGATGAATAAAGTCAAGTGTGAAAGGCAAACAAAACAAATAGGCTGCCACACATTGACGAGCGACTGCCTTCAGCTATCTGACACAAACAACCACTGGTGGCTCCTAACTGGCAGGCAAGTGACTGAGTGTGCTATGTTGTTGTAGATATGACCAGGATTGTGAATTCTATCCGATTACAAAATTGAATCACGAAAACATAGGGTCGCTGACAACGGTCTAGTGGTCATTACACTGTGATTTTAATGCAGATCACTTTGTATTAACCAGTAGTTCAATAAATACCCACACCCACACCCTCCTGGCGCAAGTCGGTGCTGGTGTACTAAGTTCAAAACACTACCCCACAAAAACACTATGGTAGTGTTTTCAACCTAGTGAAAAAATTTCCGATATCTATGAGATATGGGCTATGGAGAACTCTGCTATAATAAATTGCAACTTGTCTATAAATGGTAAATGGTATGTAAAACCAAAGGCATATAAGGTATATGTGGAGTTGGTGATCCATTACTAATGGAGGTTAGAAATTGTATATCAATATAGTTAGAGAGAGAGGGTCACTTCTTGACCTGAGAGAGGGTCACTTCTTGACATGTGGGACAGTCTTTCAGAAGTCTCCTCACATACCCCCTCCCCTCCAAGTGTTATTTATGGATCATTGCACAGCAGACACAACAGGGCACTGTGCCTTGGTTACAAGGATATTGAACCCTCATTGGTGGATTGAGGAATGCCTGTTAGTGATTGGAAGACTGGATCATGTGATCACCACGATCTTGTTTCTTGAAACTATAAATACAATAAATCAGGGAGTCTCACTCTCCTACCTTTCACTCTTTATCTACTTTCCTTCCTTGCCTGTAGTGATTTCTTATTAGCCTATCTATGCCACTCAAACCGCCAGCCATCGACTTTACACTAGGTTCAAATCACTACGGTAGTGTTTTCAACCTAGTTGAAGGTAGGTTCAAAACACTACTGTGGCCACGCTCAAAACTCTATCCTTAAGTTCAAAACACTCCCTTCAAGTTCAAAACACTAGGCATACTCTAATTTCTGCATAGTCATTCGACTGGGCCCTTCCAGTGTGCAGCATACACTACTAATATGTGGTTCATATACTACTAATACATAGGTATGCAGGTATTGCAATACCTTAGGGGGTTTGATGCCCCTGCCCTGCAGAGTTGTAAACCACTGCCTTGTGGTACAGGTTCTTGACAGAACCGAAAGCTAAGGGAGCAAACCCTGAACAGAAAACCATGTCACTGTGGCAGCATCAAGGGCGGTTGATGTATGGAACTCCCAACATCTCCCGACCAGCCACTGCAGGGACAAATAGTTTTGCGCCTGTCTGGACATGTTCTTGCCGGTGTGAGACCTCTATTTGCTCCCCGACAGAGTGCCGCTGGTAACTTGCAAAAGCCAGCAGCACTTCAACACTTATGCAGGCAGCTTTCATGAAATGTAAAGTGACAAATAAGGAAATACTCGAACGGACAGGGCTGCCCTCCATGGAAGATCTTCTGATCAAAAAGAATCTTCGGTGGACTGGACACCTCATGAGGATGTCATCAGACAGGCTACCAAAGCAGATCCTCTACTCTCAACTGTCTTCTGGTTACAGAAAGAGAAGGCACCCTCGTCTCCGGTTTAAGAATACCACCAAGAGAAACTTGAAGCTGAGAGACATTAAGACCGACTCATGGACATCACTCTCACAGCAGAGAACTAAATGGAGAGCGGCAGTCAAGTAATGAAAGCAGTCTTTGTCGCATCGCGACCGACACCATGATGATGATGATGATGATGATGATGATGTGGTTCAAACGCCACAGTAGACCAGATGGGATGGCCGAATGAGTTAAGTGTCCATCTCCTGTTTTGGGAGATCGGAGGAGCCGAACCTTCATGGATTCAAACCCTGGTCGAGTCCAACCAATAACTTAAAATTGATACTCGTTGCTTCCTAGCCAGGGGTTTGGCATTATTAGTATAGGGCAAGAACTAGTTGGCTCAGATTCAGGATAATGTGACTGAGTGGGAAATCAGGTCATGGTGCTGGCGGCCTGGTCTCCCAGTGGGACAGCACTATAAAGTCGCCATGAGTGTGTACTATTCCAAGTCAGTACCTATCCTGAAATGACCATAGATGTTGCTAGGACGTAAAACAACGACAAACAAATGCCAAAGCACCATCAGTGTACACTAACACGTGGTGCAGTTGCCGAAGCACTATCAGCGTATACTACTATGTGGCGCATACACCGCATCGCTATCAGCGTATACTACTAATACGTGGTGCAGACGCCGCAGCGCTATCAGCATACACTATGCCCTGATATGACCTTAGATGTTGCCAGGATGTAAAACTCCCAACAACTAAACCAAATATTGGTATGCTGACCGTGCACAGCATGGTCACCAGTAGGTTAAATTTTGCGGCATTACAGCCCCCACTGCCGTGCTATGATAGTGATTTGAATCTGGGTAGTGTTTTGGACATACGGAGGGGTAGTGTTTTGGACTTAACAGTAGTGTTTTCAACTTAAGTTGAAAACACTACGTAATGTTTTGAACGGGGTAGTGTTTTGAACGTCCTACACCGGTCCCAATGTCCTTAGATGTTAACAGGTCGCATAACCCCAGCAAACCAAAAGGCCTATCTCACTCATTAACAAGAGTATGTAAGCAGGATGCTGCATCTCCGAACTATGCCACATCCGGTCACGTGAGGATGGGCAGACATGGTGGGTGGAGGAAGGAGTGTTGGTACATGGGACCCAGCTAAATAGCAGTGGGTGGTGTGTTGGTACAGAGGGCACCCCCAGAGTTGGAGTTTTACGTCCTGGCAACTTCTAATACCGACTCGTGACAGCGCACACTCATGGCAACTTTATAGGGCTACCCCACTGGGAGACCATGCCACCATCACCACGACCTGATATCTCACTCAATCACATTATCCTGACACTGAACCAACCAGTCCTTCCTAATAATGCCGAGTGCCTAGCTAGGAAGCGACAAGTATCAATTTTGTTAGTCCCGTGGGTTCGAATCCCACGATATACCAAAACGGGAGACGGAGCCTCAACTCATTCGACCATCCTATCTGGTAGATGGCTGTGTGTGTGTGTGTGTGTGTGTGTGAGTGAGTGAGTGAGTGCATGAGTGAGTGAGTGAGTGAGTGAGTGACTGAGTGAGTATATATAATGTTGGTATATGTGGCTCTCCCTGATGTTAGAGTGTGGTTATTGGTGCACGGGGCCCAGGTGGCGGCAGGTGACGTGTTAGTACACGGGGCCCAGTCGGTACAAATTGGTGCCACACACGCCGCAGGCCGCATGCCTCCAAGCCCCGCGCAACCGGAACAAACGCGGCGCGCGGCGGAGGTGGTTAATAGATTAAAAACGAGGTAACAGCCCATAATAGAATGAGGGTCTCTCATGGCGTGCCGGTGTCCAGTCTATCACTTTTATATATCGCTTTTTTTTATGCCGTAAATATTACATATATATATTTTTTGTTTATACTTTCAGCATGCAAACACAATTTACCAGGGGCACCCAAATCATGCTGTACCAAGGCAGTGATTTAAACAGCGATAAGGATTTTAATTTGCCCTGCATGTGCCACATAAGTCAACGTTAACCTAGTCAAGCTTTGCGCTGCTTTTTTTAATTATATTGTAGTTCGCTACACTTCACGGCCACCTGCAGGTCGATAAAATCTCAACTTCAATTTAGATTTTACTGAAAGGGAAAGCAGAGCTCCTAACGATTCAACCATCCGGTGAAGTTCAAAATTTCAGCAAAATTTCAACTTGAATTATTTTTTAAAGAGAAGATTTATTGAAAGTCAGAAGCCGATGGGATGGGCAATTCGGTTGGGGGCTTGTTTGTTTGAGTTTACATCCTGGCAACATCTGAGGTCATATCAGGACAGGTACCGACTTGTGACAGGGCGCACTCATGGGGACTTTATAGTGCTGCCCCACTGGGATACCGTGCCACTGGCACCATGACCCGATATCCCTGTCACATTATCCTGACACTGAACTAACCAGTCCTAGTAGGAGCGCCAGGCTACGTAGCGACAAGTATCAAA
Organism: Branchipolynoe longqiensis; assembly: GCA_030323885.1. Taxonomy (NCBI): domain Eukaryota; kingdom Metazoa; phylum Annelida; class Polychaeta; order Phyllodocida; family Polynoidae; genus Branchipolynoe; species Branchipolynoe longqiensis. The sequence goes on from CM059200.1 coordinate 28,313,362, forward strand.
TTTGTAAGTCATTGGTTTGACTCAACCGGGATTAAAACTCCGGACTTTCTGCATTGGAAGCCTGTGCTCTACCGATTTGGATACCGTGTCCAGTGGGCCAATTCGGTAGGAGCACTGACTTCCCACACGGACCGCCATGGGTTCGAATCTCAGCAGAGTCAAACCAAAATCGTATTAAATTGATACTTATGGCTACTGGGAGCGGGCAAGGACTAGTTTGCCCAGTAACAGGAACATGTGACATCAAGTCATGGTGCTGGTAGCACAGCCTCTCAGTAGGGGCAGCACTATAAAGTCACCATAAGTGGTCATTGTCACAAGTCGGTATTCTCGTGTTGATATGACCATAAATGTTGCTAGGACGTGAAAACCCAACAATCAAAGGCCACTGCTGAAGGCTGGCCTGGTTTTCAAAACGACAAAACATGGGTGGAGATGGCGTTGTTGTTTACCGTCGTCTGGCTGCTCAGCCTTCTTTTTAAGCAGTAGGTGGCGCATTGCCATCACTGGAGCTGTGAGTAGATGGTAGACCATCTCAGAGCTCCCTCCAGAGACTAAGCACTACACCACAGAAATACTCAACAAACTTCACCTAACGGCTATTTCAAATGGAGTTTTTGTGGGATTTGTTTTTCAAGTATAAGTTCAATGCTTAATATACAGTGCACAATAAATTAATCTTTTTCCTGTTTTAATATTAATATTTTCTTATGCATCATTTGTAAAGCAAAACGCATTAGTTTAAAATACTCACCATAAGGTACTACTACTTACATTTTATATTCACGGTGTGATGGTAACTCATGTGCAACCAGCCTAACCATACTGCCCCAATTAGAGCACCTCTTACCACACTAGGCAGCATCCCACCTCCACCCCACCTGCATTCCCACAGCAGGACACTGCCTGCATTAAAGTAGTCATACAGCAGGACACTGCCTGCATTAAAGTAGTCATACAGCAGGACACTGCCTGCATTAATGCAGTCATACAGCAGGACAGTCTGCATTAATGCAGTCACACAACAGGACACTGCCTGCATTAATGCAGTCATACAGCAGGACACTGCCTGCATTAATTCAGTCATACAGCAGGACACTGTCTGCATTAATGCAGTCACCCAACAGGACACTGCCTGCATTAATGCAGTCATACAGCAGGACACTGCCTGCATTAATGCAGTCATACAGCAGGACACTGCGTGCATTAATGCAGTCATACAGCAGGACACTGCCTGCATTAATTCAGTCATACAGCAGGACACTGCCTGCATTAATGCAGTGTTACACTTACAACAGGACACTGTCTGCATTAATGCATTCCCCCAACAAGACACCACCACAATTTATGCAGGAAGCATGTTTATCCTATGAAAACATTTGCTTTATTATTTTTAAGTGGGGAGTTTAGAATGGGGAATTTAAAATAAGTTGACATCAGGAGAAGGATAATAATTAGACGACAATAAGTCTGTAACTATGGAAACCCACACAATCACAACACACTGTCATAGTGAAATCCTGCAGATGATCGTGGGGAGCTAAGTGGTGGCAGTGATGAGGTCGTCATATTTAATTAGCTATCTATTATAAGCACCTATGGCCACCCTACCCCCTCCCACCACCCCACGCGCTCCTTTGCCTGCTGCCAACAAACCAAGTTATCCACCGTATAAATTATTTGCCCAGCAAATTCGGAAAGGTGTATCAGTCTGGTAGTATTGCTATAGACCGGGGGCCCTATGGTACTGGGACGGCTCACTCCCTATCTCTCCCATGTGATGTAAATTTTGCGGTGCCACCTTGTAGTGGGTTTGATTGACCCAGCTGCTGGTTGATGTTTCACATGTAAACACATACGGTTATATCATGCATGAGGTGGGTAAGCGTGAATACACATCAATATCGGATTGCTATGAACAGGCACACATCATCGTCGCCATCGTCACACAGCTTTCACATTCATATATACATTTGTGCATATATTGTGGCATCTGTTTAGCCGGGGGAACGGCCAGCGCACCACGTGGTGGGTTTGATCATTTTGATTACACAGTACAGGCTGAGTGAGCTGTCTTGGTATTATGGGGTCTTTGTACAAACATAGACATTAATAAAGTCTGTACTAGACTACTAAATGACTGAAACATACAATCCCCCAAGCATTGTTTATCCCATCATTACTAACAACCTACTTACTCAAACTACTTCATGTAGTCAAAAAACACACCTGAGTTATTAACCTTTTAAGCATAACCCTATAAGCTAACCACACTCTATCTAACAGAATAAACAAACTATTCTACTAACACTCACTCCATCTCAAAATGTTAACTCCAACAACATGATAGTTTTGCAATTTACAACATAGTAGGCATACAAACCTATGAAGGAAAACTATGTACCTAACCACTCCGTAATGTAAAGGTCTAATCAATACACATGTATGTATCAAGTGTGTAGGAATACAACATATAACTGCTATTTTTGTATGTGAATTGTCAAACTATACCATATGTAACTCTTTGAATGTTTGATATTGTTAGTTCAGCTGATTTGGGCTAGCTGCATATATTGTAAATAACTGTATTGTCACATGGCTGGAAGACCAGTGCCACGGCGCTGACAAACGACTTTATTCAATGAATAAACTATATTTACAACAACAACAAAATGCAGTAGTGAAGGGACCGAGGCGCATCAAGTGTTACATTCCATCACATTATTGGCTGTTGAACATTTAGTGCCAGAGATCGAGAGGAAGTTGAAGGAAAAGGACAAGCAAGCACAATAACAGCAATTTTAATTAATCTATTAGTTATATAAGTAGTACATGTAGGATTAAAAATGGGTCAGTGTTTTGGTTTAGATTGATTGATTGGTGGTTGCTTTACGCCGTCTCGGCAGCATAGGCCATATTCATGGCGAGAAATGTTTGTTTTTGTTCAAACCATCACTTTTACATGTAAAAGCATAATATCAATTTTGTGTCAATGAACACTCATGAATTTTGTAAACTCACAATCATATAGTTTCTGGTCAAGCTAAATAAAATTCTAAATGCTAGTTTTGGTTTAGAAAATTGACTACATCAATGTAGAAGACCATAAGCCAGCATTTTCCAGTGTTATTAAAATCTATTTAGCTCCGTAAATGTGGGTTTTATTTGATTCTAAATTATTATAGCTTACTGTTAGTTGAAAGAAATATACATGTAATAGGATTTATGAAATGATTAAACTTTCATCCAATTGGCATCTATGATTTTCCATATTTTCCCATGGTGTTATTTTAAAAGAATGGTCGATATTCCAAGAACTTATCTTAAATTTTGTTCTCCCAAGTTTTCACTCACCCACCTAAAGAAAAAATCAGCTAACACGAAAGCCAAAATCAGTTACATCAGCAGCTCAAGGTGACAAGCTGAGCCTAGAAAATGATATGTAGACACCTTGTGGGATACATGGCAGGACTTGTATGAACAAGTATATAATATAATTATATATACATATTATATATTGTAGGATTAACAATGTCATGAAATATGTCCAATTGTCGTGACACATGTTGCCACACAAAAACTTATCCCCCTAATAAAATGTTAAAATCTTCCTATATTTGGTCACACAATGTTGGCGTCTCTGTTGCTACTTTTGCTGGGAGACTCACCGACTGGAGCGTTGTCGACGACGCGTAGGTCGTAGGCGCCCTGGTAGCCGACGCGATAGTTGGTCTTGGAGCCCGAGTCCCACTGCACGACGACGGTCTTGTCGGGCGAGGTGGTGCTGCCGGGCTTGCCGATCTCCACCACCGTGCCCACGTGACCCTCCCCGCTGTCCTGACTCTGCCATTTCCAGTCCGGGCCGCGCACCACGCGCAGCCCCACCTGAGCACGGCGAGGCGCATGTCAGGGCTCCACTTTCGTGTTTCACATTTCACATTCAAGTTACACAGACCAATGGTCTTCAGTTACTGCCATATTCATAGTATAAATATATTAGGTTGATTGTTATAATGTTAATTACAGTAAAACCTCTGTATACCGACCCCACCACAGATCGACCACTCCCCTATATCGATCGCTTTATTTGGGTCCCAAAAATACCATTGTAAGGATATTCTAACTCTCTAAACCGACCACCTCCCTAAATGGACTACTTAAAATCGGTCCCATGGTCGGTCGATTTAGAGAGGTTTTACTGTACTTTGTTAGTTTCCAGTAACTTCACATTCTAGTTATACAGTCCAATGGTCTTAAGTTACTGCCATATTTATAATATAAATATATTAGGTTGATTGTTATAATGTTAATTAATTTATGTTAGTTTAAATTGTTTGCTTAACGACCCCCCCCCCCCCAACCTCCCCCCAGCAAAAAAAAGTACCATCGGCTATTGGGGGTTATAGTGGTTAAACATCTGAGTCAGAAATTACATTTCAAACAGTTAAAATAGAGCACAGAAATACGTGCCAAAAGAGTATACAACTGGTAAAATCACAAGTGGTATATCATAACTAAGATCAACAGTAAAATACTTTTACAGGTTAAAAAATGGAAAATGAATCTTTGAAAAAAAAAGTTTCCACAAAAAATTAATAATGAGTTGCGGATGTAATCGTATGTTAGTTTCAAGTAACTTTTATTTTAAAGGATTTACTTTGAAGATATCAATTTATTTTTGGGGTAAAAGCCAAAATGCTGGTTTCAGCAGTGACATGTTTGATCAAATTGATTTGACATGTCTTCTATGCGGCAATATATATTTAATCAGAGCACTGGGTCAAGGTCATTTTTACATAACTTTCCAAGGCCATATAAAGGTATATTAAATACATTAAAATGGTTAGCTTCTCAAGCAGTCAAGAACCTGGGAAACATATTTTTAATTTCCAAAACTTATTATACAATTTATTAAAAAATATATATAACATACCGTTTTGCAGACGATATTTTCAAGTTAAAAAGAATATAAATACTCATCGCATCCTTTTCTAAACGTTAAAGGACAGTCTGTAAGCTATTTGTATATTAGCTCAAGCGCTCATGGTTTTGTTTTATGGATTATTTTGTTTATTAGGGGCAGTTGGAAGACAACCATTAATGGTTACACTGTTCTTGCAATTTTTATTATTAACAGCATAGCATATGTTCGTGGAATAATGAATAGAAGTTGTGAATAAAAAATGTCTTAAAATGTCTTATGTTGTATAGCAACGACTTGATGGAGGAGGGAACCCTGGGTGAGCGGCTGGGGGCAGGGTACAACACCCCCGTATGGGTTAACTTACTTCCATTGTGGCAGTGGTGGCGACCCCTTGTGGGTGGTGAGAATGACGCTTATGCCGCACGTCTGAGCCGCTCGGAGACGCAGGGGTCACGAGGTCAAAGCGAGGTCCCCAGCCGAGGTGTCCAACCAGCGCGTCCAGATGCGACGAGTTTGGGCGAGGAGCGCATGGGCCAAGCACTGCCGCCTGCAAAATGGCAGAGAGCGTCGCTTAATTATTAAATTAATAATATAATAACATGTGTTGTCTTGGCAGCAGCAAAGGTTAGTTTCCCAATCTATGGGGTTTAAAGCCCAACGGAATTTGTTGGCGAATATTAGGAAATGGAAATTTGCTCTTTATTTTCTCAAAACACGTTATACCGAAAATGATAACAAGCTAACGCTTACTATTTAGAGGATAGAGAACAGACAGGGTTCAGGAGACGTTGTGCACAAGTCTGGGAGGGCAGCCACACTGTTTTGTGATACAACACGCCAGCCACAGTCTGTTTCTAGAACAGTAATCTAAATACAAGTATCAGCAAGTATTTACATGTTTAGCTCTCAAACCTACACATATTTAGATCCAAGTCAACACCAAATGCAGAAATTCCAACGTGTTGACATTGATATCAAACTTGATTCACTTGTTATGCAACTTCGACTAGTTTGATATCAATTTACCATAGCTGAGTCCTGTAAGTTTAATTGTCGAAAGACTTTGTTAATACAATTTATTCTGATGAATATATTCTAAAAGTAAAACATGATTTAATCAACAATGTCGCTTTCATTTGCAGGTAGAGTTGCATGTTGAATCCACATAGTGTCATTGTTTTTTGTTCCAGCTCTATAACCAGATATTGTGGAGTATCACTAGCAGACTAGTTCAGTCAGAAGTTGCCGAAATCAAAAGTCACACCATTCCAACGGACTAGTCCCGTTACCAGAGAACGATAGACTGCCTCGTAGGGCCTATTCGGTGTTGCTTGTGTAATAAAAGTAATCACATATATATAGTTGGCGTGTCTGTTAAGGGGCTGTCACATTAGGTTTTTTTGGGGGAGCGTACGGCGGCATAGGCGCATTACGTCGGCATACGCTACGCATACGCTACGCATACACCGTCATGTGCCGGCTTATGCCGCTGTATTCCGCCATATGCTTTCTCCCGTCCGTCCGTCCAAATTTTGTTGTGCATGCTAACAAAATGTCGACCTACGGGGGCGTATGTTTCATACGCTACTCATATGCTTCTCATACGCCGGCATACGCTCCTCGTATGCTGGGGGTACGCCGGCGTACACTACTCATATGCTCAACTTGCGCCATGGGCGTATCTCTGGCGTATGCAGCGTACGCAGAACCTACGAGTTGCGTATGGGAGCGTATTCGTAGCGTATGCAAAGCGTATGAGTAGCGTATGGCGGTGTATGCCCGACCTATGGTCTCGGTATATACGCTCTTAAAATAATCATACGCTCCTCATGCCAATCAAAACCGTCAATAAATGTCACAGTACGCTCCCATACACTCCTCATAGGTTCCACATACGCTCAAAACCACCCGAGAGGTCACCAAAGGTCATGATAGGCCGGCACATGCAGGACTTATGTAGGTTTTCAATACACTCCCGCCATACGCCGTAATGTGACAGGGCCTTTACATACTACTGAGCAGTTCAGATGAGATTCCCAGTGGTGGTCCAGCATGACCCAGGTTTCAACAAATGACTTGTAGCTTCAATTATAATTACATGAGCTCTAAATCACATTCCGGTGGTACTCCTGAGCACCACTGCCCTCTGACACCCAACAAACTAACTGGCCCAACCATCAGTTCGCCAGAAGTGACCATGACGAAGTAACTTGATGATTTCGTGGGCTTCTTCATTGATAACATAAACTTATGTTTTGTTCGTTGTTGTTTTACGTCCTAGCAAAATCCAAGGTCATATCAGAATGGTTACCAACTTGTGGCAGTGCGCACTCATGGTGACTTTATAGTGCTGTCCCACTACGAAATCAGGCCACTTGCACCATGACCTGATATTCCACTCAAGTCACATTATCCTGACACTGAGCCAACCAGCCCTTGTCCTATCGTACTAATGCCGAGTGCCAGGCTAGGAACCAACAAGTACCAATTTAATAAGTAATTGGTTTGACTCGATCGGGAATCGAACTCCTGACCTTCTGCACGGGAAGTTAGCGCTCCTACTAATTCGGCCATTCCGCCCATGTCTAAATAGGACTAGAATCCTTTCAGAAGTGGCGTGTGCACCGTGGGCACCTGTGCATTGTGCAATGTGTGCTTGGATTATGGGTGCTCGACAGGCGGCGTAGTGTGTGATCGTCCTTATGCACGAAGACAAGCCACACCGAGAGTTATTCACAGACCACAGTGTACCGGAAACTTCCCCATTAAAACGCTATAACTCACTACCATTTTTTACTTTTTGTAGAAATAGCCTGCTAATCAAAGCGGACTTAATGAGGAGGAAATGTACTTTCTATGTAAATGTCGATTTATAATATAAATAGAAAGCACAATAGTATATAAATTATATACTATTTTCAATCTAAAAGAATTTTTTTTAATTGGAAGTGAGACTCGAAACAACGCATCAATAGCAACCAGAGATATTGCAAGGACAACTTTGCTTTGGACAGATTTATTAGCAATAATTTGGAAACTGATTAGCAGTTGCTCATTTCGCATTATACTTTGCCTATTAATAATATACTCCCAAATACAGCTGATCATTTTCAAATTTCAGTAGTGCGATCTATTATGTAGCAACCGGCGTAACATGTACCATAATTCATGATGGAAACCCAAACAGACTTTTCACTATGTTGGCTATTCAAAATAAGTCACTTCTGATTTGACCAGTTTGCTGCTGGTTTCAGCGTCAACATTCTAAAACAATGTGTTACCACGTCATTAACTGCAGTTGTATATATCCTGAGAACCCTGAAACAGTCCTCTTTGATCCAATAATAGATCCAGACCGTATGAAGGGGGAATGGGGAGGGAGCGGGTGGCAGTGACAAATAGTAATACACCACTCTATAGCCGTGTTCACACGGGAAAAGTTTACGCCAATTTATACAAGGCGGATAATATGAACCGAATTAGTGTCGCGTTCAAACAGGCAGTACTTGGGCTGGAAATCGATATCAGCGCATGAGCAAGTCCAGACTAACCAGTGCCAGTTTTGGTTAGTCGACGTCGGCACGAGAGAGTGTGGGTTCGACCTAGATATGTATAGACTGAATCATATTGTTTTGGAAGGGTCAAAACTTCTGCTGGGCAGTGAAAACCTAAAAATAAATGATGAAAAAAATATATGTGCACCTCTGGCAGGTTCATAGACCAAATTATATTATATAGTGTGACGTGCTTAATCCGCCTCAAGTAAGTCGGTTGCGTTCACACGGGTGATATAAGTCGAATCATAAAATTCGGTTCATATAAACCACCTACTTAGGTGGATAATAAACCACCTACTTAGGTGGATAATTCAGGCTTAAACCGCCTCAGCCGCGCATTCACACGCCAAATGTGAGCCGAACTATACAAGTAGATTTTTATGATTCGAATTAATTGCCCCGTGTGAACACGGCTTTAGACTTAAGTCTATTGGACCTCTAAAGATCTACATTTACAACAGAAAATAGTTTCATTTTACGTAATAAGCAACCACAATGATCATATTGCTTGGTAGTTATTATGGGTGTTATCCTGCTGACGAGTGATTACTTTGGAGTTTTGTTTACTTAGTAATTTCCAAACAAAAGTACCTAAACTTCAAGATGGGGCTGACGGCACACGCGGTGTAGGAAGCTCCATACAAAGTGTGGAAATACAAATGGAAAACCAGTGCTAAACTACACAGAAAGTACACAAAGGCTTGACCAAGGCACAAAGAACACCAGGATAGGTGCAAACTATGCATTGTTAGGATAACAAAGGAGGAATCCAAACAAAAAGAGTACTATGAACCGCAGCAAACGGCGCTAAAGGGGCTGTCACATTAGGGTTTTTTGCGGGAGCGTATGGCGGCGTAAGCGCGTTACGTCATATACGTCGGCATACGCCGTATACGCTACGCATACGCCGCCAGATGCCGGCGTATGTGAAGCGTATGAGGCATACGCCGCCATACGCTTTCATAAATCCGTCCGTCCAAATTTTTTTGTGCATGCTAAAAAAAAAAGACCTATGAGGGGGTATGGCCCATACTGTCAAAACATTTGTCACAGCACGCTCCCATACGCTCCTCGTAGGTTCCACATACGATCAAAACCACCCGAAAGGTCACCAAATGTCATCATAGGCCGGCACGCGCAGGACCTACGTAGGTTTTCAATACGCTCCCGCCATACGCCGTAATGTGACAGGGCCTTAACCGATAAACACGGCGGCAAACACGACGGATAACAACAACACATAGGATACTAAGTGTGGAAATTCTTGACCTAAGCACAAGGAACACCAGGATAGGTGCAAAATATGCATTGTTAGGATAACAGAACATGGCAACAGAAACCACCACGACAAACCCCATTACACTGGACGGAATGGAAGAAGGATAATTAAAACAGTAACAGGGGAGAACAAGGAGATGACAAACACCATAATGACCAAGGAAGCCATGACAACCTCCAGCAAAGTGGATGAACTGGAATTAAAAGTGATCAGCGCAATCCTAGGGGAGAACGTCTCCACAATTATCAAGGACTGGAATAAAAAAGAAATTGAGCAAACATCCAAGGAAAACGAAACCGAACGTACAATGACCAAGACTGAACATACAAATCTCAAGGAAACTAAACTGGCCACAGAACATCCACTAAGAAATTCCCTGAACCTGGAAAAGGAACTGGAAAAACTACAAACGGCCTACAACAGCCTGAAAATTGAATGTGCATGGTTCAAGGCACAATATGAAACCCAAGGCCAGGAAGCCACAAACAAAAATGGCAGACCAAAGACCAAAGACACCAGGTCAATGGAGAAAGATGAGACCACCACAACACAACTAAACACAGAGAACAAGAAACTGAATGTGATAGTACATGGTATCCCGGAAAGGGAAGGAGAAACCATGGAAGACACTGTATCGGATATACTAAAACAAGCGGCGTGTACGTTTGGGTGAACAGTGGTCACAAAGGCCTATAGACTTGGACAAATTGTTAAGAAGAAACCAACAACAAAAAACTAACAGACAAGAAAAGAAAGGAACAGATGGGGAAAAGGCTGCAAATAAAGATGACACAACAGATGATAGCAAAGACTCCCACAGGCCCAGAGGGATACAAATACAACTAGAAACAGAAAGTCAGAAGAGAGAGCTTTTCAACAACAAGAAAAGACTAACCAATGAAGACAAATTCAAGAATGTCACGCTCAGTCCAGACAGGACAGGCAGAAATCCTGAATGAGAAGACGGTACAACAAATGTACACCCTAGCAAGAGAAAAAAATGAAAACATGACAGCAAGAATGAGAGGAAGGAACTTTGAGATAGAGGGCAAGCTGTACAAGCCTGATGAGTTAAAAAAAATACCAGTAAAAGAAATCAACCCAGAAGCGGCGGAAATGAGAGCACACAACTGGGAGATTTCCTTCCAGGGGCACAACGCCCCCTACAGTAACTTATATCCCTGTGAAATTAATGGCAAAGATGGGAAAACGTACAACTCAGCTGAACAGTATTACTGCTTGGTCATGGCGAAATATAACAACAAGATGGATACCATGAGGTTCACGCAGAACGAAGACCTGAAGACTAAGCTACTAAATGCACCAGGAAAAGCATTCAGGGAATGAACAAGATGCCCATACTGGGGCACATGACTGTTCCTGCAGAATGCTGAAGCAGGAGAAGTAGTCGAACAGGGCTACAAAAACAAAATGGGTGAAATACTCCAAAAAGTAAGTGACAACATCTGCGCAAATGCAGGAAAGTAAAAATATAAGTGTCAAATAGTGGAAAATCCTGACTAGGATAAAATCAAATAAATTAACAAATCAAAACAATAGGACAAAACTTGAGGTAAGCGCTAATAAATAATCATGCGAACCCCATCAAATCCATAGCAGAAGTATGAGTAGGATAGGTGTTCATGGATACCTGATATGAGGCAGACGTCAGAGATATGAGGCAGACGTCAGAGATACAAGGTAAGTGAAAAGGAAGGAGAAAAATACACCGGATTACCAGGAACTAGTGAACAACTGCATACGTGAAATAAATGGCTTCATACACAGGTTGACTGAAGGACTGAGTAATCTCAAAATACGAACGCCAAGTTATGCAACATATGTTCACAAACTAAGGAAGCGGAAGTGCACGGCGCATATGGCCTATATGACAGAGTACACTACACGCAAGCATTCACCAGCAAAGTAGCAGCTAAAGTGTCGGAGTGCATCATCGTCAACAGATGCAACGCTGATGACCACTCAAACCGACAAGTACCCTCTAAAATAACCCCCTACCCTCCCTCTCCCAACAGCACATGCAAGTTGGGCTTGGGAAATAAATAAATCCTTACAAAAAATCAATACCCACTACTCATCTCTAGACAAGCTACACAAATGTGTTTAATTGTTTCCATTTCAGATGTGTGTGCACTACAGTAATAAGATACTAATACAATACATGCCTTAAAACACTAACACCCACGGTATGTTTTCCCCACAGATGACGGAGCGTTCGTGGGAAAATCATTGAGCAAATCTGACTAAAAACGGATAACTAACACCAAATAACATACAATATATGGTCGATCTTGAATATGAATACCTAACAACATGAATTATTGTAAGAAAAATCTTACTTCCCCGACTCTCGGAACGAGGCAAATACATAGCAATGCACAACAATATGTATGAAAACTGTACATGCATTTCCTACTTGGTTCAGCGTCAGCGAGCACTGGCAGCACCAGCAACTAAGAGAGTAGTGAAAGACAGCAGAGCACAACACAACAAAACATATTCCACACTAGTACATACCTCCAACTCTCACGGTAACAACCAAACAACCAAACAATGGTGGAGGAAATAGACTGCAGACTAGGCAGGGGCACTCATCTTGCCCACTTAAACTGCGAAAGTGCCTACAATAAAATTGACAGCATCAAATTACACCTAAATGTCTGAAAATTTGACATACTGACACTAATGGAAACCTGGTTTCACAAATTGCAGTGATCAGTCAGTAGAGGTTGAGGGGCATAGGCTTGTGAGAGGGGACAGAAAGGTGCTGAACAACCTGCAAACAATAAAAAAAAAAGGAGGAGGGGTTGCAATCTATACAGTTTGTTTGGTTGTTGTTTTACGTCCTAGCAACATCTAAGGTCATATCAGAGCAGGTATCGACTTGTGACAGTATGCACTCATGGTGATTTTTTAGTGCTGCCTCACTGGCAAATCAGGCCACTGGCACCATGGCCCGATATCCCACTCAGTCACATTATCCTGACACCAAGCTAACCAGTCCATGCCCTATCCTAATAACGCCGAGCACCAGGCTAGGAAGCGCAAGTATAAATTTTTACGTCATTGGTTTGACTCGACCGGGAACCAAACTCGCAAATTCCTGATCTTCTTTTTTATTTATTTTTTATGCTGTGTTTATATTGTCCATAGCATGTAAGCTCGAGTGCTCGGGCTTGCTTTCAATGCTGGCCAGTCGTAGTAGTGGTTTAATCTTATCACACAGTAGGAGGTGATAAGATGTTTTTGTTTCTCACACAGTAGCAGGTACATGGTGATTATTTAGTATCTGTAGATGTTTGAGCTTGTTTTGTGTTGGGGTTGGCTATCCAAGGTTGATCCGAAATAGGGAAGGACTGCAAGGTAGCTGTTAGGCATGTTCTTGGCTCATAGATATTTGAGCTTGTTTTGTGTTGGGTTTGGCTATCCAAGGTCGATCCGAAATAGGGAAGGACCATTAGATAGCTAATGGTTTTAGTTCTGAGTGTAGGTTTTATTGGTATTATTTTCTGATCACCCTTGTAGTGGGTGCGAATAGTATATTAGTTTTTTTGTTTTTGTTTTAGTACTACTTATGAAATAGCCTACTCTAAATTTATAGGCTTGTACATAGTTTGTAGCTGTTTGTTATCTACTGATGGTGGTCCAGATTACCCTCTTGGGGAGCCCAGTTTGCCTGGCTTTTTTACATATATATATTGCTGTATGTTTTCAGATCGGGAGTCTCTGTTTCTGATGGTTTGATCTTCCGCACGTGAGGCCTGTGCTCTACTGTTTCGGCCACCACGCCCGGTGCAATCTATACAAAAAAATCCCTTAACACTGATAACAATCTGCTACAAGAAGCAAACAGATCAAACAATAACCTAGAATTCATATGGACGGTAATCAAAAATGAAAAACAAGCGGACATCGCAGTAGGGAGCCTATACAGACCCCCAGATGGAAACATGGAGAAATTCTTTACGGAACTGGAGGCCATCCTAGACAATATACCAAAACTCACCAAGGGAGATATTCCTACTTGGCGACTTCATTATAAACTATCAAACAAAGAACAAAAATAAAAATACCTTAGAAAATCTGATTAAAGGTAAAGGTCTGGTGCAAAAAATATGTGAACTAACTAGACTAGGGGAAAACAGTTCTACTATAGACCTCATTATAACTACCTCAAACCATGTCCACAAATCAGGAACAAGAAACTGGGGTATCAGTGACCACAAGCTAATATATGTCACCTGAAAAAAAATCAAAACCATTACCAAAACCACATATTGTATAGGTAGATCTTACAAGAAGTACACAAAAGAAGCCTTAGAAGCTCACCTAAAGGCCAATCTAGAACTACCTCCCCCAACTGACCAAAATATAAACAAACAATGGGACACCATCCTGGGAGAAATACGAAAACATCTGGACAACAGTCCAATAAAGAAATTAATAAATAAAAGCAAACCATGGGTAACACCGGAACTGATAGACATAATCATGATGAAATACAATAACAGGAAATTAGCCAAAGAAAGCGGGCTTCAGACAGATATAGATAATTACCACAAATCGAGAAACCAAAGCCAGAAGGCAGTGAGTAAAGCCAAAAGACAGTTCATCGTCAAACAGGACCAGCAATGGGGGAAAAACTTGCATAAATTCTGGGAAAATGTAAAAATACTACTACCGAATGCAAAAACACAAAGAAAACGTCACCCTATGTGCTGAGGATGGAACCCAGTAACACAGAAATAGCTGAAACCATGAATAAACATTTTTCGACCATAGCGGGCAAACTGGGACACTAAAGCACCAGAACTGTGGTGTTCTCTGTGGTGGAGTGCTTAGAGTGTCTGACTTTTTTCTAGGTCTGAATCCTAATCTGAAGGTCAGTGGTTCGATTCCCTGTGCCCCCACATCTACCAATTTGGATTTCCACCACTCTGTATTACTTACAGTGTCATCAAAGGCCAGTTGCTCTCATCCCATGTCTATCTGGTGTGAGACGTTAAAAATCCATTGGATCGGTAAAAGTGTAGGCTCTGGCTTTCTATCGATAACTGTCTAATGGTGAAAACAAGTCTATAGACTACATCACGGTTCCAGCTATGCGGTGCATTGTGGGATGCGTCAGAGCAAAACAAACCCGCGAGAAGCACATGGCACATGCTAATACACTGGGTGCAGCTATGAAATGTGCTAGTTTCAGCTCATCTCAGCTCTTGTTTGAAACATAGAATACCAACTAAAAAAATATATAAAATAAATTAAGATATTAATCTTTTATCCAGCATTGCATTTACATCAATATAATCAGCACATCTTATGCCGTGTGCATTTAGATTTAGACAAATCTAGGCACTCAGACTAGTGTTAGAGCCAAAGCATAGCCAGTCAGCTTTATTTTATTCATGTTTTTATTTATAGCGTACATGACGCACACAACTTAAGTTCAACATCCCTGCAAGCTCATCAAGGTATGTTAAACATATTATTTGACATTCAACTAGGTTGATATTAAGCCATGTCTGTATTACATGACATCCACCAATTAATAATATACCTCACATAAACTAAGAGTTAGTAAACACCCAAAGAAATTACTCGTTCTCTTGTATTCCACACAGTCCTGTTATTTTGTTAATGGTTGGTGTTGGGGCGAGGAGGAGGAGGAGGAGGAGGAGGAGGAGGAGGAGGAGGAGGAGGGGAGGAGGGGGAGGGAGAGGCGGAGGACGAGGAGGAAGCGGAGGGGAGGAGGAGCAGGGGGAGGGGAGGAGGAGGGGGGACGAGGACGACGAGGAAGAAGAGGAAGAAGAGGATGACGAGGAAGAAGAGTAGGACAAGGAAGAAAGGGAAGAGGACGAGTCGGGTCTCGTTAGTTATGTAACATGACCTTCCACATACGGCCTTATTAGCGCAAAGTGACTAATCTGATCCACCTGATGTTCTAGGGCTAACTGATAAACAAATGGGCATTACCCACCTCACCACAATCATTGAGTGCCATGTGTGAAGTTAGTTATCTGGACTTTATACCACTTGGTCAGGGAAGTCTGGCTACTGTGGAATGCTAAGTGCTATTGATGGAGATAACGGCTTCTTATCGTTTTCACCGGAACTGACACATACACATACATGCAATAATATTGTATACACATACACATACAGACATATACATACATACATACACACACACACACACACACACACACACACACACACACACACACACACACACACACACACACACATATAAAGTATAGTTATACGAATCTTACCTGGGTACAGATGATGGATAACTGTTGTTTGCTCGGATAGTCGTGGGCTAGGGAGAAGGAAGCACATCCGGGTCCAGCAATCTTTACCTACTTATTCAGGATAAAAATGATCTTAATCTTCTATGGATACTATCATCTTTTTGTCTTGGCACAAACAAACATAACAGTTGTGGCAGAGTGTGATGGGCGGGCCCTAGCCCACGACTATCCGAGGATTGTACCTCGGGAAAACAACAGTTATCCGTCATCTGTACCCACGTAAGATTTGTATATAACTATACTATCTTACCTCGGTACTAAGCCTCAGGCTACTCGTAGCCGAGGAAGACTTTTACATGAATTCATTTTTATCCTTAATCCATTTCAAATCAATATACATTAGTATCAAAACCAATATATACATTTCAATTCAGTATACAATAGTATCAAAAACCAACTATACTTGTTAACTTTCTCACCTGTCTTGTTAATTGGTGAGTAACCGTGTCGCTAGGCCGCTTGACTTTTCTAGTCGTTTGTTGTAATGTTTTGCAAAAGATCTAGCTGCCTTCCAGTCTGCGTGTGCCAGGATCCTCTTAATGGAGATCCCTAGCAGTCGTGCCTTTGAGACCATGGCTCCCCTTGTTGAGTGGGAAGCGTATCAGCCAGTATCGACCCCTGCAGCCTTCAGCACTTTAATGGTCCATCTTGCGAGTGTGACTCTCGAGATCCTCTTCGGGGGTTTAATAAAGCTTACCAAAAGCTGTCTTGAATTCCGTATTCCTTTTGTCTTGGATAAATAAGCCTGTATGGCTGACACTACACACAATCGTCGATCATCTGGGAAGCTACTTACATGCACTGTGGACAATGGCTCCCCTGTGCGGTTTGACTTTAATAACTGCGCCAAATCAAATGTTGCTTCTTTTCTATCAATCTCCAGTCCATCTAGAGACAAGGCTACAATGGTTTGTCCTCTATGGCCTGTAACTAGCAGTAATAGAACTGCTAATTTAAATCCTAGCTCCTTTATGCCTAAATCATTATTGCTAGGCCAGGACTTAAATAACTTTAAACCTATCGATACATCCCAAAAACGATTATATTTTGGCTTTGGCGGATTTCTTTCGTAAACCGACCTTAGGTTTGATTGATTGGTGGTTTCTTTACGCCGTGCCGGCAGCATAGGCCATATTCACGGCGCCGACCTTAGGAACCAGTGAATCACCTGGTGTTTCCCAATCGTTTGTCCATCTATCCTTGGGAGTACAATCGATAACGCACATCTGGCTGCGTTAATGGCACTAAAACCTAAACCCTCATCCTCTAACATTCTTAGAAATCTGACTACCTGTGCTACAGTAGGCCTTAATGGCTTAACTTTCTTAATTAAAAAATGAAGTCCCCACTTTAAATAACTAGTACATAATTTTACTGTTCCTTTCCTCCAGGCATGAGAAACCAGCCTTTGTTTGGTAATTTTATCTAGTCCAAATTGCTCTAAATGTTTGCTCTAAATGTTTATTCAAAAAAGGAATGCCAGAAGGGGTGTTGTCGACACGTCTCCATGAGTAGTGAGCGTACCTTGATGTCATAGATTTCTGCGTGCTCTTGGGAATCTGAGACTGTCTCTCGCTCCCAATGCCATTGCCGCTAGCCATGGCTGTGTATTCCAATCGGGCACTATCAGAATCGTGTGTGTGCGATCTATCCTGATTTTTCTGGCCACTCTGCTGATAATGCTGAATGGTGGGAAAATATAATAAAATTTATTATCCCAAACCAATGAAAACGCATCCACTTGTCAAGCATTCGGCTCTGGATGCCACAAAACATATTTAGATAATTTGTACTTGTTTCGTGAAGCAAAAAAGTCCACTTGTGGCCGACCCCATTTTTGACAAAGTTGTTCAAAAATGTTGTCATTCAACGCCCATTCCAAATGATCATGAAAATTTCGGCTTTTCCTGTCTGCCAGTGTGTTCCGACTACCTGGGATATGTGCTACGGTTAGCCACATGTCGTGCTCTTGAGCCCAATTCCAAATCAATTTGGCTAATCTATTACAAGATTTGGACTTAGTCCCTCCCATGTTACCAATTTAGGCCATCGCTGTAGTGTTATCTGTCAAAATTCTGACATGAAACTTTGGTATACACACTAAACTACATAAACCCAAATAAACTGCTCTAAGTTCTAGGACATTAATATGATCTGAAATCTGAAATTTCATCCTCTAGCCATCGTCCTCCTGTCGCCTGATGGTCCCTATGAGCAGCCCATCCATCTAGTGATGCATCTGTCGTAGCCACCGTGTTGGGTTCACCCATTCGAATCGGATTCGGGGAAGAATGAATGTTCTCAAACCACCAATGAATTTCCGCTAGGCCTTCTGCTGAAATAGTCATTATTCTTTCAAATTTCCTTTTGTACGTGCCAACACAAAATTGTTGTCTATCTCTAATGATTTAATGTGAGCTTTTCCGTATAGGATAGCTGGTGCATATGCTATCATAATTCCGACTAAAACTGCGACTTGCCTAATCTTTGGGCTAATTACTTCCAACAAATGGTTAGCAGTATCGATAAATTTATCTATTTTCTGCTTTGTTAGTGACACCATCATATCGCCTGTGTTTAATAGAAAACCCAAACATTTCAACTATCTTGTTGGTGTAAGAACCGATTTATTATCATGAATGTAAAATCCTAATTTGGTGAATGTTGCACAGAGATCATTTACTGCGTTCTGACAATCTGCCTTTGATTGTGCTACAATAAACGAATCGTCAATATATGGGAACATAATGTGCCCTTGTCTTGCCATTAGCAAACAAAATTGGTTTGGGTAATTTAATAAACAAGTGAGGGGCACAAGCTAAACCATTCGTCATACAGGTGAACTCATAAACTTTATCATCCCAAACAAACCGGAGAAACTTCCTATCAGGTTGTAAAATTTTCCGATATGATGACATATGAGGATATATGAACTCTACTATAATAAATTCCAACTTGTCTATATAATGGTAAATGGTAATATATAAAACCCAAAGGCATATGAGGGATATGTGGAGTGGGTAAGCTATTACTCATAAGTATAGACATTGTATAATAAAATAGTATAGAGGAGGAGTGTCACTTCTTAGATACGGTCTTTGGAGGAGTTGCCTCACATACCCCATCCCCCCAGGTGTTATTTATGGATCACGGAAGACGGGGGAACACAAGAGCGGGGAATAAAAGGGGAGGGAATGGAAGAGGGGGAATGGAAGAGAGGGAATGGAAGAAGGGAATGGAAGAGCAGGGAATGGAAGAGCAGGGAATGGAAGAGAGGGAATGGAAGAGGGGAACGGAAGATGGGGGAACACAAGAGGGGGGGACAGAAGGGGAGGGGAATGGAAGAGGGGAAATGGAAGAGAGGGAATGGAAGAGAGGGGAATGGGAGAGGGGGGAGGGAAGAGAGAGAATGGAAGAGGGGAATGGAAGAGAGGGAATTGGAGAGGGGGGAATGGGGGAATGGAAGAGGGGGAATTGGAGAGGGGGGAACGGAAGACGGGGGAACGGAAGACGGGGAAATGGAAGACGGGGAAATGGAAGATGGGGGAACGCAAGAGGGGAGAATGGAAGAGAGGGGAATGGAAGAGAGGGGAATGGAAGAGGGGGAATGGGAGAGGGGGGAATGGAACACAGAATGGAAGACGGGGGAAATGGAAGATGGGGGAATGGGAGAGGGGGAAGGGAAGAGAGAGAATGGAAGAGAGGGGAATGGAAGAGAGGGGAATGGAAGAGGGGGAATGGAAGAGGGGGAACGGAAGAGAGGGAATGGAAGATGGGGAATGGAAGAGGAGGGAATGGAAGAGAGGGGAATGGAAGAGGGGGAATGGGAGAGGGGGGAATGGAAGAGAGGGAATGGACGAGAGCGGAATGGAAGATGGGGAATGGGAGAGGGGGGAATGGAAGAGAGGGGAATAGAAGAGAGGGGAATGGAAGAGGGGGAGGGGGAATGGAAGAGAGAGAATGGAAGAGAGGGGAATGGAAGAGAGGGGAATGGAAGAGGGGGAATGGAAGAGGGGGAATGGAAGAGGGAATGGAAGAGGGGGAACAGAAGACGGGGGAAAGCAAGAGGGGGAAATGCAACAGGGAGGAATGCAACAGGGGGGGGAACGCAACAGGGGGAACGCAACAGGGAGGAACGGAAGAGAGGGAATGGAAGAGAGGGGAATGGAAGAGAGGGGAATGGAAGAGGGGAATGGGAGAGGGGGGAATGGAAGAGAGGGAATGGATGAGAGTGGAATGGAAGATGGAGAATGGGAGAGGGGGGAATGGAAGAGAGGGGAATGGAAGAGGGGGAGGGGGAATGGAAGAGAGAGAATGGAAGAGAGGGGAATGGAAGAGAGGGGAATGGAAGAGGGGGAATGGAAGAGGGGGAATGGAAGAGGGGGAACAGAAGACGGGGGAAAGCAAGAGGGGGAAATGCAACAGGGAGGAATGCAACAGGGGGGGAACGCAACAGGGGGAACGCAAGAGAGGGGAATGGAGGAGAGGGGAATGGAAGAGGGGAATGGGAGAGGGGGGAATGGAAGAGAGGGAATGGATGAGAGTGGAATGGAAGATGGAGAATGGGAGAGGGGGGAATGGAAGAGAGGGAATGGAAGAGAGGGGAATGGAAGAGGGGAATAGAAGAGGGGGAATGGGAGAGGGGGGAATGGAAGAGGAGGGAATGGAAGAGAGGAATGGAAGAGAGAATGGAAGAGAGGGGAATGGAAGAGAGGGGAATGGATGAGGACTTGGATCGCAAACGGATGATGGGTATCACACATATACCGTATAAGATACGACTGACCGCTCACATATACCGTTTCTCAAACGGCCCGATTCGTTTTTCGAATCTCTTGCGATTTGAGTTTTAAGCACTAAAACTGAGTTTTATACATGAATCGCAAGGCTCTGGTGTGCTAGGGGGTCGCACACCTAACGACTAAAACTCAAACTTCGTCGTGAAACGGGCAGTTTTAGGTCGTAAACGGGAGGTGTGTGCCAGGCATAACACATCAAGATTTTCATTTTTAGGTGTATTTTTATTGTCTATTTTATTGGATCCACTCTGGCAGTTTAGGTGGGCAAAGTGCATGCCCCTTCCCAGTCTGCATTCAATTTCATCTACCATCTTTCTTTACTTTTAGGTTTGACGTTTGTTAGATTTCGCGAGTTTTTAACTTTGTTTAGATTGTTTTATGGACGTATGGGCTGGTGCATACAGTACATATGCCCTGTTTTGTTATATCGTTACATACATTACCGTAGACTGCACCTGTGCGAGTGGAGGGAGGGTACATGCCCTGGAATGGATGTTAGCTATACACAGTATTTCTAGTGCTTTAAATTTTGGTTAGTGGTATTTTATGAAAGGTTTGTGATACTCATGATTTGGAACCCTGGTGTTGCTTCTGCCAGTTCTCCATGATGCTATTTGTAGCGACGTATTTGGCATAGTGTTCATTGAAATGTACACCATCCGACATGCCTATAGCGTAACGCACCGATCTCCTTCCATGCCTGCTTTTGTGGATGTAATTTGCGTATCTTGGTATGGCTACTTCCTTGTTTCGGCTATTGTTCAGGTGGTGAATATAGGCATTTAGCTCCGGTATGCATTCTTCTATTAGCTCCTGGTAGTTTTGGTGGGTTTGATTTATGCTGTGGTCACAGTATTTTTCCATGTCAATGCCCACAAGCTCACATATTATTGGTAGCTCTGTCAGTTGGCTGAGTGCGTCATGTGCGAGTGTGTACTTACTCCCTTGTCATGTGTTCCATGAGTGTCGTCTTGGTTTCAAAGGCTGGCTTCAGGTCACTGTGTCCTATTTTTTGTGTTAGGTCGCAGATTCCTGCCATCATGTATATTTGTGCTGGTGGGGCACAGTTTGCGTATCTCCTGAGCACTGCATCGGTTATCCTGGCAATGGTCGCACCTGGTACAGATTCTATTTTTTTTTTGTAGTTCAGTGCATCTTGGTGCAGCTCTCATGGGGGGCTAGTGCTCTTACCCTTGAATCATCACTGATGACTATCATTTTCTGCATCTTGGTATCCGTTCACTTTAGACGATCTGTTTTTGATTCTTTGTTGTTGTCGTGATTCGCAGTTGTCGTAGTTGTGGCCTACTGATTCAAATTTCGGTGTGGGTGGAAGTGGGGCATGTTTGTTATGCTTTTCTCGCTTCCTTTTGACCTGCTCGGAGAGTTCCAATGTTTTCCTCTGGTCGCTTGGTCTTTTGGCTTTTGTGTTGCTTTTGGTGTTTGACGCTTATTTCGGTAAGTATTTATTTTGCTACTTATTTATTTATTTTGATTTTGATTTTGATTTTGATTTGATTTTATTCATTTATTTATTCATCGGTATTTGTCAGACCTTCCTTTACTTTTTGGAGGATGCCTCCCAACTTATTTTTATAACCATGTTTGATTATTTCGCCTTCACTGGCCGCTTCTAGGAACCTCCCTCGGCTACGAGTAGCCTGAGGCTTAGTACCGAGGTAAAATATCAAATATAATATATACACACACACGCTTTTTAAATGTCATTTAAACTATGGATTCTTGTTATCCGCATATTAACTGCCGATATAGTATAGTTATACGAGTCTTACCTTGGTACAGATGATGGATAACTGTTGTTTTACCGAGGTATAAGCCTCGGATAGATGTGGGCTAGGGAGAGAGGTAAGCACGTCCGGTACCAACAATCTTAACCTACTTATTGAGGATAAAAATGACTTTCAAACAATGGATACTATTACTTTACCGAAAAGGTACACCAACGGAATAGATGTAGCAGGGTGTGGTGGGAGGGCCCTATCCCACATCTATCCGAGGCTTATACCTCGGTAAAACAACAGTTATCCATCATCTGTACCAAGGTAAGACTCGTATAACTATACTATTTTACCTCGGTAAACAGCCTCAGGCTAGCCTCAGGCTAGGGAGACCTTTACATAATTAATTTTTATCCTTAATATCATTCTTTCTTATTATTATAACATTCTAAATTTTTGTTCTCACCTATTCTTGTTAGTTGGCGAGAAGACGCTTTGCAATGCCGGTAGGCTTTTCTAGTCGTTTATTATAATGTTTTGCAAACGACTTAGCCGTCTTCCAGCCTGCATGCGCTAGTATTCTTTTCACAGAAATACCAAGCACCCGTGCCTTGGAGACCATGGCTCCTCTAGTTGAGTGGGAAGAGTATCCACTCCAGCCAATTTCAACACCGTAATTGTCCATCTGGCAAGTGTGTCTCGTGAAATCGCCTTATGTGGCTTTATAAAGCTCACTAATAGTTGTTGTGATGCACGTAAATCCTTTGTCTTGTAAATATAAGCCCGTATGGCCGACACAACACATAATTTCCGATCATTCGGAAAACAGTCTAAGTGAACCGTTGATAAAGGGTCACCTAACGTGTTCGATTTAAGCAATTTTTCTAAATCAAAGGTAGCTTGTTGCTTGTCTATTTCCAATCCAGTTAAGGATAAAGCAACAATCGTCTGTCCTCTGTGTCCGGTTACTAACAATAACAGGACCGCGACCTTAAAACCTAACTGTTTTATACCTAACCACGAGTTGTGAGGCCAAGCCTGAAACAACTTAAATACTATAGAAACATCCCAAAACCGACTATACTTTGGTTTTGGAGGATTCCTTTGATAAATTGAACGAAGTAAATAACAAATAACATAATGTTTTCCAACTGTTTCGCCATCAATTCTAGGTAATATAATTGATAACGCACACCTCGCCGCATTAATCGATCCAAAGGAAAGTCCTTCATCCTCTAGAGAACGAAGAAACTGAGCTACTTGTGAAATCTTTGGATTTGTTGGCTTAACTTTCATTAACAAACAATGTACACCCCATTTCTTTAAATAGGTTGTATACATTTTGACAGTTCCTGGCCTCCAGGCATCCGATACTATCCTATCCTCAGTAATTCTGTCCAATCCAAATTGCTGTAGCTGCTTCCTTAGAAAAGGAATGCCAATAGGGGCGTCGTTGACACGTCGCCGTGAACCACTAGCGGTCCGTGGTGCGCCAGATTCCCGAGTTTTCTTGGGAATCGTATACGATCTTTTGCCAGTTGTGAAACTGCTGGCAGCCAAGGTTGCGTGTCCCAATCGGGCACCACCAGTATCGCATGTGTCCCTTCCAAGCCGATTTTTCTCACTACTCGGCTGATAATGCTAAATGGTGGGAAAATATAAAAATAATTATTTTCCCAGGTAATAGCAAACGCATCTACTTTCCAAGCATCCGGTTCAGGATGCCAAGAAACATAACAGGGTAACTTGTTATTATTTCGTGATGCAAATAAGTCAACTTCAGGTGTACCCCATTTTTCACAAACGAAGTTGCCTTTAGTTCGTGTTAACGCTAAATTTTTATCTATTTCTAGCGACTTAATATGGGCCTTCCCATATAACACAGCAGGTGCATATGATGTCATTATGCCAATAAGAACAGCAACCTGTCTAATTTTTGGCTTTGATAACTTAATAAGCTGAGTCGCTGTAGTCATAAACTTAATTAGTTTTTGTTCTGTTATCGACACTGTAAGGGACTGTGTATCCAGAATAAACCCTAAACATTTGAGTTGTTTTGTTGGTTTAAACACTGACTTTTGTTGATGTACATAAAACCCCAATTTAGTGAGTAATGCACATAAATCCAAAACTGCATTCACACAACCAATTTGTGTTGATGCTATAATAAAAGAATCATCTATGTATGGAAACATTATGTGACCCTTCCTCGCCATTACCGAGAAAACAGGTTTAAGCAATTTAGTAAATAAACGTGGCGCACAAGCTAAGCCATTCGGCATGCAGGTAAACTCATAGAGTTGGTTATCCCAAATAAATCGAAGAAATTTTCGGTATTGTTCCATTATGGGAAGCGTATAATATGCATCCTGTAAATCAACACTAGCCATCCACGCATTTGGTGTAATCAGATCTCGTGCCGTATCTAGAGAGAACATTTTAAAATGTCGATATTCCACCCTTTTATTAAGGATTGTTAAATCCAGGATCATTCGAACATCACCATTAGGCTTCGGTCTCGAGAAAATGTTTGAAATAAACTGTCCTGAACAGTGTGTCACTTTTCGTATAATTCCTTTCTCAAAGAATTTATGTACCTGTTTAGTTAGTGCGTCTCGTTCAACTGGTTGAATGTTATATGGAAAAGGTATTATACTTTGTACAGGAATTTGTGTAAAGGGAATGTGAACACCCCTAACTATTTTTATAATTTCTTGGTCACTAGTAATTTTGTGCCACTCAGAAATATGATTACTAATATTACCAGCCACAAAGTTGCTTACAGTTTGTGTGTTTTTAGAGGCTTCAGGGACTTGTAAAGTTTGTGTTTGGACCTCTACTTGGACCCGCCCCTGGGGAAAGGTCTCGACGAGTTGAACCCTCGGCCTATTGGCCGTGCGGTGTTGTCGGTCCAGCCTGGGCGAGCGCCCCGGCCCCGAAACCCTTGACCGAAGCTTGAACTCGGTCTGGTTCCTCTGGTGAACCGTCGTGGACGAGAATCCCCTCGTGACTTTTTGAAACGAGGAGCTTCCTGTTTCTTCTTGCCATCCATGTTTTTGCCACTCTTGGCTGCAGTCTCTACCTCTTTATAGAGGTATTGTAGTTGACCGCCAAACATCTTGGTGTTATCTAAAGGTTTCCCTTTAATCGGCTCTGGAGCAAGATAAAGCGTAAACTCCTTCCCCTCATTATCGGTAACCTTCTTAGAGCGAGCCACTTCCTTGCCAACATCTGTGCAAACTGACTTGAAGACATTTTCATATCTTCGAAACGACAGGTAATTACCTGCCGCCGCTAACACTGCAATGCCTTTGTCCATTGTCTTAGCCAAAGACGAGAACTTATTTTCACTCTGCATCCTATTAGCCACAGGAACAATAGCTGTTAGGGTAGCCAACACTGCCTTATGCACTGTGTGCAACACATCCTCAAACTTCTTACGGTCATCCGTCATATTGACATCCCGATCCATTTCTTTAATGATGGAGTTGGGAACACCCTTTATGCCTGTTAACTCATCCCCTAACTTGGAGATAACCTCCGCCGGTTTGAACGTGCGGAAATGACCATTCACGGTCTCGCGCATAAGCGTAGTGGTTTTAACCCGCTTAGCCTTTGGCTTCTCCACCTTCTTAGCCACTTTAGTGCCAATGTCCGCATAGACACCTTCATATATGGTGTCTGAGTCTGATTCCGTAGAAGTAGACTCAGTGGACGAATCCGAAGAAGAATATTTCCTCTTCCTCTTCTTCTTTTTGGACTTAGTCTTCCGCTTTTTGCGAAACCCAGTCTCTGCCCGCTCCTTGGTGAATTCATCACCCGAAGAAATCACCTGTTTCTTCTTCTTCCTCCGTTTAGGAGAAGGAGGAGGAGGAGCCTTAAGCTCCACCGCCGAGTCTGTGTCCAAGAAATCCTCAAACGAATCCTCTTGGACACTCGGCCTACGCCGCTTCCGAGACACAGGCGATTTGGCAGTCAAGATGTGGCTTTCCAATCGTGCAAAGCGAGCCTCCCAATCTGGAGGCGCAGGCACATCAGGCACTGCGTCCTCGTCCGGGTCGGAGAGGATATGCGCCCGGGGCTGTGTCGACGGCCCTGCCGACAACACAGGCGAGGAGTCGTACTCCTCGTCCACTCCACTCGGAACACGCCCCTCGGCTGCTGCTGCACCGCGCTTACTCCGCTTCGTGGCCATCGGGAGCTGAAACAAAAATTTTTGGTCAGTCCCGGTATATATATATGTCACAATATGGTTGTTTCAAACTCATTTGGACATCTATTGGTGTTAGAGAACGTGTTTATACCGTTATAACACAGGCGTAATAAGCTAAATTTGTGCGTGGGTTGTGGGTCAAGCCCAAACCTTACGCGGGGTCGGGACCAGTGTATCGGCCCGCCCATCCCTCTGTTCCGCACACTTCTCCCACCTGTGACTACTACGTCAACAAGTTGGAGAAAATGCTACGAAACTCGGAGAAACGCCTGAAAAAGTTTTGTCTAGGGGAGTCTATAAAAGAAACCCAGGAGCATCTCCAACATTACTCTCTATTAGAGTACGAGAGAATTTCCACATGAGATAGGGCGAAACCCACATCTCTACCCATAGTCACACGGTGACCCGGGTGTTGACATAACCGCTAATGACCGGTTTGGTTCCTTCGAGAAACCCACTCGAGTGTTCTATCCTTGGTTGTTTATAACCAAATAACTCGTCCAAATTGGACCAACGAAAGTCTAAACTTTCCATAATGATGCTCTAATGCATCATAATTAAGCTAACCACAGTTTTTATATACTTACTGCGTATTTGCTTGTATGTAGACTAATTTTGCCGGAGCAACCCAACGACACGTTATCCAGTCGTGAGTTGTATATGCTAATTGCTGGTACCGGACGTGCTTACCTCTCTCCCTAGCCTGAGGCTGTTTACTGAGGTAAAATTAGAATTCTGCACTATAAATTAAAAACGGGGCAATGCAAGATATAGTCTGAAATAGAAAAAAGATTCAAACGGTTATGGACAGCACGTTGGTGCGGTAATTTTCTTCCATTTGACTGAGTGACTACTTGGATGGCAGCCAGGCGCCTCACCAGTTTAAACAGCATCGTACCGTGAAAGACTAAATACGCAATTAAAGCAAAGGTAAATAAATAAATATCCTCAGGTGCTTAATTGTTGCCCATCGTTTTTAAATAACCAATGTCTCAAGATTTGAAAATGTTCCTTGAGAAAAAATAAGTAAACATGAGAATAAAAACCATGAACATTGCTGGCTTAACTTCTCGTTCTACACATCAATCTGTGCTCATGATGACTATCATGTTAAGTTCAAAGTGAGAAAGATGAAGCACCTCCAGTGTCTGGTCCGCTTGTTTGTGCTTCAAGTCCTAGCAACATTCAACGTCATATGAGGACGGGTATTGACCTGTGACAGTGCACACTTACGGTGCCTTTATAGTGCTGTCCCAGTGAGAGACAGACCTAGCAGCATAACAATACCCCAGTCCGTCATACTGAGAAAACCAGTCCCTGCCCCCTGCTACTAGATGCTTTCTGGACCCATATCAGCCAATCACATTTAACTTTTTTAAGACCTTTTTAACACTCTTTAATACCAATTGTCATACAATTTAATATCTACTTTCGCAACAAATTTAATGTACATATTTAATTAAATATTAATAGGGAAGTATGTCAAATTATGCACGCACTTGTGACCAGTACATTACGGTCTATAGGCTATAGCCTGAACTTTGAGATATTTCACTTCCACACATTTGTGCCTTGTGAAGATAGCTGGTAAAACATCTTGAATAAATATTATAGTGCCCAAATGTAAGCTAACAAAATCAGAAGTGGATGAGTATAACAGTTTACAACACTTTAAACGGACCCGGTATAGGCTGCTGAGACATGAACCGTACTCCCAACAAATGCTCTCCAAGCATACCATTGCAGGTTTTCAGTTTATGCAACTGTATATGTGTGTGTGTGTGGGGGGGGGGGGGGAGTGCTGAAATTGGTTGCTCCTGTTGTGTTGCACTGACAAGGCTTTTAGACAACCATATATGGGTTCTTCTTCGGTGCTCGTCCTAAAAAGGGGGAATCGGAGGTTTATGCAACTGTATATGTGTGTGTGTGGTGGGGGGGGGGGGGGGGGAGAGTGCTGAAATTGGTTGCTCCTGTTGCGTTGCACTGACAAGGCTTTTAGACAACCATATATGGGTTCTTCTTCGGTGCTCGTCCTAAAAAGGGGGAATCAGAGATAAAAAGTGAAATATGTTCCAGCCAATCCCAATTAGGCTTGGTATGTTTGAATATTTTGGTCTGCCATGAAGTAGTTTCCAACACAAGCAGTACAATTTCACCATTCCAATTTTTAACTGGCACTGAAGAAGAAAATGCTAAATATAAAGTTCAAATGTTTATTTCTCATAACCAGCTACTTTTTGTGTGAATGATTGATTAAATCATGTGGATTAATAGACTTTAAAATTTGAATTGAGAACTTTCTGTGGCTGCCATCTTGGTGGTTGCCATGGATTCCCCTGTGTTTGGGGAACCCTTCTTGGGCATGTGATGAGGGAATCCCACCTATGATGTCATTCATACATCACAGACCTCAACACTCTCCTCCCACACTGAACTGAAAAAACTAAGCAATGGTATGTTTGGTAGGTATGCGCATATTCGCCGGGGGCGCCACCATGGCGATGCGTTCAAAATAGTGTGCTTTCATGAAGTACTGGCTTGGTACACACCCACAACTTCCTTGCTCCCTACACATGCCATTTCAGAGCATTCACTGAGCTACTTCTGGTTTTTAATGTAGTTTTCATTTAGCTATATTTTGATCTGTTTTTAATTAGATTTAGAAATTTTTGACTACTGAAGAATCGACTTTGAAGTTTTCAATTTGTTAAAAAACAGGTGAGACATCATTTAAATTAATTTTTAAGGCCATAAACTGGTTTATCAGAGATTGTTTCATATAAAATGGTAAGTCTGGTCAGATGCTTTCACCTGTGAATTTCCAGCAGACCTCCAAAAAAGTAGTGCATTTCTAACACTGTTAGGTGGGAGAGTGCAACACTCACCACCTCACAAGGCTGCACAGCCCCTCCCCCTCCTGTATATAAGGCCAGCTGCCCACTACGATCCTCACTACACTTACCATTTAATTTGAAGATGTAAATGATTACAAGTTTTGTCTCATGAAAAAAACACCAATTTAATGGTAAAAAAGAAGAAAGAAATCCACAAATGGCAAATGTGCCAAGTAACTATAGAAACCATGATAATTTAACAACTGTTTGTATTTCATGAATTTGGATTACAGCATGTGAAAGACCACCCCAAAGCACAATTAGATACCAATTATCATTGTCATAAGTGCAAGCATTAAGAATATATCAACGTTTTTTAATTCAATTCTACTCACAAAAGTTGGCCTAAGTACTTCGCCATTGCCATACTATCAATCAATCAATAGTTCCGTCCTCTAGTCGAGGGTTGGATGCAATGGTTCTCCACTTGTCCCGATGGTGTGCAGTTCTGATAGACTGTGAATAATTCAAGCCTATCCACTGTGAAATATTTGTAAACCATGATGTTCTTGGTCTCCCTTTCCCTCTGCTGCCATTCACCTTCCCTTCCAACAATGTACGGTATATTGAACTCTGACGAATGATGTGGCCAAAATAAATAAGTTTCTTTGATTGCCATACTAAGCCTATTTAAAATTGATGCCCCATTTGGCAAGCTTACAATCGTCATAACGTTGGTTCTATAGAAGATATTGAAATAATTTTAACTATTCTGAGTTCTGGTTTAGTCTAGCTACCTAACTATCACATTTGTAAGGCATTATGATATATTTAAATGTTGTTATGTATTGTACCTATGTTTGGAGAGCTTTTGATGCTGGAGTCATCTGTTTCTGGGTGAGGTATACCAGGCGACTTTAAAAAGATAACGTTACTCAATCTCTTGAATCTGTAGCCCATCCTGATATGACATACATGTTGCCAGGACGCAAAACTCCAACAACCAATCTCAATCTCAGATTGAATCAGTAACACACATGATTTATGGTAGGTACATCAAATCCCACTTGGGGCGCTGCGGTATAGCTGTCTCCACTACAGCAGCTGAACTCTGTGACCTGGTTTCTATATCTATGCCTATATTCAGAGGTGCTGTGTAAAACCATTCACAAATACTATGCAAATGGCTTGCCATACATGATGTCATCACAGTTGACCAATCACAACCTTGTTTACATCTGGGGAAAATCCTAGTGCATTCTGGGATACCTTTCATGGCTTTACAAGCTGTTGAAGTCAACCACTGTTGAAAAGTCATCGAACAGATAAGTAACATTCCAAAATGATTCTAATAACCTGACAAAAGTAAATAGTTAGTTATTTATCTTTCATTTGACACCTATATTGTGTATTTCTGTCATTTCCCAAAGACCCTAGAGCACTTTTAAACACGTGTTTAGATCGGCGGGATCGGAGCGGGGTCGGCCGCTGTGGGAGCTCAATGCTAGCTGCTCGCGCTAAATTCGCGACTATTAAGACCAAAGTATGCCCATCCTGATATGACCTTAGATGTTGCTAGGAGATAAAACAACAAACAGGCAAAATATATCGCTTTTAGTTCTAGCAGATTTCAGAACAATTTTTTTTAAACAATTACTTAAATATAATTAAATAGGTCAACAATCGTAAAGTTCAATTAAGTAGGTCAAGTTATTAGGAGGTCTAATATTATAGTGGTGGGAAAAAGACCTGGGGCCGTATGCAGGAGTCAGTGTTAGCGGGTTTTGGTGTTAGAGCCTGTTACCGTTTAGCTATCTCCGAACCGGAGAATTCGGTCAAACGGTATGCAGGAGGGCGTAACACTAACATTATAGCTAAACGTGAATTTATTAATAGATTTGGGAAATCCCTCTGCGTCTTTAGCGATATATTAGGCTTAAATATATTAAATGCGATCATATTTAACTGAATTAAATACGCAATAAGTGACATTTGAGGAAACTAACCCTAAATTCGAAGCAATATTAACGCTGCCTCCGTAACGGTGGCGATATTAATGTTTATATTTTCGAATTGACGAGCGTAAAGTAAACAAATCGCTAATACATTGCCGCCAATGCGTAGACATCCGCCAGTATGGATGTCGACGTCGACGCGGCAGTCGCGACGGCGGCGATTTGTTTACTTTACGTTCGTCGATTCGAAAATATAAGTATTAATATCTCCGCCGTTACGGCGGCAGTGTTAATATTGCTTCGAATTTAGGGTTAAATTGATAAAATTTCACTTATTGCGTATGTAATTCTGTTAAATATGACAGCATTGAATAGATTTGGGCCTAATAAACTCGCTAAACCTGATATTTTTTAGGGGTAAGGTAACACCGGTTAAGCCTTTGGTGTTAGGCCTAACACTGACTCGTGCATACCATTTTTTCGCCGCTAACCCGGAATTCCCGCCAAACACCGTTTTTCCTCGCTAACACTGACTCCTGCATACGGCCCCAGTTCGGGTGAATATACCGTTCTGTAACCCTAAATACAACTGCAACAACTGAACATCTTGAATGTATACACTGCTTAGGTTTTTGATTGTGCCAAGGTCAATTTTTTTTAAAACAATTACTTAAATGTAATTAAATAGGTCAACAATCATAAAGTTCACTTAAGTAGGTCAAGTTATTTGGAGGTCTAATATTATAGCGCTGGGAAAAGGAACAGTTCGGGTGAATATACCGTTCTGTAACCCTAAATACAACTGCTTAGGTTTTTGATTGTGCCAAGGTAATAAAAGATTGTATTACGGTTGCCATGGAAACCTACATTATTCTGTAATCTAATTTTTTTCATCAGTTTTGATAAGCTGGGGTGATTTGCCATACCAACAAGAACTGTGATGTGAAATTTCATCAGGATCTGACCATTCTTTAAAAACAGCTACAGATGACTCATATTGTAGGTGGGAGCGATTGCATTACGGTTGCCATGGAAACCTACATTTTTCTGTGATCTAATTTTTTGGGATCAGTTTTGATAAGCTGGGGTGATTTGCCATATGAAGAGGAACATTGGTGTGAAGTTTGATCAGGATCTGACCATTAATAAAGATACTACAAAGAAATGTACCTATCCTGGAACACAAATGGTCACAACTTTTGAGCTATAACCAATACGCAATAGGACAAAAAATTTTGATTTATAGGAAAACTAAATCGTAGATAACTTTGGAACGACTAATCATATTTACTTGAATTAAAAAACCCTTTAATCTATTCAGTGAGCTCTGTCTGCCTACCGATTTTCAGTAGGCCTACTGTGCAACAATTTAAAAATGTTCACGTTACTTATCTGTTCGATGACAATTTATGGTTCAACGAACAGATAAAGTCATGGATTCCAGAACACTGCACACTGTTGGTTACCTAAAGGAGAACAGTGCGATCCAATATTGTCAATGAAGTTCTTCAAACAGTTTATGCCATGATTATGATCCTAGTAGTAGTACTAGTAGTAGTAGGTATGCTTTGCACAAGACCAGACCCAGAAGTTGACTTGGTTAAGCCTTACGGTCCTCATAGTGGTAGCCTTGGCTTGGGTCAGACTTCGACACTTTGTTTTCAAAAGGCTAAACATTGTAGCATGCACTATATTTACAATACAGTAAAAGCAATGCCTAAATAAATATACGTACCGTATTTCCCGCATAGATGGAACAGTATCTAAGTTGAAGCTAGTTTGAAGAAACCACAGTTAACGAAGGCGTTCTCAAGTTACATGATCATAATCAGGAACTGCCATTTTGATGTTGCCGAGCTATGTTCGCACACGACGGTAATCCACGGGTCTGATTGGTCAATAATGATAATATCATATGTACACTTTTAGGTTTCCACGATGAACCGCATTCAAAGCAAAACACAGAATATCGATAGTAAATAAAATTATCATTTTAATATGACAAGCGAACCGAATATATTTAGTTAGGTCACTAATCCAACACTTTGTTTTCAGCTGTTCTGTTGAATTCTCATCCTCCCTGGCTCTTAGCAACAGTTTTACTAATTTCGCATGTAATGTGGTATATTAAATAATACGGTACAAACGGCGTGATCGTCACACATTTATTGTATTTTACCCATCATATCTGGAGTTATAATAAATTTAAAATTCATAAAAAGCATTGATGTTAACTGTATATAAGGTACGTCCTATAAGGCAATCTCGTTAAACAGAACAGCCTGGGAAGTGTACTTCCTGTGTAGCTCGTAAGGCAGCTCGGAAACTAATCACAACCTCGCAGGAAATGCTACCTTACTTTTTATTTCTCGAATTTACAGTGCTACAATATTTAATTTTGATTATTAGCAGAGAGATAGCTTCAAATGTATTAATTGTGTAGTACATGTAATTACCCACGTATGTCATCCCAACTTTGCATTGTCCTTTTGAGCTTACCGGCGTCTTAGTTCCTAAACACGCACCTGCCCATTCGAGCCTCTAAATTTCCATATTTGAATGTAGACATCGAGGAAAATATTCGGCCGCCATCTTGCGCAGTGGGAAAGGTTATTATTGTTCGGAATAGTGGAGTTTACGAAGGCCTCCGCCATGGAGGAGACCAAAATCATTTACCATATCGACGATGAAGAAACGCCCTATTTGATCAAGCTTCCAATTCCGGCGGACAGAGTTACGCTCGGCGATTTCAAGAATGCGCTTAATCGGCCAAACTACAAGTTCTTTTTCAAATCTATGGATGACGATTTCGGGTAAGAATCTGGGCTCCTTTCATCGTTTCACTTCGAGCCCTAGGACTGGGTGAATTTTTCTAACCTACTCATGCCCATGTGGACAGAACATCAGATGGGTGATACGTGTAGCTTTGGTTAATACATCGGGTTCAAGTAGTAAAAAATGGTCCAGGCAGCCACAAGTAGAGCTGAATCGGACGTAAAATTGAAAGGTCCGAGGGCCACCGAAACGAAAGCCCTCAAGGGAAGGCTCAACAAAAACCATGACAGTTCCATTTCATCCAAATTTGTGTGCCCCAGAGTCCACACCTACCAGTACTACAGATAGTACATGATCACGTATCTACGTTGTTCTATACATTTTTCGCACTCTTGTTCATAATCAATAGTCCATGTAATTCCGACTCCGTTCGCAGGGTATTAATGTAAATATTAAGCTTGAAAGGGAGTTGGGAGGTCTGTCAGTGTCACTGCCAGTGGCACCGTTCCAAAGACAAAGTGACACACACAAGACATGTCATGGACTACTACTAGACAGGATATAAATATTATAACTTTAATATAAGTATTATAACTACTATGTTAGTATCAATCAATCAATAGGATACAGCTATAATAGGCCTTGGACCTGTTAGCCGCTCATAATTAATAGAAATGGAGACAGTTCTTCAGATGTGGTGGATCGTGGCAACTGTCACTGGCTCCAAGATATATGTAATGCTTGACCAGTATGTATGTTTGTTTTTATGTACATTTATACGTTATAGTGTTGTTACTGTACATTGCCTTTAGTCTTAGCCCCTTAACCTAAGGCTTAGGTACTCTTTCATATTCGAAAGTTGGGTAAATACTGTGATGTGCACATGTCTGATACTCATTGGATAATAGGAGTAGAGCTTAGTGGATTGCACCAATGTAAAGAGCTCATTCTAAAGGTTTTAAATACAAAGTTTCATTTTATTCTATAAACAACTCATGATTCTACGGATGCTAAACGGACATGGAGGTGGGAGTGATTGTATTATGGTTGGCATGGAAACCTACATTTTCCTGTGATCTATTTTTTTCCATATAAGTTTTGATAAGCTGGGGTGATTTGGTATACGAAGAAGAACCTTGGTCTGAAGTTTGATTAGGATGTGATCATTAATAAAGAAACTACAAAGAAATGTTATAATTAGTCTATTTGACAGCCCTAAATAAGGCACTTCTAGTGCATTAGTTAATACAAAATATCTTAAATTCAACAAATTTCAAATGCACATATCTCATTCAATTTTTGGAATATCTTAAAAATTCAAAAAACATATTGCTTTTGATTCATTGGAGCTTCCAATGAAATTATAATTTGAATGTCTGGAATAATTTGAAAATTTTACTGGGGTACCTATGTATGGGTTGTTTACTTTTTGATATCGCCACAATGGCCGTGCATCCGGTTGATGACGTCACATGAATACCCTATATTGGTTATAGCTATTAAGTTGTGACCATTTGTGTTCCAGGGTAGGTACATTTCTTTGTAGTTTCTTTATTAATGGTCAGATCCTGATCAAACTTCACAACAAAGTTCTTCTTCATATGGCAAATCACCCCAGCTTATCAAAACTGATCCCCCCAAAATAGGTCCCAGGAAATAGTTTCCATGGCATATAGTTTCCATGGCAACATCTGTTCTATGACTTTTTCAACAGTGGTTGACTTCAACAGATTGTAAAACTGCCCAGCATTGAAAACAAGCACCCTCACGGGAGCTTATATGTTATGGGCAGAATAAAAAAAACTTGTCACAAAAAAAACAACCATGAGAGGTATCCCCTAATGCACTAGAAACTGTCCCAGATGTAAACAAGGTTGTGATTGGTCAATTCTGATGTCATCCTGTATGGAAAGTCATTTGCATAGGATTTGTGAATGGGTTTTAAAGAGCACCTCTGAATATAGGCATCTGCATTTTTGTGCGAGGTGAAAATGGCGGGAAATCAGCAGGAGCAGCTACCACCGCTGCGATTCCGCCGATGCACACACAAATTTAGAAGCACTGTAGTTCTGTCAATATTCTTTATGGATTTGATAAAAAAAATAAAACCTGAAACCTGTGCAATTTAGTGGCCTTCAAAATAGCAGCAGATTCACAACAATTTGAGCAGAGCTAAACCCCTGAATCTGCGTTTTTGTGCGTGATGAAAACGTCACAAATTTTGCGCGAGCAGCTACCCCTGCGGCCAATGCCACTGGGATTCCGTGCCGATGCACACACAAATTTAAAAGCACTGTAGTGTCTTTCCAAATGGATCTGTAGATATACGCAATATAGGTATCAAATGAAAGATAAATAACTAAATATTGAGGATTGTCATACTACTAGAATGATTTTCGAATGTTACTTATCTGTTCGATGACTTTTTCAACAGTGGTTGACTTCAACAGCTTGTAAAACCATGAGAGGTATCCCATAATGCACTAGAAACTGTCCCAAATGTAAACAAGGTTGTGATTGGTCAATTCTGATGACGTCCTGTATGGCAAGTCATTTGCATAGGATTTGTGAATGGGTTTATAAAGTGTTTTTTATGGGTAATTTTGGTGTATTGTTTCAATGGAAAACCAGTTGAATTCTGTGACCCATCTCATGCATTTCCCACAATTTAATGCTACAAGTTTCTCAATTCTTAACTGATTTTCAACAACTTTGTGTCATTGGAAAGCTTAAGGAAAGGACAATGCAAATAATCTATTTCCACACAATTTTATTAATGATTATGTTATATAATAAAGAGTAGGTAGGGAGAGGTGTGGTCCTGATCCATCATGAGAGAGGAGAAAAATCTCCTGAAAGTACCTCCCATTCATCCAACTGAAATCGTTTTCAGACCATATTCTGTCCCTATGCTTACTAGGGCAGGAATGGCAGCATCTGACAATTGTAATTTATAGGATTTACACACAGTAATATATCACAAAGTTGTCTAAGATAATATTAAATCACCACACATCAGATCAGGCACATTGTATGAGTCACAGGTGGTGTGTCAATTCAGTATCTCTGTCACCACTTTACCAGACACATTCTCCGCCCTCAAAATCAATGTTTCGGTGCTCCAATTGACATCAAATTACATCCTAATATGTAGAAGTGTATAAAGAAACAAAATAAACTAGTTTCAAAAATATCAAAACTTACCTTCAGGTAGTATTCCAGTGACTTTGACAGACATAGATTTGAATAATGATTTTGTTCACTTCTATAAATCAGACACACCTTTTTCTCCACCCTCAAAATCAATGTTCTGGTGCTCAAATGAAGAAGCGTATAAAGAAACAAAATAAACTAGTTAAAAAAAATATCAACACTTACATTCAGGTAGTAGTCCAGTGACTTTAACAGGCATAAATTTGAATAACAATATTTTTTTTCACTTCTCTAAATTGGACAGCAAATATTTTTGGATGTAGCATTGGAGCAAAATGTGAACTATATCATCCATATGGGTGCATTCCTGGTAGTCCTAAAATAAAGGTTGCAAGTGAGATGTAAAAACATAGTCAGGTGTGCTCCACGCACGTACCGTGGGACAAGTGAGTAGCGTGACAACGGCGTGTGTTTCACATACTTATAACAACTAGTTTTGTACGGTAAAATCAATCACTGCTTTAGCCATAAAGCCCCTGTCACACCTTGCCGGATTGAGGAAACGGATAGAGCCAGACAAAAATATTCTAGTCCGGTGTGATTTAGACGTGAAATTTAACGGACGTTAACGTTTGATAACGTATCTAACGATCAACGAATAATTCAGTATACAAAAAGAACTATAACGGATGTGTAATGGATATGTAACGGATAATAACCGCATACATCAGTCTGGTGCAATCCGTTACAAGTTTTGTGCATGCTCAAAACTTGTAACGGATCGGGTCAGATATGAAATGGACACAAACCGGACTTTGCCTGATATCAACAGACTTTGTTCGGTTTCTTTCCGTTTCCCCCCAGCGAGGTGTGACAGAGCCTTAACATACACATTTTGACATAGTACTACCATGCAGATTTGCTGCGATATACTGACTGTTTACAATATTAATAACAATTCAGGCTTAGCTTTATCTTAGGCTTAGTGTCTAATTTAGTTATGGTATATATGTTGGCAACACAAGCTTCAACTACCAATCTGAATATGATAGTAATTAAATTTACCATTCCCTATTTGGCTATTATGAGCATTATAGTTAGAGACCCTAAATAAATAGTATCCTGTTCTTGTAAGTTGTATTCTAACTGTTGTAATGTTACAAGTATAAATGTTAACTTGTACCAAGAAAAAGATATGTTCATTTAGGATTATTTTTGTGTTCGTACATTATATTTCAGTTGACTGAATTAAAGCTGCATAGTCCAATGAGGCATCACATTTTGAAAACTCAAAGCAATTAAGCAAACCAAAGTAATTGTAAAATAGAAAGTAACATTGAGATGCATTTCATGGTCTAGATAAAATAAGATCTCACATGTATTCTCCTTGCTTATCACATGAGCCTGTTGATATTATCATATTATTAAAATATAGAAGTTGTAATTGTACTCATGTTGTATATTAAAGACCATATTGTTCTCGATTCGTGAACTTGGCAATGGTCAAGTGAGCAGAACTTTTGGTCATCTGACATGTCTGAATCACATCTTTTTTATTTTTTAAGCCACACACCCTGGAAACCAATCGATGCACTATCCTTTGCTTTGTGTTATCTGAGACTAATTTAAGCCGTGTTCACACGGGCAATGTAAATCGATTCGTAGAAATCGACTTGCCTAGTTCGGGTTACATTTCGTGTGTGAACGGGCGGGTGAGTCGAATTAGGGCTGAATCGATTCCTGTGATCTGGATACTGTAAACCACCTGTCGAGGTAGTTTACGTGAGTAGATTTCTGTGAATCGATTTATTTTGCCCATGTGAACGCAACCGACTTACTTGAGGCGGATTAAGGACGTCACACTATATAATATAATTTGGCCTATGAAACCGCTAGCTGTGCACAGATATTTTTTTCATCATTTATTTTTAGGGTTTCACTGCCCAGCAGAAGTTTTGACCGTTCCAAACCAATACGATTCAGTCCATACATATCTAGGTCGAACCCACACTCTCGTGCCGACATCGACGAACCCAAACTGGCGCTGGTTAGTCTGGACTTGCTCATGCGCAGATATCCACTTCCGCCTTAAACCGACTCAAAGCACTGCCCGTGTGAACGCGAAACACTTTCAAACTAAATCGATTCATATGATTCGCCTTGTCTAAATCGCTTTACATTTTGCCCGTGTGAACACGGCTTAAGCCAATAGGTATTTGGACTTTGGTCTTTTCGCCGGGACTTTCCTCTTTCGACACATCGTTACATGGGTTGGGTATTGCCTTTTTGTATTCTATTTTCATTATTGTCATTGTAATTTCAAATTGGCTATTTTTGGTTTAGATTGATCAAAATTCGTAACTGTCGAATTTTAGACTAATTTAGTGTTGAAATGCATAATATATGGTGTTTACTGGTCGTCGCGCGGGCCGGGAAAATTGTGGACTTTCTGTGCTTATTTCTTCATTATGTAGCTCGTACACATCAGATTTGGTTCAAATATGTCTCAAAATGAAGACAACTAATGCCTCTTCAAATTCCCCCTGTTCCAAAAGCTGTAAGTGTATTTTAATATACCGCTAGTACAAGTTGAAAACATTGGTGCGCTTCATAGGCCTAGTCCCAGCCATTTTGGG
Source organism: Branchipolynoe longqiensis (assembly GCA_030323885.1). Classification (NCBI taxonomy): domain Eukaryota; kingdom Metazoa; phylum Annelida; class Polychaeta; order Phyllodocida; family Polynoidae; genus Branchipolynoe; species Branchipolynoe longqiensis. The sequence goes on from CM059200.1 coordinate 28,353,558, forward strand.
AATCACCAGCTCACCATGATAAATTTAGGTCGAAGTGTTTTGTCATTCCTGGATTGTTAACCAATCAGATTTGGCTGAACTCATTTGCTTCTGCTAGCAAAGACTGATGTTGTAGGGGCAGTTTCCCACTTTCAGATAGAATTACTGTGAAAAATTGTTAAAAAGTCTATTTTAAAGTATGAAAATGGATTTAGACACCTTAGTGGGTATGTGATCCTATTAAAGTAACTTCTATTTTATATTTTGGTCTTTATTGCATTAGAAAATGTTACATATTAGCTCCAGGCTTTTACTTTAACTGAGCAGTGGTTAGCTATTTTGTGGCAAATTTTTGTTGGCCATCTTGGTTTTATGCCTGTCATCTTGGATTTATGTTTCCATCTTGGATTTAGATGATTCCATTCAAAGGTAGAATTGACAAGGATTCTGAAAAAAATTATTTTGTTATAGGTACCTCTGGTGTTTTAAGTGCTATAAAGCATTTATTACCAGATTTCATGTGTTGCAAAGTGATGTTTGGGATGTCAATTTGGCCAATTATATTTTAACTTGTGGTAGCCATATTGGATTTGCATTTAATCAATGTAAACTCCTAATTAATCCTAGTAATAAGGATTTACATTACCCATCGTTTGTAGTACTTAATATATATAGGTATATAATAAGCATATTTCAATATTCAAGGTATTTTCTTAAAGGAAATTTAGCTAATTTCGGGTGGCTTTTTGGTGGCCATCTTGGATTTATGTCCACCATTTTGGATTTAGATCATTCCAGTCAAAGGTTGAGTTGACAAGGATTCTGTAAATATATATACTTTGTTATAGATAAAGGCCCTGTCTCACATCACCAGATTGGGGGAAACAGAAAGAAACTGAAAAAAGTCTGTTGATATCCGGCAAAGTCCGGTTTGTGTCCTTACAAGTTTTGAACATGCACAAAACTTGGAACAGATGCCGCCGGATTGACGTCTGTGCTTTACTTTGGTATTTTAAGAGCTTTAAAGCATTTAATACCAGATTTAGACATAAAAATGACCACTTTTTATTAACCGGTATGCGTGAGTTTTCCTGTTGTCAATTTCCATGAAAATAGACAATTTTAGGCCACATTTTGGTCTATAACCTTTGAATGAATAGAGATAGAAAGGTGAGGTTTGGTCCATTGAATTTGTCAGAAAATGTTCTATCAGATTAGGCTATTTGGGAGTGGCCATACCAAATACATCTATTTGCTGTTCCAGCTAAATGATGCCAGTGTATATATAATATATGTTCATTTTACTGTGATTTTTCTTTTTTCAAGTATTAGTTTTTATTTTAGGCGGACAGACCCATTGTCTATATATCTAATGTCTAGTCCATTGTCAAGGAGCCTGTCACAATAAGCATGCTACAGTCATGGTGATCGATGTGTGCAGCCTGGCCCCCACCGGCTGGTCACGGCCTGCTACCGTACAGCACACAGTGGGGGCATTCGACTGGGCCTCTCTATCCAAATATCAAAATATTTCCAAACAAATTCCTATTCGACTGGGACCGGAAGTGGGTTAATATGCTGATGATTCAGATGTGTGTATGTGGCTCCATCCGTAAAGTTACGGATAGAAAGGGCCCAGTCGAATGCCCCTAATGTCACTGTGTTGGGATGTGAAGATGCTCCCCGGTGTCGCGGTTTCAGTTCTCAACCAGTTGCAGTTCTCAACATCGCTTCTGTGCATGCTGCGTCAACATCAGCCCGATTCAAACCGTCGCAAATCGCTGCTTCATACTGTCACTATAGTGTCAGTGTCACTAACCTTATAAATTTAATATAATCTTTTCGGTAAACATGTTTTCTATATGTGTACCAAGCGATTTGTTTCTAGGTGGTTTGGTTTTTAGAGATATTTCACTTTTTCTGTATGAAGATTGCTCACGACCATAACCATATCAATTTAATATAATCTTGTTGGTAAACATGTTTTCTATATATATGTGTACCAAGCGATTTGTTTCTAGGTGGTTTGGTTTTAGAGATATTTCACTTTTTCTGTATGAAGATTGCTCACGACCATGGACAATGCGCAGACGATGCTGTTAGATTTTGACGCATGCACAGAAGCAATGTTGAGAACTGCAACTGGTTGAGAACTGAAACCGCGACACCGACAGACACGCGTCACGTGGGTGCACATATACCGGCACACCGCATGCGATGCTTGACAAACGCTGCAGCCCCCAGACTCACTGGTCAGCGATGTGGCTTCACATCTTTGTACATAGACTGTGGGACAAGTGTTTTTGTCAGCTTACAGACGCACCCTTTTTTGCCCTGACAGTCGTGATTTCTGCACGTAGAACAGTACATGGGTTCTTCTTTGCTGCTGGTCCTAAAAAGGGGGAATCGGGGGTAAAAACTTAAATACGTCACAGCTTATCCTAGTTAGGCTTGTTGTGTTCCACATATATCCTATTTTAAGGCACAATTAAAAGAAAAGCAGTTTGTTTTCGGTTGTCAGTCGTGGTTAACAATCTACACAGGTTTGTAGAGAAAAATTATTTCTATGTAATATATTTTCCATGAAAAATATTTGGTAAATCATGTTTTACGACTGTTCCAAAGTTTTCAAACCTCAATTTTTCCCACCTGAAGTCGGCCATAATGGATGCGAAATTAAGGCTAGTGAGCTCTACTTTACTGTGAAAGTAGTTATTTTTAGCTCTGCATTCACTCGCAGCACACAGAGTTCAAAGAGGGGTAGTATGCGGAGACCAAGTCTCCTCTATTTTTTTTCCAATGGCCAGTCAGCATCAGCAACCAGTCCTATGTTTGGAGTACCTACTTATTGAAGTGACATTAAAGTTGCATAGTCCAATGGTTTTGTTTCTCCCATTTCTTAAACATAAACATTAAGTCTGTCGTTATAATTTACCATATTTTAGTTTGAAGTATATTTGATTGTAAATGAGAAGTGGATACACTGGACACCACATCCATTAGCAGTAGCATGTTCTCTTAAATTGACTTTTAAAGGTACAGTTCCATATGCACGGAAGCAGTATGTGGATGTGTGGATGACCGAAGTGAATGTAGCTGTGCATTAGCATGATTATGGAAGCGGCTCCGTTGTGTGTTTTTTTTTTTAGTATGGAAGCATGTGCTGTAAATTGACTCGGTAGCAATCTGTGCAACATAAGAACACAACGTTGTATTGCATCCGTATCAATCTGTGCAACGTAAGAACATATCGTATTGCATCCATGCATCTGGAAGTTTGGCTTAAATGCCAGTTATATGCAGCAATAAATGCTTAATGACCTCACTAGTATCTAAGTTAGATACGTAACATCAAATCTAGGTATGTAGTTTGGCTTTGAAAATGTGATCGAAGAATTTTAGATTTAGCTGTATCTTGCCATTTAAACAATGTCATGTTTCTATGTTAATATATTTGCTGGATGTGAATCAGGTGTCAGTGTATCTGGATGTGAAGCAGGTGTCAGTGTACATCTGGATGTGAAGCAGGTGTCAGTGTATCTTAGACTAAGTTAGATGTATACTCACAATACTGACACCTGTTGCACGTTGATTACGAGGACAAACATCAGCCCCGGGCAAACTGGGTTCTCCGTTTCCAGCATTGCTGGTTGGTACAGTTTTCAGATGCTAAGTTAGAAAGGAGACATTGATTTGAATGTGTTCAGTAACTTAGTAACCCTAAAGGCCCTGTCACACATCACCGGATTGGGGGAAATGGAAAGAAACCAAACAAAGTCCATTGATATCCGGCAAAGTCCGGTTTGTGTCCGTTGATATCCGGCCCGATCCGGTAGAAGTTTTGAACATGCACAAAACTTGGAACGGATGTTGCCAGATTGAGGTCTACATTTCTTGTCCGGTTTAGTCGGCTTACAGTCCGTTGGCTATCCATTCATTGCCATTCGTCCAGCGGCCTTTGACCTGATATCGCAACATTTTGATTCTTATCACGGCTGAATACCACCGGACTAGACAATTCTGTCCATTGCTCAATCCGGCATAGTGTGACAGGCACTTTGAAGTTAATACCCGTTGAGGGTTCTTATTACAAGAGATTATTATTAGGAGTTGGAATTTGGCTTCTGATTCAGTTATGGATAAATAGATAATAAAACCTGGATAGGCACGCGGAAGCTACTAATGTTGCATGGAAACTGACTGATCGTATATGAAGCCACTCATAAAACTTTTAAGTACATACAGTACATGCCTGACTTTAACATCGCTGTAAACTTCTGGTATAAATGTGTGGAAGTTCATGACACTTGCATTCCTACATTTTCGCTTGGTGCAAACCTCTTCAGAAAACAATCCAAACTATGGTAGATGAAATTGGTGTTTTTCATGTCGCTTTTCCTGTATCGATTTGTCAGGAGAGAGGTTCGGATGATTCTGGGTTCCACTGGATATTAAATACCTTTTTAAACAGTAAAATAACATGAAAATGGACACCACCAATAATTGATTTATAATTTTTTTAGCACCGGGATCCTGGTCTTGAGGTTCAGGGTTCACATCAGAAGTACGGTATCATGTTAATGCCGTCAGCTCATGGTTTGGTGTCCTGATAGTAAAACAGGCCTGGCCTGGCGGTAGTTCACAATGATCAATGTGAGTTATGAGTTTGACCCAATTACAGGCCCCCACCCGGGCGAACACAAATCACTCACATGGGTTCGGGGGCACGTCGAGTTATTAGCAACAATGTTGCACATGCTTGTATCCCAATTACTCACATGATTACTAAGTAGACTTAGATGGCCTGAGAATGCCTTATTCTAGGTGCCAGATGGAATGGCCGAATGAGTTAGAGTGTCAGTCTCCCGTGCTGGTAGATCGTGGGTTCGAACCCTGGTCGAGTCAAACCAATGACGTAAAAATTGATACTCGTCGCTTCCTAGCCAGGCGCTCGGCATTATTAGGACAGGGAAAGGACTGGTGTGCTCAGTGTCAGGATAATGTGACTGAGTGGGATACCAGGTCATGGTGCCATTAGTGCACTGTCATAAATCGGTACCCGTCCTGATATGACCTTAGATGTTGCTAGGATGTAAAACAACAAACAAACACACAAAAAAACGTATATATTTATCAGACTGACTGGTTTGGCGGAATCGCACATGTGAATATGGCTTATGCTGCCGACACGACATAAAGCAAACACCAATCAATCAATCAATCAATCAAGCACATGTAGCTTTGATCCGTGGTCCAGTCAAATCACAGACTTATATTTATAACATGAAAACATGTCGGTACCTTGGCTGGTGCTTGGCTTTATCCAGGGCAAGGACTGATTAGCTTAGTTAAGACGATGTTGTTAGAATGTAAAATTCCAATACACTAACTTTTAAGGTATTTTAGAATTAGTTACTGTATATATATTTATTCAGCTGTAATGAGGACCTTTATTGCTCTTGTATTTAGTTGTCTCTTTGGGGTTTTACTTCCGAGTAGCAACTGGCATCAAGATCCAATTACTCAAATTGCCTTCTCACTTCAAAATGAGTTCTTTTTGTGCGAAATTTCAATCACGGACAATTGGCCTTCCCCATTCTACACTGCTCCTTGCCCTATCCTAATAATTCTGACTGCCAGGCTAGCTAGCGACGAGTATCAATTTTTATGTCCTTTCCATTGGTTTGACTTCCGAACCTGTGGGTTCGAATTCCGTAGCCCAGCAAAATGGGCGGCCGGCACTCGACTCATTGGGCCATCCCAAATGGCTAAACTGTTAAATAACATTATTGACAAAATCATGTAAAATTCAATAGAAAGTAATGCTCATAATGGTGTTTTTTTGGATTGCCTGCAGGGTGGTCAAAGAGGAAATAGTGGACGATGATGTAAACCTCCCACGGATAAACGGCCGCGTCGTATCATGGGTGAGTACACAACGTCGCCTCATGACGGGACACGACACCATGTCCACGTGTTTCCTCGAGGGCTGTGGTGTAGAAATCGATTTGATGCCGGATTTCTGGTTCTTTTTTCCCACCAGGATATTCCCCTAAAGCTATTATTCCCTACAGCTGTTTTCTGATTGAAATCTTCAATGTTTTGCTCCATAAAACACTCGCATGTCACATTGTTATTCATTATATTGCTATTAATATTAGTGTTCTAGACCCACAATAGAAGACAGATCAATGCACTGTATACATAAAGAGACAGGGAACATGCACCACTATTATCGTGCTGTTCCTATATAACTCATTTGTTACTGTCAAATGCATCTGATCGTAATTATGTGGACAGAAAGGATGATTTATTGCATGTGTTTACTAGATTAGAATCATAACGAGGTTTTGTAATCATTATTATTTGACCGATCTTTTTCTGCGAGACTATAATATATAATCTATTATTCTGATCGTAGTGGCAATAAGCCTGGTTGATAGCCCATGGATCTTGTAACTGGTACTCAAGAAATATATGGATCTTGTTAATACTGACACCATAATTGGTTCAGTGCAATCTGGTGTATGGGGAAATTACTTGGTAACGTACTTTACTTTTGTAAATGTACGCATGTGCAGGAATTGAAATGCTGTCCTTGTATCTGCCTGCAGTGGTTTAAGAACGTTGTCTCGAGGGTCGCTGTTGTAGTTGACCCATCGTTGTCTTCTCTCTGGCCTTTCACCCAGTATTAACTCGTCATTGCCTGATGGCCTAACGCCAAAAGGTTTAGTCACCCTTTGAAATAAGCATAAGTGTGTTTGTCTGTGCTTGACTATGCAAAGATCTAATTTGACAACCGCCATACTAAAAAGGTGTATAGACTGACACCTACTGCTACCCAACACACGCACGCACACAAAACGCACAAAACACACACACGCATGCACGCACACAAAACACCCAAGAAATCCCATCAAACCGGACCCGATTGGAGAATCGGCAGAACGCAGGTTTCCCGTGAGGGAGGTCAGGAGTTCGAGTCAAGCCAATGACATACAAAATTGCTACTTGTCGCTTCGTAGCCTGGCATTAATAGGATATGGCAAGGACTGGTTAGCTCAGTGTCAGGATAATGTGACTGAATGGGATGTCGAGTCATGGTGCTGGCGACCTGATTTCCAAGTGGGGTAGCACTATAGACCTATTCGTATGACGTCAGCATAGGTATCTAGGTCAGTGTGCGCGCCTCTTGGCTGCAGGACGACACACTGGCACACTGCAAACTCAATGGCTATGAGCAATCTTCATACAGAAAAAGTGAAATATCTCTAAAACCACACTGCCTAGAAACAAACCGCTTGGAACACATATAGAAAACATATTCAAAGAATTGATTGTATCAAATTGATACGGTTAGGGTTCTGCATTTCTATTAATTTTGAATAAAATAGACGTTTTGCATTGCACATACTGGCAAATTCAATGGCAGTGTGCACTCGTTCTGCAGCCAAGGTGCGTGCGCATACACAAACCACAATGTTTATAAACATTGAAAGGGGTCTATAACATTGCCATGAGTGCGCACTGTCACATGTCGGTACCTATCCTGATATAACCTTAGATCTTGGTAAGAAGTAACATTCCAACAACCAATCAACCCGAGAAATCGCTGATAAGTTGTATATTCTGCAGCTGTTGTTATAACTCTGAGGATGCTCATTTGGGAGGCGTTTGGTTGGACATGTTGGAGTTGTACATGGGATTATTAGTAAACCATATCTATTGGGACCCGACAATCTGGGTCAGGCAGTCGGTCACGCAGCCATTGTTACCCGGACTGACGGCATGTACGAGCGTCCGTGTGTGTGTGTGGGGGGGGGGGGGGGGGGGGGGGGGGCCTAGACATGTATTCAGCACTCGTACACTTGCATGCACACTCGCTGATTTGAATATGTGCTACTTGTACTCACATCGTGCACTGCTGGATGGAGGAGTGGCTATTTTTTGGGCGGAGAATTATTGTCTGGCTTGTTTTAAAGTCCTTGTAGAACTTGGGTGTTCGGGTCAAATGTGCACGAAACCACTATTTTACGCACCAAACAGAGCCGAGAAAGAAAAGATGCATAGCAAAATATATGTTGCGGTGTACATCATAGACTGAGAAACAAATAGAGACACCATTGACAAATATATATGGGTCACTCTCCTGAAAACTGGCCAGAAGTGGCACATGGAGAGTTAAAATCTAATATTTGAATTTTTAACATTTTTGGGTGCAAATAAAAGCTGGAAATCTCCCCTTTACATCTATCTAAAATATAAATTGATGAGATAAAAAAATAAGGTGTAGTCCATGATTAAGCTATGTCATATGGCAGTATAACATGTGTTACTCAGACGTAACACATGTTTAGGACACCACACAATCTGGTTCATAAAAATCTAAGCAGGGATTAAATAATTTCATACTTAGATATAGTTAGAAGCATAATAGTCATGCATAATATACAGAAATATGTAGTGCTTGTATTGATTTTTTCTTTTTAAAGAAGTAATTCCCAGCCATACTTTATTCACTGAATAATTGGGGTACAATATTTGTGTGGCATCCAGACACCACTGGTTACATCTGTGACGGAAATTTGTAATGTTATTTCTGAAGACATCAATTAATTCTTTTTAAATTTAAGCATGCATACATGTTAATAAATACTTCCTTTTGATTTGAGAACTGTTTTCCTTTATATATCAATGCAATACAAGATGTTAGTAAGGATTCAACCATGTCCCATATGTCATGTTACAAATGGCTGACTGTAAAATGTTTTTTTGTGTGTATAAAAACACTTCATAACTAAAAAGACCAAAGTTGCACACAGTTTATTTTATTCCCCCTATTTCTTACATCAATTCTGAACAAGAATATGAAAAGTATAAGGACAAAAATAAGTAGGACGTTTTTGTACTGATGTTTTAAAATTCCATCCCATGCTGACCAGTTTTCAGGAGAGTGACCCATTATAATTTATATATGTCAAATTAAAGCTATGCCTCTTAATCTTATACAAGTGACCCCCGAAAAAGTGATCTATTATTATTATTATTATTATATAGGTTGGTTTTATATATATATATATGCATTTTAACCAGATTTAGAAAAAACAATTTCCTTCAAATTAAGAAAATAGAATACATGTCACATGTTAGTAATTATTTATTAAAGTGCTGCATTATAGGCGGGAAAATCAATAGAAATGATTTTTTTTTTATTTTTTTAACTCTCTCTACCTCCATTAGTGACTCCCGAAGAGGTGACCCCATAATGCTAGGTACACACCTACCGTTTACGACGCTATTCGCGCATAGGATCTCGTTAGTCGTTAGGTGGGTGCGGACCCCTAGCACACCAGACGTCCATGATTTGCGATTACAACTCAGTTTTAGGGCTGAAAACTGAAATCGCAAGTAATTCGAAAAACGAATCAGGATGATTGCAAATCGGGAGGTGCGTGCGGTCGGTCGTATCTTAAACGGCATATGCGTGCTAGCCGCCGACCGGTCGCTTTTGAGTTTTAATGAACAACCAATCGCCGGGTCGGAAAACGCTCATGTGACGTTGTCCATACACAACTGATAAAAATGGCGGACTGGACGAGTGAGACGGAGATTGCGATGATGGAAATACAGTAAAATATAGTCTAATAAAGTTAGGTCAAGTAAATCGCGACTGAGAGGCTACAGGCGCAAGGAAATTGCGCATGAGAGTAAAATATAGTCTGATAATGTTAGGTCAAGTAAATCGCGACTGAGAGGCTACAGGCACAAGGAAATTGCGCATGAGAGTAAAATATAGTCTGATAACAGAATAATGCCAGACGGCGCTCTGGTTCGCGCAAAACCCGACCCTCGGCAGGCGCAAGGAAACTGCTAGATGGCGACGTAGTTCCCGCAAAACCCACCTGGTGCGTGCACCGCAGTCGTGAATCGGCGCAAGGAAAGTGCTAGATGGCGCTGATGGTGACGTAGTTCGCGCAAAACCCACCAGGTGCGTGGCTCGCAGTCGCGAATCGGACGGTATATGTGCGCGCGCCAGTCGGTATATGTGCGCATCCCTTATCTTCGGTTTTAATCGCCATCGGGTCGCGTCGGGCGCAAAGTTTTAGTGCGCGCGTCGTAAACGGTAGGTGTGTACCTAGCATAAGTCACCGACCCTAGATATAATATCTCAGCCCGAAGTCCGCAATGTGACTAACTGTAGGTATGCCCACTCATTTTTTTTTAAATTGACCAAATCAGATGAAACTCGTAGGAAACATACCTGCTATCAAAGTAGGATCACATGCAAAATTACAAGGCTCTTGCTGCATTCGAAAATGAGATATGACAGGTTGAAAAAACTTATATATTTCGGCTGTTTGCACAAATAATTCAAACTGTCATTTTTCAAAACTCATAAAATTGAAACTATTGACAATACAGCTCATATTTGGTACACACCATATCTGTGGCACGATTATCAAATGTATTTTTTTTCTGGTCATACAACAAAGGAAGAAAGAAGATATGAGGCCTCAAAAATGACATTTTGAGTGATTTGCACAATTGAAATACAATTAATTTTTTTTTAAATTTTGACTTTTTTTGAACATTTTGTATATAATCAATTCTGCCATCAGTTAACAATGTACAAGCAAAACATCCGATAGATATCATAAATATAATGGATATAATTAGAACATAAAGAGACATACATGTGACATACATGTGACATACATGTGCTATGGCAGGGTAAATAATAATTTCAAGAAAAGATTTAACTAACAAAAACCGGACTTTCCAGGAGCGATATTTTTGGGTCATGTTATATAGAATTTTATAGACCGATTTCGCCTCTTTTTAATGGTATAGAGTTTTTTAGAACTGATCACAGCGTATAATATTTTGGCTAGGGTAAATGAATAAATAAAAATTAGACCCAAAAGACTGAACAAACAGAAACTGGACTTTCCAAGGGTAATATTTCTGTGGGATGTTAAATACCATTTTAAAGACCCCTTTCTCCTCTTTTTAATGGTATACAGGACTTTCAAAAGTGATCAGAGCCTAAAATGTTATGGTCAGGGTAAATAAATTCATAAATATATATATTTTTTAAACAAACCAAAAATAACAGACTTTCCAAGAGCGGTATTTCCGAGTCATCTCATGATATATCATTTTAAAGAGCGATTTCTTCTCCTTTTAATGTTAGAACTAATCACAACCTAAAAAAGAAAATTTAAACTATACAAACAAAAACGGACTTTCCTAGGACAGTATTTCAGGGTCATGTTATATATTATTTTAAAGAGTTGATTCTCCTCTGTTTAATGGTATAGAGGTTTTTGAGAACTAAAATTGTATTAAGTGTCAGAGTGGATACAGCAACTTTAACTTGTTTAAAAAAAAATCAAACCTAAATGCATCATTACAAAAATCAAACTACATCGTAGGTCAATATCATAGCTTTCCATTGATATAAGGCTCATTCTGATCGGTCAATGCTATGAAGAGCAGTAAAAAATATTCTGGGGAGTCCCAAAATGCATTGCCAGTCTCGTCACTTGCCAAAAGTGGCCGTGCATACTTTGAAACATGGTACACACTAGGGGATTCAAGCAACTAAAGTGAACCAATCACAGTCTCACATATAATAAGGCCTTAGATGGAAGGTAGAAAGATTGCCTTAATCATTAAATCATATTTCTAGCATGTGTATGCATTATTTGTTGAGATACAACAGAGCAAACTTTAACGAAATTAGGTGTGCTTTGGCCTTGTCCTATATGGTTATAGAGGGAGTGGGCATACCTACTAACTGACTGGACGATGCATTAGGCGAACCTATAAGTGCACGAAAGCTACTGCTACCACCGGGCGCGGTGGCCGAATCTGTAGAGCACATGCCTCGCGAGTTCGGTTCCCGGTCGAGTCAAACCAATGACTTAAAAATTGATACTTGTCACTTCCTAGCCTGGTGCTCGTCATTATTAGGATAGGGCAAGGGCTGGTTAGCTCGGTGTCAGGATAATGTGACTGAGTGGGATATCAGGTCATAGTGCCGGCAGACTGATTTCCCAGAGGGCAGCACTATAAAATCGCCATGAGTGCGTACTGTCACAAGTCGGCACCCATCCTGATATGACCTTAGATGTTGCTAGGACATAAAACAACAAAAACAAAGCTACTGCTACCCTTAGTGACATTACTCATGGTCGAGTGTGTTGGGCGAAAGCCAACGCGCGGGTGACAACATAATCTGAGTTTACACCGATTATAAGTAGACAGATCTACAAAGACGACTTGGTATTACAGCACACAGCTGTCACTCTTCTACCCCCGCGCCCCACCTTAACACACATTCACACTCTCAGTGACCCAGGCAACGCACACATACCTACACACGCTCAGAGCCCTACGCACATGTTCTAGTTCCCTAAAATCAATAAGGTCATTTATATATTTCTGATTAGTATTTGGAAAATCCACAATACATTTTATGAGAGGAATGATCAAAAACAGAAATATAATGGTGAACAAATTTACTTTAAAAGGCTCGTTTAATATTATTAACAATAGATCTAAGGTATATGAGGTACTCCACGAATTGAGGTACTTCTTCTTCTTCTTCTTCTTCTTCTTCTTCTTCTTTTTCATGAGACATCCACTTCTGACTTATCATGTCCGAGGCATTTTAATAACTTTTGTGTGATTTTATGAAAACCCTTTAATATCGCAACTCTATACATACCTCTTGGTCGATAACTGAATCTTTTCGTTTTGTCATTTCGTCGCAGTGAAAAACCTCAGTTTTATTCAAAATTAATAGAAATCCAGAACCCTAACCTTATCGATTTAATATAATCTTTTTGTTAAACATGTTTTCTATATGTGTTCCAAGCGGTGTGTGTCTAGGTGGTGCGCTTTTATCAATATTTTACTTTTTCTGTATGGAGATTGCTCACTGCCATTGACAATGCATTGAGTACAGCGTACGGCCATTGAGTTTGCCAATACGCGTAGGGCAGAACTGGCATATTATTCAAAATAAATAGAAATACATAACAATTTGGCACACAAATGGACAGAAGGATGCAATATAATAATATAATGAATATGATTAAGACACAACTCTCCATAATTAAGCACTTTGAGCTAAGAAACATACAATTTCAGTCACTTTGCACTATTACAGGCTGATGTTTACATCACCATTGATTAGGCTAGCCAGAAGTAATTCTTGTTCTAAATATTAAAATGTCAAATGGGTCAACAAAAACTTGTTTCAAAGAAATATATAACCAATATCTGATTAACCCTACTCATTTTCTATTTCTACATATGTCATTAACCATAGGATATAAATAAAAACATGAATAAAATAAGTAAAACTGACTCTGGCTATGGCTCTAACACTAGTCTGAGTGCCTAGATTTGTCTAAATCTAAATGCACATGGCATAAAATGTGCTGATTATATTGATGTAAATGCAATGCTGGATAAAAGATTAATATCTTAATTTATTATACATATTTTTTTAGTTGGTATTCTATGTTTCAAACAAGAGCTGAGATTAGCTGAAACTAGCACATTTCATAGCTGCACCCAGTGTATTAGCATGTGCCATGTGCTTCTGGGGGGTTTGTTTTGCTCTAATGCATCCCACAATGCACTGAGCCGCTTGAACCATGACGTAGTCTATGGTAATATCGGCTCAATGGCCGCGCATCCGGTTGATGACGTCACGGGAATACCCTGTTGAATAATAAAGTCTACAATGTGACAATAAGTCAATGACATAGCTGTATGCTGGGCTGTTAGGATCAGTACATGTACCGTGCAGTATAAGTATACTATAATTGTAGTACATGTATAAATGTGTATGTAGCTATGCAGATAATGATCTTTACTGTCAAACATAAGCCTATGTCCCTTAATTATCGCCATTTGATGGAAGACGACATGAATGGCCTGTTCTTTAAATTGGTTGCCCTTTGTAGAGGTCCATTTAACAGTTGTTTGAATTATGTAGGGTGTGTACCGAGTGTTCTATCTGTCCTAACGCCAGTACCCCGGTGGTGGCAGGACGCCGGGTGTGCTTCTGATTGGGGCCGCCAGGTGGGGTTGGTGGCGCGGCGGGAGGAAAGTAAATAAACAGTGCTGGAGGTGAGCTGGCCTCTGTGGGGTCCGTCAGACTGGCGAGTGTTGCGCCCAGGTGGGTGCCACCGTCTGGTGCGCTGGTAGTACAACTTAGCCTGCTTCCGCTACTGTACTACCACGCTGACTGATCTGCAGAAACCTGCGCTACGCATTGGTGAGGAAAGCACATTAGTCATGCTGGTTAGGGCTGCCCCACTCACACACACCCCTCAAATAGTTAGGCGCTCTGCTCCGAACAGACCTGACTGATAAACCGTGGGGTGCCATGCCGGTGTCGTGGTTTAAAACCCCGGCCAGATCGCATCCCCTGCCGTGGCTTCTGCGCATGCGCGGATTTTAAGCGTGTCGTCTGCGCATGCGTCAAATTCTCCCCAGTGTCAATGGCCGTGAGCAATCTTCATACAGAAAAAGGGAAATATCTCTAAAACTACACCACTTAGAAACAAACTGCTTGGTACACATATGGAAAACATATTCAACAAATAGATTATATTAAATTTATACAGTTAGGGTTGTGCATTTCTATTAATTTTTAATAGTGGCAGTGGCAGTGTGTATTCGTTCTGCAGCCGAGCTGCGCGCACATACACAATGTTTACAAACTCCGTGCATGCGCAGAAGCCACGGCAGGGGATGCGATCTCGCCGGGGTTTTAAACCACGACACCGGTTTTTAACCAAGGAGGCCAATACCGACTAGTGCAGCGGTGCTTGCCTTGTCTGTGTTCTGTCGCTCCTGGTTTTGTTGTTATTTATCCCACTATCTGGGACAACTGCTCCGAACAAACCTGGCTGATAAACCCTGGGTTGCCATCTAGGTTTTTAACCGCTATCTGGGACAACTGCCATACCGAAGGAATTCGAGCGCTTTAAGGGTACTCACATTGTGATAATGCTAGCTTTATAGTGCTGCCCACTTGGTTACTGTGTCACTGTGATATAGTGCATACAATTGACCCAAGAAGTCCGTGCCTTATTCTGTTAATTCTCAGCACCAGCTGTGGTAGTGACAGGTGTGTAATGGGTCGTTCTCAGAAACTGTGTACCACTTGACGTAGTCTACTTGAAATGTTTATTTCAAAGAAACCCATTATTGGAGTGTCAATATTTAGATTTCATCATTTAACCCAATAATGTGGGAGATATTTTAGACCAAAAGTATTGGGATGTATGTAGCTAAATAAATAGAAAATGACATCACTAATTTGTGACATTGTCAACAGCATTGAAAATAAAGTGTCACATGGTTAATGAAAACCTCTGAACAACAGCACATTTCCCTTCAAATGGTCATATACAATGTCTTCATTAAGTTGAAGACATTTATTTCTATAAACAAAATTATGAAATAGTTAACCTTTTCTGAAGTCATTAACATCGTAACATTTTGTTTCCACTTGCAAGTACTATGAAACTCTGTATCAAAGACTGAGTACAGATACAGTACAGGAACTATTTTCACCATTTGACACTCTATGCATGGACCCAGTTATGGTATAGTAAAAGATAAATCCTGAAATTGCCCCATAACATTGAAATTTGAGCCAAACATTTGTGTAAAATTGTTGATTCCACTTGGACTGTTACCTTGCTAATATTTTTCTGCTTTTCTGAGGTTTCAAATTATTATTACTACTGTTTATGAAGCAAGTGGCATGTGAAATGTCCTAAAAATGTCAAGCTTTGCATGGAAAATATTTGATTTTGGAGTCAGATTGGTTTCCTTGCTATACTGCTATTTATTGGGCGTGTGCATTATTTGACCTACTTAAAAATGTCAGAATATGTTTATTTTCAATTATTCAGATGCAAAAGGACATACACATTGAGGAAGCTTGTATATAGGACTTTGACAGCATTTTGATTTTGTGGTACTGTCACAGTATTGGTACACAACTTCTGAGAACGACCCATATATATTTTTTCAAGTTTAGCATGACTCGGTTGGGAATCGAACCCACGACATCGACAATTAGAGGAAGCGTATTCTTTCTGGTGCTGACTCTAATTGGCGCCTGGGATGATTTACTATAGCCCACACAGTTAGTTATTACCCAATTTTCTTAATCGGCCGACATTAGTTATTACGCAATTTTCGTAATCGGCCGGCAACGGCTGGTGGAGCATACATGTACACCAGTCATACTTTGGTGATACCGCTTTAATACACTAGTCGGACTCGCCTGTTTTGAACCAGTCGTGTTCAAGTTGCATAGTTCGATGGTCTTAAGCTTCTGTCATTTTCTGAGCTAATATATTAGGTTGATCGTTACAATGAACTTTACTTTAGTTTGAAGTAACTTCTATTTTAAATGGTTATTTTTTTAAAGATATTTGAAGTGCAACCATGCAAAATTAATTTTGGCATGCATGTGAAAACGGACACCAGAGGCTTCTGAGGTAACATGTTCTATTCTAATGCCTCAGTATTCCCTTCTGTGCGGCTCCAAATGTTTAATAAGTGCACGAGTATCTCAGTTTTGGCAGATGTATATGAAGAATCACATCTAGATATTTGTTTAGGTTTTGACAATTTGATGTTTTCATCGGACTGTGCAGCTTTAGGATGGCGTCTATTCGTGAGTTTGTTCTTCGCGAATTGTGCATCAGATGGTTTCTCTTTACCATCATTTGTTTTACATTACACACGTCTGAGCCCTGAGCCCTGCACTTGAGTTCTTGTCACCGACCAATGTGCCTTTTGAGTTTTGTTTATCGATCTGCACTCGGTCATGAACAATGGCAGTGACAAATATAAATTACACAGACACTATATATTATTTTGTGGCAATAGTTTAAAATTAAATTTGCACCGTCTGATGTTTTTTTAGTTTCTGCCATTTTCTTAGATAACTACATTAGGCTGATCATTATATTCTACCTTACTTAAGTTTGAAATAACTTTATGAGTGGCTAACTTTGGCGATTACTTTTGGTGTGCACACTGTAATGCTGGACAGTCTAGTAAATTGGTTTAGTATTCCCTTCTATGCGGCAACTAATGTTTAATGAGTGCCCCATTATCGAAGTTCGATATGTAGGCATGTATTTTTGTTTAGAAAACATGCTTTCGTTAGACTGCAGCTATAAATTACCTAATATGGTTATAATGTTTCACCTGCCCCATTATTTTCGCGACTATTTTTGGGTTGTACAAGAGGTGTTGTTTAATATATTTTTATAGCCTAGATATTGTAACTGTTACCATGGTGTGAACTTAATATCTGTTCATACGCGCCTTGTATTATAATAGCTATAGGCTAAAGCGCCATACTTTCCCCGCAGGAACAATGTACGGTAACTTGGCATTGATTCCAGTCTGCCCCAGGCTTATATGATGCATAGAAAGTGTTCCTTTAAGAATAACCCAGAAATAAAATGTATGCACCAACCTTGACTTTTAAGCAAATATGATTGTCTTCACTGAGCGGAAGTGGGGACGTGACCGTAATGGGAATAGGAACCGGAACTGGAACTAAGGCCAATGACGGGGGTAATACTAATAGTACTTCCGGTCACGCAATCTGACATGCACATTGGCAGTATTGGATGTTATCGGTGAGATATGAGTGGTACCATCAATCAAATGTAGCCATGGCTGTCAGTGTTGCAGGGTTGGGGATATATATATATGCCTTTAAACTCCTTATTTCTAGATGACTTGCCACTTCCCGAAGGAACTCTTGGTGGCAGAGACGCTGAATCTCCCGCTTTCCTTAAAGCTGAAGATGAAAACATTGTTTTTTCTAAGCCAAGACACATCAAGATTTGATCCTAATTTTATTTCCAGATAGTGGTGCAATGATTACATATTTATTTGTTTAGAACGAATACTAAGTCAATTTAAAAGAATCTGTCGCTGTTGCTAATTGTGCGACGAAAATAAGTAAAGTAAAGGAAAGCCATGCATGCATTTAGATTTCAAATATGCATAACAAAAATAATGTTGCTTTCAAATACATGTATATATCCAAAGTTAACCACTTCAAATGAAATAATGTAAAACTCCAACAACCAACCAATCAAATGAAATATCATTGCGACCTAAAGAAATGAAGATTATACCAATCAACCTCATATAATAAGAAAAAATTAAAGGCGGGTGCTCAAAGCCATCGGAGAATATAACACTATAAATCCTGGTGTGGCCGTGAAGTTGTTGTGTGTGTGTGGCGGGGGGGGGGGGGGGTGTTGATATTAAATAAGAAAATCTCATACGATTTTTGCAGAGTGAGAAGGGTTTACAACTTTGCAATATATCACCGACTAGTCTACCGGGTTGTGGGCGCGGGACTGAGTGCCTCCCCAACTGCTCGTGGGCGCTCTAATGGCGGGCGCTAATGGCGCCGGCCCACATGGAGCTGTGCACCGGCGACACGTGATGGCTTAATGTCTCGTCCTAACGACGAGCTGACATGACATCTGCCCCGTCATGTCCACAGTAGCTACTCTGTGTGTGTGACTGATTCTACTAATTGTGTTTGGGGAGAAAAGAAGGTGAGCAGAGTTACCCGGTGGTGTCGGGTCGGCCGTTGACTGGTGGCAGAGCGGGTATGAAATTTGCTTACTCATGGTGTAAACGCGCAGTGGGGCTGTGTGGTTCGCTGACTTGACAACGCCACCCTGACTACTCTTTTTACTTCTGCCTAAATGGACAGAAAAAAATACTCATAAAATTGAAATTCTTCTCATCGTCCATTTCTCACTCTCACTCTCACTCTCACTCTCACTCTCACTCTCACTCTCACTCTCACTCTCACTCTCACTCTCACTCTCACTCTCACTCACACACTCACTCACTCACTCACTCACTCACTCACTCACACACACACACACATACACACATACACACACCATCAAATAGAAGACTGGATCAGCATAATCGTTTCTCTCTCCGTTGTCCTTTCTTGTAGGTTGCTACTTGGGTTATGTAATAACTAATATAATAATAGTAGTAGCAATTGAATTCAGACATCAAAGTTGACTAAATGTGCTCGCTGTTATGTCTATCCAATAGGTGTGTAGCCTGGATGATGGCGACAGGACGGCACGGCTGACTAAGTAAAGGGATGCTGGGGGGCGCTTAGGATTATGAGGCAATGGTGGGGACTAGTTGGCTCAGTATCAGGATAATATGACTGAGTGGGATATCTGGGTCATGGTGCTAGCGGCCCAGTTTTCAAGTGCAGCAGCATCATAACGTCGCCATGACTGTGTACCAGAGTCAAGTCGGTACATGTCCTGACATGACTTAGCTGTTGCCAGGATGTAAAACCCCAACAAAACATGACGTACATATTATAGTACCTAGAACAGCCTTACTTGTGATTATCATTCGTAAGCCCCAGACATGCAGATGCTGCGGAGATCTGCCGAGTCCTGGGTAGATATTTACATACACCCTGGGTAGATATTTCCTGTATGCATTACCCTCACGACACATGTAATTTTGTATGACATAATGCCATTGTCTAATTACTAGTATAACCTGTTATTGTATTAAGGTGCATGTCAATAGCTTGTAATTGCTATCATGGAATCTCAGTGCTCGCTTCCTCCCTCCCTCCCTCCCTCCCTCCCTCCCTCCCTCCCTCCCCTCCCTCCCTCCCTCCCTCCCTCCCTCCCTCCCTCCCTCCCTCCCTCCTCCCTCCCTCCCTCCCTCCCTCCCTCCCTCCCTCCCTCCCTCCCTCCCCCCCTCACTCACTCTCACACTCACTCTCTCACTGACTGACTCACTCACTCACTCACTCACTCACTCCCTCTCACAGTCACTCACTCCCTCCCTCCCTCCCTCCCTCCCTCCCTCCCTCCCTCCCTCCCTCCCTCCCTCCCTCCCTCCCTCCCTCCCTCCCTCCCCCATCTCCATTCGGGGATTGGTTGGCGGTTGGTGACGCGATACCTTTAAACTAGCTCTACCCCTAAACGCTAACTCTCACACTCACTCACTCACTCACTCACTCACTCACTCACTCACTCACTCACTCACTCACTCACTCACTCACTCACTCACTCACTCACTCCCTCTCACAGTCACTCACTCCCCCTCCCTCCCTCCCTCCCTCCCTCCCTCCCTCCCTCCCCCATCTCCATTCGGGGATTGGTTGGCGGTTGGTGACGTGATACCGTTAAACTAGCTCTACCCCTAAACGCTTGTCGATTGCAGCTGTCACTACCTTCCCCAAACCTAAAAAGAAACTGGAGTTACTAACTACCAGACCAGTTCCCCAACCAAGTTCGTCTCACGGTCGCTCGAATCAAGGTCACTACAGTCAGCCAGATACAACTGCCCTCTTACGTTGGTACGAGTGTAACCAGTAGCCGAGTTATGTAGCGTGCTAATCTGACGAATGGTCGGAGTGGCAATGAGAGGCTGAATTAATATTACCATAATAAGTTGACATGTAGTGTCTTTAACTTGGCGAGAGAATTAGTTTTATATGGGGGGGGGGGGGGGTTGTATATCAGTTGGTGTTTCCCTACCTAAGTGGAAGTGTGTCGTTGATCTGGAAGTAGGTGAGTTTTGTCTCAAGTGGGTCAGCTATCCACGGAGTAAGTGGCTCGTGAGAAAGTAGGGCAGAGTTGTAGGCTGGACTAGGTCAGATAGATATGCACATGGACGTAAATCTGGCAATAAACATATGGGGATCTGTTGGCACCTTCATGAACCTATTCTGGATGGTTTCGTTTATTTTATTTTATTTTATTTCAACGCCCCCACACTCGCGTTTTTATCCGTCAGAATAGCATCCTGTCGACGTTTGAGGTACTGATCTTCCAGGCTTGCGCGTATGTAATGTAAGATTATTGTGGTTTTACATCCTAGCAGCATGTATGGTTATATCATGAAGGGTACCGACTTTGGAGAATGCACACTCGTGGTTACTTTATTGTGCTGCCCCCACTACAAGGCCAGGCCTTGACACTATGACCCACTCAGTCACATTATCCTGACACTGAGCAAATCAATCCTTGCCCTATCATATCAATGCTGAGTGCCAGTTTAGGAAGCAACAAGTAATAGGTTTACATGTCGTTGGCTTTACTCGGTCGATGTCGTTGGTTAGACTCGGTCGAGGTTCGAACGGAAGGTCCCCTGCTAGGGAAGACAACGCGGGCTCTCCCCGATTCAGCCATGCCGTCCATTTTTAAAGGTGATATAAATTAAGAATAAACAAGCACAAAAGGGATTAGAGCCAACAATGGAAACCACCGTTTGCATATCAATGGCACTCCTCTCCTATCGGACATTAAAACTACATAGTCCCATGAAAACATCAAATTTTCAAAACCAAAACAATTATCTAGATTTGATTCTACATATCGACCTTAGATACTGATGCACTTATTAAACATTTACTGGCACATAGAAGGGACTACTGAGTCAATTAATAGAACCTGTTACTGCAGAAGCCTACGGTGATAGAGTTTTGGCAAGTCTGCCAAAATTAATTTAGCACGTTTCCATTTCAAATATCTCAAAAGTTTGTGATTTAAAATAAGTTACTTCAAACTAAAATAAGGTAAATTATAATGAACAACCTAATATGTTTATCTCAGAAAATGAAAGAAACTCAAAACCATCGGACTATTCAACTTTAACGTTAATGCCATTGTCTGTATGCTCAATTGAATGTAATATACGGCAGATATAGTTACGGTAATTCCCTTGATTGTCGTTCACTATCACAGTTGCACGGCATAACTCATTAGCATCAACATGAATAATCTTGAAAATTAATAATTATGAAAGTAAATGATAATTGATAATGATAGAGCTTGCATTATTATTTTTTAATATAAGCGCGTCGCCTGCAGTTGGTGTGTGTGTGTGTGTCTGTGTGTGTGTGTGTGTGTGTGTGAGACAGAGAGAGACAGAGACAGATACAAGAATCAGTCGAGCTTGGACATTGATCTGGACTCCACTACGGAGGTGCGAATGTGTTCTGGCGACGTTTGGCGGGCTTGTGGTACCTGGATATTGGGGTGGAGTGGAAGTCGTGTTTCATTCACACGCACCACACAAGCACACACCTTAATATAGAGAACATGATATGTGACAATGCAGTGTCATCTAATGCTGCATGTGAGTTGTACACTGTATATGATATATGATATTACCTTATATGTTGCTAGGACGTAAAACAACACAAACACACTTTAATATAGAGAACATGCTATGTGACAACGCAGTGTCATCTAATGCGGCATGTGAGCTGTACACTGTATATGCTATATGATATGACCTTATATGTTGCTAGGACGTACACCAACACAAACACACACCTTAATATAGAGAACATGTTATGTTATTAGAGGTGTGGTACATTTGCACTTTGTTAAACCAGTGAAGATTGTCACGTGTTGGTTGGTTAGTAAAGCAGGCCGTGAGTGACGTCCCCGTGCATGGCTCCTTCCTGACAACATGAAAGGATTGGAATATGGCGCCATTAAAAGGGACCGGGGAGTGGAACGCGGCGCTAATTATTCAAGTGTTGTTTTGCATCCTAGCAACATCTAAGGTCATATCTGGACAGTGGGCACTCTTGGTGACTTTATAGTGCTGCCCCACTTGGAAATCAGGCTGATGGCACCATGACCAGATATCCCACTCAGTCACATTATCTTGACACTGAACAAACCAGACCTTGCCGTATTTATTAATGTCGAGTGCCAGGCTAGGAAGCGACAAGTATAAATTGTTTACATCATTGGTTTGACTCGACCTTCCGCACACGAGGTTCACGCTCTACTGAGTAGGCCACAACATCCGGTCAAATTATTCACGACATCCCGTCTGTCAAGTTCACTAATGAGATGCTGCAAGTTGTATGTCTGTATGATCAGTATGTGGCCGGGCGGAATGGCTGAGTGCACAGAGCGTCCGGTACACATGCGAGAGGCAATGGGATTGATCCCAGACGAAATCAAATCAAGGATTTGCAAAATTGGCCGGTGCTCGGCATTGCGAGGAATGGAGATGGACTCGTTAATTTGGTCTTCATAACGAGTGCGCACTGTTGTACGCTGGTACCCACCTTGATGTGGGGTAATATGCTGCTGGGCGATAACACTAGTAATATGCTGCTGGGCGATAACACTAGGTACCGGTGTAGCAGGAAATCACAAACCCCTGGAAATCGCAAACCCCCCATGCTTTGTAGCATTTTGTAATATTCAACTAATACACTAGTAAATAATGGGTTAAATAATGGATAAATAAGAATTTGGAATATTAAAATGGTTCTATTTACTGTATGCAGTGACTGAAGTTGGAACTAAAAGGGCCATTTCGCTAACGACATTGTTTACATTGCCGATCATGAAACTGAGTGATAATACCAGGATATTACCGCACCTCTTTACCTGGCCTTCATAATGGCCACAGTGGCAACATCTGTGAATAAAGGCTGTTTTCACTGCATGTGCGGTCGGAATTACAAATTGGACTATTGCAAAGATGTTTTCATTAGGATAAAGACTGCCAAACATGGGGGGATTTGCGATGTCCATGGGGTATATGTCATTTCCTAGAAAATCATAAACCCCTATGTCCATATATGGCATGGGGGTTTGCGATTTTCTAGGAAATCACAAGTGGAGGTTTGCGATTTACAGGGTTTGCGATTTCCTGCTACACCGACAGGACCGTGAAAAAGTCCAGGAATGGTGCGTTTTTCATCAATATTCACATGCTTGCAACTATTTCTGTATGTATTTGATTTTGATGAAATTGCATAGCCTAGAAGATCAACATTTGTTCTATCGGATGGTGTTGTTGGATTGAATATATAGTAAGTTTGTATTTAAGTAAAGTCCATTTGTATGATGAGTGTATATAGTGAATATTCCTTCATTACTGGTGTCAATGAAAACGACTCTGAAAACAGGGTATTTTTAATGGGCTCACACTTCCTTGCACTACATCATAGAAGGTCATCCGTGGTACCAAAAGAAGCGACATGACCTCAGCTTTCTATCCATATACAGGGATGAAAGATCTCCGCGTTTCCGTGGATTTCCGGGATTTTTCAATCCCGCAGACCATCAGCATAGATCTATACTAATACCTGGTGCAGACACCGCAGCACTATCAGCATATAGCAAACGCCGCACTAGTATCAGCGTATACCAATATATATGAAACCTGACTTCCGGAAATTTTTCGCGATTCCCTGACATGGGAGAATATCAGTATTTCCGCTTTTTTCCCCGGAGATCACTTTCATCCCTACATATAGGTTTGCCCTAGGTCAAAAAGGTCAATCAGGTCAAATTCTGCAATTTAAATTATTTTGAAAGTTTAAAACCCATCTACTGAATTAAAAAATATTTGAAACCTAATAAGATTTGGTATGGATAGATAGGCAATGGGGACCTTTCAGTTTGCAAGACTCTCTCGTCAGATGGCGCACCATGCCGGTCTCTGTATGCTTTGGTGTGTGGTGAGTGCGTATGGTAGGTGTGGTTAGGGTGTAGGTGTGTATGGTGGGTGTGTTGTGGGGGCATATGTTTGTGTGGTGGAGGTGTAGGGGTGTGGTGAGGATTTTGGTGTGTGGTGATTGTGTGTGTCGATGTAGGGGTGTGTGGTGGATGTGGTTGGGGTGTGTGGGTAGTGGGTGTGGTGGATGTGGTTGGGGTTAGGTGTGTATGGTGGGTGGGTGGTGGGGGGGGGGGTGTATGTTTGTGTGGTGGATGTGTTATGGAGGTGTAGGGGTGTGGTGAGGATTTTGGTGTGTGTGTTGGGGTGTACGGGCATGTAAGGGTGTGTGGTAGGGGTGAGTGGGTACGGTGTGGTGGGTGTGGTAGGGTGTATGGGTGTGGTGGGGGCTTAGAGATGTGTTGGGGTGTAGGTCTGTGTGTGGTGGGGTTGACAGTGTGTGTGGTGGGGGTGTAGGTGGTTTGTGGTGGAGGTGTAGGGGTGTCTTGCAGAGCGGCACCTCACAATCTTTAGCATCCCTAAACCCCCACCACACACCTACACCCCCACCACAGCCCTAAACCCCTACCACACACCCCACCACACATCCCTATACCCCCTACACCCCACCACACACACCTATACCCCCACCACACACCTACACCACCACATACCTACACCCCCACCACATACACCTACACCACACCTACACCACACACACCTACACCCTCACCACACACACATACACCTCAACCACACACACCTATACCCCCACCACACACCACCACCAATCTACCGACACCACCACACACCTAAACCCTCACCAGACACCAACACACCCACCACACACCTACACCCCCACCACACACATACCTACACCACCACCAGCACACACACACACACCTACACCCTTCCATCCAACCATGATGGCCGACTTGGACCGGGAACAGGTGCTGCCACCAAGTGTATAGTGAGAGAAGTGGCTCATGAAAGGTCCCCATTTGATTCCATTTCCAATGACACCAATCATACTATAGTGCTAGTGCAAGGAGTCGCGGACAGAATATTGACACCAACTTGTTTGGGCCATTGCTGACCACAGTAGTTTCACAATGGTATCACCCATGTAGAAACATCTATATGGCATTGATGTCTATTGAGATATATTACAGAATATATAATCTAATATTGGGCCAAATTTGGTGAGGATCCAACCATTGCTCTAGGCACACTGAATATTTAAAGATTTATTTAAATCATTAATTTTGGTTTTAGACATTTTTAATTTGGATTTGAAATCAAGATAGAGCTTTTGATATTTTTAGCTAAATTATTGTTATAGCAAATATGCATTAATTCCATATGCTATGTGTGCAAAATTTGAAGAAGATCCACCTATTGGATGAGCCACAGTGAGTGTTCAAATCTTGATGAACAAATCTTTTTATTTTTTTTTTACACTTTTGTTTTGTATGTGCAATAAAAATGCACTTTTTGTATTTCTAGACAGAATATTAATAGGACAATGTGTATTTCCTCCAGAAGGTGTGCACTGTCAATTTTTAGGAAGTTTAACCGATTGGTTAAGCCACAATGAACATTTAGAAATTCATCAAATTGATATATTTGGTTTTCCGACAATTTATCTTCATATGTTCAATCAAAATTCAATATTTTCTATATTCTGGATATAATATTGATATGAATAATATATGTTAGTCCCAGTGAATGGTTATTGTAATACTGTGCCAAATATGTGGAAGATTCAAAAGATTGTTTTGTTGCAATGAGCTTTCAAAGATTGAAATGTTGGGGGGAAAAAACACTTACAGATGTATGCAAACATCTTTTGATTCTCTGCAGATAGAGCTATGAAAAAAAGTGTATTACTCTGTTATGAATATGTGAACTAGTTAGCATTTATTCAGTCTTTTTGAAGTTTTCCAAGAAAACACCATGCTTTGAAAATGACTATTTGGCCAAATCAGAACGATTCTTTTGTTATGAATTGCATTTTTCAACATTGTCTTATTAAGAATCTGCTTGATTAATTGATAGCAATTGACAATTTAAATTCCTTTATATATGTAGAATGGAAATTGGTTAGCAGAACTCCCCTGACATCCTCTCCGTTTTTTAAAATTATATTTGGTCAAAGTTCCACTTTGAAGATGCAAAATTGATACATTTTTATATATATAATCTAAATAAATTATTATTTCAAGAAAAGAATAGATATAACCGAACTGTTTTTGCATTTAGGCTTGTAATTTCAATGTCTACATGATGGAATACAAATATTGCACCCTATGCATATTTTTTAATTTTGCTGTCGGTACCTAATAACACCCAAATCAATCAATCAATTAATCAATCAATCAGCAAGTGTGATAGCTCTTCAAGCGTCATAATTCTTAAAGTGTAAGTTCAGCCCGTATCAACAATGTTTTAAATAGGAGCCCAGACGCAATGTATTAAATTAACTACTTTAATACTTCAAAGGCAGCACAGTATGTCAGTGGGACAGCACTATAAACCTTTCTGTTGGTGCCAGGACCTACAGCCCCAATCATTCACTTCCACATTGCCCTTAGATCTGCCAATTCCATGTCTGGACACCTGCATCCTCACTATGTGGGTTTGGATAAGATGGAATGGCCGAATGAGTTGAACATCCGTCTCCCGTTTTGGTAGATGGTGGGATTCGAACCCTAGCCGAGTCAAACGAATGAATTAAAAATTGATACTTGCCGCTTCCTAGCCAGGTGCTCGGTATTATTAGGATAGAGCATGGGCTGGTTATCTCAAGTGTCTGGATATTGTGACTGAGTGGGATATCAGTCCATGGTGCTGGTGGCCTGGTCTCCCAGTCTGGCAGCACTATACAGTCGCGATGAGCGCGCACTGACACAAGTTGGTACTCGTCCTGATGTGACCGTAGATGTTTCCAGGACGTAAAACCCCAACGACCAACCACCTATGTCATGTGGGTTTGGGAGTCGGCTGATCCAGCTAATTGGATCAGCTCGGGACCCCTGTGGCCTGCATTGTGTAATCCGTCTCAGTTTGAGAGCTCTCGTCTTTTTTTCTTGCCTTTTCCCCCGTTAAGGGGCTGTCACATTAGGGTTTTTTGCGGGAGCGTACGGCGGCGTAGGCACATTATGTCATATACGTCGGCATACGCCGACATACGCCGCAATACGCTACGCATAGGCCGGCCTATGCCGTTGTACGCCGCCATACACTTTCTCCCGTCATGCTAAAAAAAAATTGACCTATGGGAGCGTATGGTTCATACGCTACTCATACGCCGGTGTACGCTCCTCGTACGCCGGTGTACGCTACTCATACGCTAGGGGTGCGCCGGCGTAGGTTACGCATACGCTCAACTTGCGTCACCGGCGTATCTCTAGCGTATGTAGCGTACGCATAACCTACGAGTTGTGTATGGGATCGTACTCCTAGCGTATGCACAACGTATGCCATAGGTCTCGACATCGATCTTGACTCATACGCTACGCATACGCTACGCATAGGTTCCATATGCCAATCAAAACTGTCAAAAAATGTCACAGTACGCTCTCATACGCTCCTCATAGGTTACACATACGCTCAAAAACACCCGATAGGCCACCAAAGGTCATCATAGGCCGGCATTCGCAGAACTTACGTAGGTTTTCAATACGCTCCCGCCATACGCCGTAATGTGACAGGGCCTTTATCAACGAACCGGCAGTTGATGCTCCTGTTTCCCACAAGACTCGACCCTGCTCACTTGGCAGTGATCAGTGGTCGCTGCACGCTGCGAGTCGCTGATTATGTAATCTGGCTTCATGAATATTCATTAGGGTCCTTTGCCGATGCTGACTATGTCCACATATATTGACGGCCACAGTCGGTAGTCTGATGGTCTTGTGCCCGGCGTGCGCTGCCTGGAGCCGTATGGTTCATCTCGGACCTGCGCTGTACAGAGCGGCCAGTAACCAGCGGATGTTGGTGACGTCAGTGGAGACCTCGACTGTCTATACTTAACTAGTCGAAGGCAAACTCGCTCTCGTCCTGTGTTCGCGCCGTAAGCAAAATCACCAAGGGTGTCTAGCCTTTTTTAAGGAATGATTCTTGGGCATGTGTGCCCCTTTGTAGATTTAGGTGAGTAGTAAATGAGCACAGAGAGTGTATTTTCACTTGTTATGCTAGTCTTATCTAGCACGGAGCCTCTCATCGCTTTTATAGGTGTATTTTTTACATGTATTGAATTCTATGTTTTACTATGCAACCCGCGACTGAGCGACCTGGTCATCAGCTCACATACCATCCATGTGGCAAACATGGTCGCGTACCACTGCATCCGCCTTTATTTACTCAGAATTTTGAATTACTAAAGTGAGGGGTATTTTTGAGGGACCAGTCAGATCTAGCTTATCCAATTAATTATTGCAACCTAACACTATCAGTAATGCGAATAATATTCTCCGGATTTCTTGATTGAAGAATATTACCCGATTGTCAATGAACGCACTGATATTCATGTCTTCTATGCAAGTTTTTAAAATAGTTTTTCCGTTCAAATTTGAGTTTGTGTCTCAGATGCATCCACAAAGCAATTAAATAGCTATGATTATGTATTATAGAAACTTTTATGGCGTTCGTTGTCATTAAAATACCAAAGATTGATTATTATTGCTATGGTGTATCGTTTTGGTTTTGAAAATTTGATGTTTTCATTGGACTATGCAGCTTTAATCTCGCATTAAAAGACCATAAGAATTAGAAACAAAGCCATTGCAGATTCTAATGCTCGGATCTGTGGCTGTGTATGTAGGCTATGAGGAAAACAATACAGACAAAGAGAACGAGAGCAAAGAATAATAGGAGAGAAGAGAGAGTCTAACCCTCTGGTTTATTGCTTATATAGTTGCATGGGTTCATTGTAGGGTATCACCCCCACCTCCTTCCCCCAATGGAAATTGAGCATTCTTGGCCCTGCCAATAGGGATCTAGCATACCTGGTCTTCATGGATACCAGTGGTCTACCCAGCACCAGTAGCTGTATGGCCCCATGGCCACCACCAACCTTGACCTTTTGAGTGTGGTGACCCCTACCCCAGCAGAACGGCTAGGCGCCGAGTGCAATCACGCCCAGACCTGCCAGCACCACCATGTCTATTTACATCACACTCAGACACCACCAACCCATATATACATGTGCCTGGTCACGTACACCGATCAGTAATAGAACATTTGCATTCCCCCTCGCTGAGTATTGGAATATTTTACACCATGCTTGTTCTGCCTGTTGACAAACGTGGGTTCGGTCAGGTACTGAGACAGACGGACGCTGCTGGTGATGGTGGTGGGAAGGAATCTGCCTCAGTGTCCCCAAATTGAGGATTTGCATGTGACGTAGGCATCACACTACTCCTGCATTGTGGTTGGATAGAAGCAGTTCATTCTGCTATCAAGTGTATGTAAATAAAACAAAAAGCACAAATCTAGTCATGGCTATGATCTAATTCTGTTATTTAGAATCATGAATATTCACTCGGGGGTTGAAATAATGTTATTTATGAGAATAGCTTAATCAAAAAGTGAAATTCGGTCAAATTAAACTCAAAATCCAAGCGATATTGACGCCGCTGCATCGGCGGCGATATTGACGCCGCTGCATCGGCGGATATATTGTGTAAGGTAAACAAAACAAAAAGCACAAATCTATTCACTGCTACGATCTAATTCTGTTATTTAGAATCATGAATATTCACTCGGGGGTTGAACAATTTTTATTTATGAGAATAGCTTACTAAAAAAAGTGAAATTTGGTCAAATTAAACCCAAAATCCTAGCGATATTAACGCCACCGCCGCATCGGCAGTGCTATGCTGTACTTTCTATCCAACCATGATGGCCGGCGAAGCACTGGTCACGTGGTGCTAATCGTTTGGCGCAAATCCTCAATAGTCGCGGGTCCCTGGCGTAGCCTCCCCGCGTCTCACTGAGACGCCCCGCCGTGATGAAGTGCCAATCAGGTCTGCCCTACCTCACCGCCGGCTTTCACCGTCCTACTAGCAGGTCGTTGACCACTGCGTCAACACTCCCTATGGGGGCGTCTTGCTACCAAATCACCGACCAACCTCACCTCAGTGCGGTGGGCGAATCGGTAGAGCGCGGCCTCACCTGCGGGAGATCGGGAGTTCGGTTCCCGGTCGAGTCAAAGCAATGACTTATAAAATTGATATTTGTCGCTTCCTACCCTGGCGCTCAGCATTAATAGGATAGTGCAGGGACTGATTAGCTCAGTGTCCGGATAATGTGAGTGAGTGGGATATCAGGTCATGGTGCTGGTGACCTGGTCTCCCAGTGGGGCAGCACTATAAAGTCACCATGAGTGTGCACTGTCACAAATCTGTACCCATCCTGATATGACCTTAGATGTTGCCAGGACATAAACCAACAACCAACCAACCAACCAACCGTTCCCTGCACAGCGCGTGTGTATGGCGACGTAGAGGCATTCAGCAGGCCTTCTGTATTATCTGGTCCTGTGGGCCGACGTCCCGATGCAACCTGAGAATGATGCTGCTTATCTGAGCATTGGGACGGTGGAGTGGTGACGTCACAACGTACTCACTTATTAATATGGGTGGCCAGGTTCATCAGCATACGTCGATGACATTCCCTTCATCCCCCAGTTCCACTGCTTTGTGAGGTCTGTCCATCTGGAATTTCACAACAAACTGTCAAATAAATATAACGAAATAATCATTATTATTATTATTATTATTATTATTATTATTATTACTATTTCTACTGCTGCTGCTGCTGCTGCTGCTGCTGCTACTACTACTGCTACTCTTCTTTTTTCTTTTTCTTCTTTTTCTTATCTTCTTTTAAATGGCTATCTTTTGGGATATTTGACGTGCAAGCATGCCGAAACTGACACCACGGTCCATATGCATGATGCGGTGTTAACGAGCCAAAAGGCGTTTTAGACGGGATTTCTGGTTTAGCGCTGAAAAGTCGCTATGCATGAGTCAGTGATAGAGCTAACACCACAAGCTTAAACTAGGTTACAGTAAACCCGTTCCATAGCTGGTTTACAGGTGGTGTTAGGTACCGATTAGGGCCAAATCTATTCAATGCTGTCATATTTAACAGAGTTACATAGTCAAATAGTGAAATTTGATTAAATTAACCCTAAAATCGAAGCGAGATTAACGCTGCCGCCGCAGCGGCAGCGATATTAATATTTTCGAATCTATGAATGTAAAGTAAACAAATCGCCGTCGCATGGACGTCGATATCCATACTGTCGTTCGCCGCCGCCGCATCGGCGGCAATATATTAGGCCCAAATCTATTCAATGCTATCATATTTAACAGAATTACATACGCAGTAAGTGAAATTTGATCAATTTAACCCTAAATTCGAACCGATATTAACGCCACCGCCGCATTGGCGGTGTTATTCATATTGTCGAATCGAGGGATTTCCCAAATCTATAAATAACTTCATTCTTAGCTATAATCAAAGTGTTACGCGCTCCTGCATACCGCTTGACATATTTCCCGACCTCAGTGATAGCTAAACTGTCAGGCGGTAACACCAAAAGCCGCTAACACCGACCCATGCATACGGGCCCAGGCTTCTGCAGTAACATGTTCTATTAAATTGACTTGGTATGCCCTTCTATTTGGCAACACATGCTTAATAAGTGCATCAGTATCTAAGTTAAATATATGTAGAATCAAATATAGGTCAGTGTATTGGTTCTGAAAATTTGATGTTTTCATCGGATTATTCAGCTTTAAATGATATGGCGTGTAATTGTCACATTTGTTTAATTCTCTATGTCGGTGTGTTGGTAGTCCTTCATCCCTTGATATACCGTCTATGCTCAGTGCTATCAGAGTCCAACCTATCATCTATTGGTGTTGCTTGCTTCGTTGATTGCGCATGACGTTGGGGGCAGTCTTCTGCCAGTGTAGACGGTCTGACCTAGCCTCTCCCGCCGTCTACTATGTGGATCAAATCTGCTCACTGGGCTCACAACCCTTTCTATGCGCAAGTGAATTCTTTATTATGAACACATGCTGCTTTCATTTCCCGTCATGCATCACTTTAGCCAAAACCATTTATGCTGACTCGCCTAGTTCGGTCTGATAGCCGGCAATAACTGTTGATTGTGGACGTATCCTGCAGACAGCCATTTGTGCTGACTCACCTAGTTCGGTCTGGTACCCGGTAATAACTGATGATTGTGGACCTGGCCTGCCTTCATTTCCTGTAACACTGTAAAATATTCTGATAAAACGCATTGGTGGGGGAATGCAAATGGTCTATAATGGTAAATGGTATATAGTGCCAGGTGCATGAATGTATTTATGTAGTTGCTGGTGATACTTTACTCATGGTCAATAGTCATTGTGTATTAGTCAGATAGTGTGAAAGAGGCACTAGAGATAGTGTAAGGGGCACTTGGAGCTCTACCCACTATCCCCTACCCCCTCTGTTAGTCACGGATCACCACACTCAGCTCAGGCAGGTGGTGGCCACAGGGGCCACACCACCTGTTGGTGGTGGGCAGATCACTGTAGCCATGGTGACACAGGAATGCTTGATGTTCATTGGTGGAACTGTAAATGCTTGATTTTCATTGGAGAACACGGTCAGGTGGTATGCCATACCAGATCCATGTACCACTATAAATAATAAACCTGAAGCCATTGTCTCTCTCTCTACTTTCATTCTTTATACTCTTCCTTTCTCTTCTTGCCTGTATGGACTTTACACTACGTCACTGCAGACAGCCAGTTGTGCTGACTCACCTGATTCGGCCTGATACCCGGCAATACCTGCTGATTGTGGACCTGGGCTGCCTTTATTTCCTGACTCCTCATTCGGTCTGATATCGGGTAATAACTGATGATTGTGGCCCTGGCTGGATTTAATTCCTGTTGCATATCACCAGTCCCCGGTGCAGGAGTGGGACGTAGCTCAGGCAGTAGAGTCTTCACCTCTGAAGGTGTTGTTCATCCTATCAATCCTGCTTAGTGGACCTATTTGCAGTTTGTGCTATTTTCCGTTCCAACCAGTGGTCCACAACTGGTTCATCAAAGGTTGTGATATGTGCTGTCCTGTCTCAGAAAGTGCATATAAAAGACCCTTTAATGCCTATCAGAAAGAGTAGCCTATGTGGTGGCAGCAGGTTTCAAATATCAGAATGACCATATGTTTGATGTCCAATAGCCGATAATAAAAATCAATGTGCTCTAGAGGCATCATTAAATAAACCAAGCTTCTTTTTTTTCTGTCCCTGGTGCTGCAGCAATGATTATAAGAAAGTGTGCTTTTAGCTTTGCTGTGCTCTTTTGCATTGTGTTAGTCCATGAGAAATCCGTCAATGTCCTTGAGTTGCTTTAGAATTTAATAACAACCTGAGTGGTTCAATTTCCAAATTCATGATCTTAGGATTCTATGGAGGAGAGTAGTAGTCTGCACTGACCTCGCAGGCAAAGGCCACATAGACAGGTAGACATGGCGAGGGTGATTGCATCAGGCAGCTTAGAGGGCTAATGGTAATGATGCTAGCCCCTGAACGGCAAGAAGTGTTGGTTGGAAAACTGTCCTAGTTGCAATATTTGCAAATTGCATCACCCCGAATGTCCGGTAGGGTTGTCCCTGTCGGACATATTGCACCTTTCCCATTCGTTGCTGAGCGTGCACTGGTGCGCTGCTGCAGTGCTAGACCAATGCGTGGAGCCATTCCCAGCCGTCGGCGTTCACTGAGCGATAACTGCACTTATTGCGCCTGCGCGGCGGGTCACGTGACCTCGGCAGACGCGCGCAGATTGAAGGGCGCATTCCATATACGCGTAATGCGTAATGCGTTATGCGTTACGCGTTATGCGTTATGCGAATGCCAGCATTCCATATACGCGTAATGCGTAATGCGTTATGTGGCGCACGACTGGCTATATTTAAAAAATAAAAATAAACAATTATTCTCCATACTGCTCTGTATGTGACCAAATATTGCATGTATATCTATGTAACTTTTTGTATGTCACATGGGGGTTCCTACCTTTATTATAACCAAATTATAGATAAGTATTCATATTTCTGTGCATATGGTAGCATTTTTAGCTTTCCCCTAACCCTATGTCTCCCTGGTGCCCAGCTCACCATGTGTTTCCAATTAGCACCCCTCTGTGAGGCTGTTCCGTAATGCTCAGTCGCCTCTCCTGGTGTTAAACTAATGGAGACATCAGACTCAGGTTTCTATTCACATCCAGCTTGACGCATAACGCATTACGTACCGATCGCTACAGGGACCGATCGGGATAATGAATTTCTGATGCATTCGCATTCGCATTACGCATTACGCGTGTATGGAATGTAGCTCATAGGTTTCAAGGCATTTCGATTTTTTGTCGCATTCGCATTCGCATTCGCATTACGCATTACGCGTATATGGAATGCGCCCTTGAGTCTGGGCGGCTGAGGTGAAAATGTGTTAAAAGTTGCATAGTCCGATGAAAACATCAAATTTTCAAAACTAAAGCAATGATCTATATTTGATTCTACATATCTAACTTAGATACTGGTGTTCTTATTAAGTATTTGTCATCACATATAAGGGAATAACGGGTCAGTTTAATGGAATCTGTTACTGCAGAAGCCTATGGTGTCAGAGTTTTGGCAAGCTTGCCAAAATTAATTTAGCACTTTTGCACTTCAAATATATCAAAAGTTAGCCATTTAAAATCAAAGTTACCGCAAACTAAAGTAATGTAGAATATAATGATCAACCTAATATATTTATCTCAGAAAACTTACAGAAACTCAAAACCATCGGACTATGCAACTTTAAGAAATGTTGGCGCTTTTCGGCGACTTCACCAAGACGGTCGTGTTGCAACGTCTGTAGTTGCCAAATACATTTTGTGACGTTACATCTTCATAATAATAATTGTCAACCCGCAAGAATGAAAACGATTCCCAAAACCATGACATTCACTACGAAACCATAAATTCAGCCTAACGGTTAGGCTGAATTTATAGTTTCGTAGAGAATTTATGCGCGCATGTGTTTGCGCGTGCACGTGTGTGTGTGAGTGCGTGTGTGCGTGCGTGTACTTCGTTTTTTGTTGTTATCCCCATCTACTTCAATATATAAATAGCAAGTATTATAGCAATAGGGCATTATATTATTATTATTATTATTGTTGTGGATCAATTGGGGGTTAAAATACGCTAAAGACGTGTTTTTTTCCCCAGCTACGCCCATAGTGATAATTTTAATAATAAAACCGTACAACCAAAGCGGTGTAGGTGACAGGTATGCATCTTGTAGGTCTCGGATATCAGTTCGTGGATGCTAACCCTTTCAGTTGTAAGTCAATAAGATGAGGACGGTGAGGGATTAATAGTGGTTATATTTGCAACCTCTGAGATGATGTCAGCACGAATAGAGACCCCCAGGAAGCTTTTCAGTGTCGTCTTAATGAGATACCATCCTGCTATTATATCTCATCACATTATCCTGGCATGCAGTTGTTGTTCTGGTGTACCGTACGACCAAGTGCCAGGTACTAATGTGGAACTCTTTCACCTGGCTGGGGATTGAACTTCACATTCAGAAGTGGACATTGTCACGAGTCTATGTAACTAAGAGCAGCTGTCTGGTTGCTAAGAAAGGTGGTGTTGGGGAACTGAGAAGTTATTACCTGACATGGTAATCGCAGACTAAGGCTGTTTGTTTTCCCATTGGGTTGAAGAACATTTTCCGTATAGACAATTGGGTATTATAATTTGATTAAAATCAACAGGATATCAGATGACAGAACGTAGACTACTTACTTGGCGTACATTTAATTAGGGTTATCACTGACTACCACCACTGGCACATGACTGAGGCCAGTCAGATACAACTTTTATAAACCGATCTTAACGTAAATATTTATGCTAGTCACTCCCTCTCCCCCTTTTTGTTTGTAAACATAAGTTAGACGATTTCTGTTACTGAGAACTTGTCCTTATGGTGTGTGGCTTGTGCCGGTCTTACCACAGGTTATACAATTTCAGCTATTTTAACAAACCCCAAGCATGTGTACTATGATACCCTTAGGTGGGTGTGATAAATGTGTTTTGTCGGCGCTGTCGTTATGATTTGTTTTTGTCAGTAGTATCCAAACCCATAGTATCGTTTACATATGATCGAGGTGAGGGGCATATTGTTTTCAGCAAATTATTTCTCACCCCAACTAATTATTTATATTTTCTTAAATAACTATGTTGATCAACATACCCCGAATATTTTATTTCTTCTTGAAGCGAAGAAAACTCACAGTAATGGTAGTATAATGTCACCCCCTAGTGTGCCTTAGTGTATTGGTCATCAGGAAGCAGTTAAAGTTGCATAGTCCGATGAAATATAATTTTGTCAAAATTAAAACAACTACTTACATTTGATCCTATATATCCAACTTAGATACTGGTGTATTAGTTAATGATTTGGGACAGTATATACAGAATAACCAGTGAGTTTATAACCTCACCCCTTTGAACACTCAGTTTGAAACACCCATTATGTAGGAAGGCCATTAACCAATTAGGCCAATCTCGTGACCTCATTAGCCTCCCCCAACCAAGTTGGCCTACTGTACAGGGCCATAGAGGGGAAGGGGATATGAGGTGGATGTGTGTGTATGTGTCTGTGTGTTTCCTGACCTGACTTTACAGAGACACAGACATACACACACAGACATACACACACAGACATACACACACAGACATACACACACAGACATACATACACAGACATACACACACAGACAAACACCCATAGATAGGCACACACAGACAACACACACATACACAGAAACACACAGACAATCACACACCCGACATACACAGACACACATACACCCAACCTGACTTTGCAGAGAGAGCCACACACACACAGACACCCCCAGACAGACATACACACAGAGACATACACACACAGACATACACACATAGATATACACACACATATATACACACATACATACACACACATACATTACCACACATACATATACAGACACACAAACACACAGACATGCACACACCCGACATACACAGACACACATACACCCGACCTGACTTTGCAGAGAGAGAGACACACACACATATAGAGACACATAGACAGCCGCACACAGACAGAGGCAGACACACACATACATGCACACACATACATACACACAGACATACAGACAGACACACCCATACACACACAGACATACACACACCCGACCTGACTTTGCAGAGAGAGACACACACACATACACACAAACAGAGGCAGCCACACACATTCATACACACAGATATACACACAGACACATACACACACAGACATTACCACACATACATATACACACAGACACACACATAGATAGACACACACAGACAGACATGCATAGAAACACGCAGACATGCACACACCCGACATACACAGACACACATACACCCGACCTGACTTTGCAGAGAGAGACACACACAGACAGAGACACATAGACATACGCACACATATAGAGGCAGACACACACATACATACACACATACATACACACATACCAACATACATACCCACACACAGACACAAACATACACACACATACCCACATACATACCCACACACAGATAGACACACAGACAGACACACACAGATACATACAGACATACACAGACAGACACAAGCAGGCAACAGACACATATTATATTTGGTTAAAAACCCTAGTGCCATGGGCCTATGACACTAATCCATTCCCAGAACGTTTTACACCCAACCAGGAATACCTCCCTACAGTCCTGTAAGGTTCCAGGTCATCTCACATCACGTGGTCACCGCGAGATGACCATCTGGGTCATAGCCACAGGACTTTTGGCAAGCTTGTCGAAATTATTTTTGGTTCTTTCAGCTCATATTACTTCAAAACTAATCATCTTTAATCAAAATCACTCCGGACTAATGATTAGTAGCTTGTAACGATCAATTTGATATATTTATCTAAAAAATAAGACAAAAATTCAAATGCCATCGGACCATGCAACTTTAAGTGTTGTGGTCTTCCGTTTGGTTTAGGTCCATTCTGATGGTGAGTCTTAGTGGCTGAGATTGATGAGTGCGGGGCGGTGAGTTAACGCAATGCCGACGAGCATCTATCTATCTATCTATCTCACTCACTCACTCACTCACTCACTCACTCACTCACTCACTCACTCACTCACTCACTCACTCACTCACTCACTCACTCACTCACTCACACACACACACACACACACACACACACATACACACACACACACACACACACACACACACACACACACACACACACACACACACACACACACACACACGCCAAGTGAACTTCAAAAAGTGCTTCGAGGCGTCCAGTCTAATTCAGTGGGTGTTCATTTAGTAAAGCAGCCCACTGGTGTCGCCGCTGGTGCTCGCCTGCCCATCCATCACTGCCCCACCCGCTGGGTGCTCTACGGGCGCCAGGAACCAGCCGACCGGTGTCTGCAGGACCCCACTCCCATCCTGGTGCCCTGCCACCTGAATCGCTGTGCTTGGAGAGTCCGTGCTGACCACTCACCGAGCACATGTTCGTGTTTAATAGTAATTCAGGGTGCGTACAGGGCCTGGAAATTCTTGAAACTTCATTTTCCCCATTTCAACGGCTTGACAAGCCTTGGCTTCACCTATTTTCGGTAATTAGTCAAAAAGATTTGAAATCCATTGAACTGTCCCCACTGATCTAAATTAGTCTGCAATTACCATTCGCTATTGTTTAGTTTTTTTCCTGAAATCCTAATGAAAATAGTCTTCAATCCCCCTTTTTTTTAAAAATAGCTTTGAAATGCGAGTACCTGTAAAGTTGACGCCAATAGACCCTGCCAGTTAAGCTAGTGCCATCTATCGGCAGAATTTGGAACTACTCTAGTTGGGTCGTTTGCCCGACTGCCTATGATTTCACGTGCTATATCCCCATAACGAATGCTTGAAAAAATAATAAAATAGTTGATTATATTCCGATTTTAATATCGCAATAGGCATCAAACTCTTATCCTGGTAATATATACATATAAAAGACAACTACATGTATATTGTATTTTTCTTCTTGGTTTCACCGCACTCTCTTCACATGTATTACACCCCACCAGTCACGAGTGACATCTATCAGCGGAACCTGGAACCACTCTAGTCGGGTCGTTTCCAACTTAAAGTTGCATAGTCCGATAAAGCATCAAATTTTCAAAACCAAAACACTTACCTAGATTTGATTCTACATATTTATCTTAGGTACTGGTACAGTTGTGAAGCAATTGTTGTCACATAGAAAGGCATGGGGATTCAATTTAATATAACTGGTTACTGCATAATCCTATGGCATCAGAGTTTTGGCGTGCTTGCCAAAATTAATTTGGCATGTTGTCATGTCAAATATCCCCAAAGTTAGCCATTTAAACTAAAAGTTACTTCAACCTAAGATAAAATATCTCATAATGATCAATTTAATGTATTTATCTCAGAAAATGACAGAAACTCAAAGCCATCGGACTATGCAACTTTAACTGGCCGGGTCTATTGTCTGGTGGCAGAGTGCCAACACCAGTCGTGAGGTGGTTTCTCTGGCCTGGCGGTCAGTCGGCTCCTGATTTACTTGCCCGTCGGCCGACACCAGCTGATAGCTTGACTGTAGTGGAGGGCGCGCCAACTCGCCTTAAGCCAGCTTAGTCATGGCTCTGCATGAGCAATGTATAATTAGATTAACTTTCTTTGTTAATGTACCAAAAGTACTGTAAATGTGCTGCAGATTTGTTCCTTTGCAATCTGGGCGACGAGTTTAAAAAGAAGTATATTGCATCAATGAATGCATCCAGATATCACCTCAACGACAGCAACTTCCATATTTCGCTTTTATTTCATTTTTTCTCTCTCCCTCCCCTTCTCTCGGGTCATGGTGTTAGCGGCCGGGCCTCCCGGTGTGGCAGGCACTATAAAGTTGGCATGAGTGCGCAGTCTCACAACTCAGTACCAGAGGGGATGGCCGAATGAGTTAGAGCGTCCGTCTCCGGTGTTGGTAGACCATGGGATCGTGGGTTCGAACCCTGGTCGAGTCAAACCGATGACTTAATAATTGAATAATTGATACTTGTCGCTTCCTAGCCAGGCACTCTGCATTATTAGGATAGGGCAAGAACAGGTTGGCTCAGTGTCAGGATAATGTGATTGAGTGGGATATCAGGTCATGGTGCTGGCAGCCTGGTCTCCCAGTGGGGTAGCACTATAAAGTCACCATGCGTGCGCACTGTCACAAGTCGGTACCCATCCTGATATGACATTAGATGTTGCTAGGACGTAAAACAACAACGAACCAACGTCCTGATATGAACTTAGATGTTGCTAGGACGTAAAGCAACAACAAACAAACTCACTTATATCCACACCACTATAATCCTGATTCATAAACGCCATAGCTTGTGGTTCGCCAAAGGTTTTGACCGGCTAGTCCATGATTAACGCCCCAGTGAAGATATCGCAAAAGTTGTTTTCTATTTTTTGGAAGGAGTCCCAGACACTGAGACACCGACATCCCTCTGGCAATGAGAGCTGAGTGCCAGTCACATTTGATCCCGACCTGGCCCTAGTTTACCAACGCCCCATCCATAGTAAATGTGGCTGCGGCTACTGAGGTTGGTACCGGGAGGGTATCTGTAGCAACTGGTCCCCTGTCCTCACTCCGCGTGCGTGCACCGGTTGTAGTAGGACTGATTCGCTGTGGTCATTTCAGGGCCCGTATGCATGACGCGGGGGTAGCGCTCTACCTCTCGGGGTAGTGGGGATTTCCGGGGTAGCAGTGAAAAGTTGCTATGCATGTGTCCGGGGTAAGGCTACCCCGGGGGGGTAAAAGTCGGGTAAGCTACCCCTACCCAGTAGCAGGTATAAGGCCGGGGGTAGGGACCGACTCGGGCCAAATCTATTGAATGCTCTCTGTCTGTGTCTCTGTCTGTGTCTCTGTCTGTGTCTGTGTCTCTGTGTGTCTCTCTCTGTGTCTGTCTCTGTATGGGTCTCTCTCTGTGTCTCTGTCTGTGTCTCTGTCTCTGTCTGTGTCTGTGTGTCTCTGTCTGTGTCTCTGTGTCTGTGTCTCTCTCTATGTCTCTGTGTCTGTCTGTGTCTCTGTCTCTGTCTCTGTCTCAGTATGTGTCTCTGTATGTGTCTCTGTCTGTGTGTCTGTGTCTCTGTGTCTGTCTATGTGTGTGTCTCTGTCTGTGTATGTGTGTGTGTCTCTGAGTGTCTGTGTATGTGTCTCTGTCTGTGTATGTGTCTGTGTCTATGTATGTGTCTCTTTGTCGGTGTGTGTTTCTCTGTGTCTGTGTGTGTGTCTCTGTCTTGTCTGTGTATGTGTGTGTCTCTGTGTCTGTGTGTGTGTGTATTTGTGTCTGTGTGTGTCTCTGTGTATGTGTGCATGTCTCTGTGTATCTGTGTGTGTGTCTATGTGTCTCTGTGTGTGTGTCTGTGTGTGTGTGTCTCTGTGTCTCAGAGAGAGAGAGACAGAGGCACAGACACAGACAGACGGAGACACAGACAGATGGAGACATGGACAGAGACATGGACAGAGACACAGACAGAGACACATACAGAGACAGACACAGAGACACAGACAGAGACAGAGACAGAAACACATGCAGAGACACATACAGAGACAGACACAGAGACACAGACACAGACAGAGACACAGACACATACAGAGACACAGACACAAACAGAGACACAGACGCAGAGACACAGACAGAGACACACAGACACACAGACACAGACACATACAGAGACAGACACAGAGACACAGACAAGACACAGACACGGAGACACAGGCAGAGACACAGACAAAGACACATACAGAGACAGACAGAGACACAGACAGAGACACAGACAGAAACACAGAGACACAGACAGAGACACATACAGAGACAGACACAGAGACACAGACAGAGACAGAGACAGAAATAGAGACAGAAACACATACAGAGACAGATACAGACAGAGACACAGAGACAGAGACAGACACAGAGACACAGACAGAGACACAGACAGAGACACAGACAGAGACAGACACAGAGACACAGACAGAGACACATACAGAGACAGACACAGAGACACAGACACAGACACATACAGAGACACATACAGAGACAGAGACAGACAGACACAGAGACAGACAGAGACACAGACAGACAGAGACACAGACTCAACGCTTTAATTTTATTTTCAATGCTAACGGGTCGCCGTTGAGAAATGTCGTAGTGTGACAGGGCCGGCGGCGGCGGTTTGTTTACTGTACGTTCGTCGATTCGAAAATATAACTATTAATATCGCAGCCAATGCGGCAGTAGCCTTAATAATGCTTCGAATTTAGGGTTAAATTGATAAAATTTCACTTATTGGGTATGTAATTCTGTTAAATATGATGGCATTTAATATATTTGAGCCTAATATATGGCTACAAACGCAGAGGGATTTCCCAAATCTATAAATAACTGCTAGGGTACCTACCTCCTTGCCGATTTGGCTTCATGCATACCCCGTGACCCATTTCCTACCCAAGGCAATAGCTACCCCGAACTCGGTCCTTACCCCTGGGGGCGATAACTTACTCGTCGTGCATACGGCCCCAGTACTCAGCGGGAGCATGCTGTGGTAATGAAACAGGTGCCAGTGTAGTTTCCCTCAGAACACCAGTGTAGTCCCCTGTGTTCACTCCGCGTTATTAGGACATGCATAAACAGTCGGGTTTCCAGCCGCCAGTGTAGTTCCATGGATCCAATGTCACCAATGCTCAGTCTGCGGCGTGAGTGAGGCCCATGTCCATGCCCCTCCTATAAATATAACCTCCCCATCACTGTCATTGAGCGTCATCCAAGATGAGGACCCGACTCGCTGTTTATTACTAGCTTCCTGCAATCCCCATTATTGCTGCTGCAGAAGTACTGTGCTTATAGCAGGCATGGTACTCTCCCTCCAAATCACCTAATTCCACGAAAGGGTGAATAGAAAATGGAAGGGGGGTAAATATGGTTGTTTGTGTTCCGGGTGTGAAGGCGGGTGATATCAGTGCACCACTCTATGGTAGAGGAAGAGCAAGTAGCTTCAAAGTGCCTATAAAAAGTATAAGCTCCTCTTAGGTTCAATAGCTTCAGGGCACGCTGCCCCCAGACACCCACAAGAGGTTCTGACCCTTGACTCCGCCAGGGGGCCTATGTGGAACTCTGGGATATTTTGTCCTTGAAAACGATTTTTCGTCGAGCACCATGCTTGTTATAAACTGGTGTAATAGACCTTTGC
Source organism: Branchipolynoe longqiensis (assembly GCA_030323885.1). Taxonomy (NCBI): domain Eukaryota; kingdom Metazoa; phylum Annelida; class Polychaeta; order Phyllodocida; family Polynoidae; genus Branchipolynoe; species Branchipolynoe longqiensis. The sequence continues at coordinate 28,397,485 of CM059200.1, forward strand.
TGCACGGTAAGCTGCCGTCCACAACATTAATTACTACTACTACTACTACTACTACTACTACTACTACTACTACTACTACTACTACTACTGCTACTGCTACTGCTACTGCTACTGCTACTGCTACTGCTACTGCTACTGCTACTGCTACTGCTACTGCTACTGCTACTGCTACTGCTACTGCTACTGCTACTGCTACTGCTACTGCTACTGCTACTGCTACTGCTACTGCTACTGCTACTGCTACTGCTACTGCTACTGCTACTGCTACTGCTACTGCTACTGCTACTGCTACTGCTACTGCTACTGCTACTGCTACTGCTACTGCTACTGCTACTGCTACTGCTACTGCTACTGCTACTGCTACTGCTACTGCTACTGCTACTGCTACTGCTACTGCTACTGCTACTGCTACTGCTACTGCTACTGCTACTGCTACTGCTACTGCTACTGCTACTGCTACTGCTACTGCTACTGCTACTGCTACTGCTACTGCTACTGCTACTGCTACTGCTACTGCTACTGCTACTGCTACTGCTACTGCTACTGCTACTGCTACTGCTACTGCTACTGCTACTGCTACTGCTACTGCTACTGCTACTGCTACTGCTACTGCTACTGCTACTGCTACTGCTACTGCTACTGCTACTGCTACTGCTACTGCTACTGCTACTGCTACTGCTACTGCTACTGCTATGCTACTGCTACTGCTACTGCTACTGCTACTGCTACTGCTACTGCTACTGCTACTGCTACTGCTACTGCTACTGCTACTGCTACTGCTACTGCTACTGCTACTGCTACTGCTACTGCTACTGCTACTGCTACTGCTACTGCTACTGCTACTGCTACTGCTACTGCTACTGCTACTGCTACTGCTACTGCTACTGCTACTGCTACTGCTACTGCTACTGCTACTGCTACTGCTACTGCTACTGCTACTGCTACTGCTACTGCTACTGCTACTGCTACTGCTACTGCTACTGCTACTGCTACTGCTACTGCTACTGCTACTGCTACTGCTACTGCTACTGCTACTGCTACTGCTACTGCTACTGCTACTGCTACTGCTACTGCTACTGCTACTGCTACTGCTACTGCTACTGCTACTGCTACTGCTACTGCTACTGCTACTGCTACTGCTACTGCTACTGCTACTGCTACTGCTACTGCTACTGCTACTGCTACTGCTACTGCTACTGCTACTGCTACTGCTACTGCTACTGCTACTGCTACTGCTACTGCTACTGCTACTGCTACTGCTACTGCTACTGCTACTGCTACTGCTACTGCTACTGCTAGTGCTACTGCTAGTGCTACTGCTAGTGCTACTGCTAGTGCTACTGCTAGTGCTACTGCTACTGCTACTGCTAGTGCTACTGTTAGTGCTACTGCTACTGCTACTGCTACTGCTCTGCTCTGCTCTGCTCTGCTCTGCTCTGCTCTGCTCTGCTCTGCTCTGCTCTGCTCTGCTCTGCTCTGCTCTGCTCTACTCTACTCTACTCTACTCTACTCTACTCTACTCTACTCTACTATTACTATTACTATTACTATTATTACTACTACTACCACTATTACTATTACTATTACTACTACTATTACTGCTGCTGCTGCTCCGACGACGACTACAGTGCACTCTGTCTATAACGGACACCCATGGAACTGGAGCAATATGCCGTCATACTTATAGAGAGAGATCCGTTATAGGCAGAGACTGACTGATGGAATGGTTTGAAACCAATGTTTTTCTTTTATACTTGACTGACTAGGACGGTCCTTATAAGGTCATTTGAACAATTGGTCATTTGTACAATTAGTTATTTCTACTATATTATAACTATATGGCATGTCGTTAGTTATTGACACAGACTATTGATCAAATAGGTGGGAAAATGGCTCGTCCGCATAAGACAGTTGCAATGCTATTAAATTAACGGGGTGATGGGACCAGCACTTTTTGCCATTATTGACAGATTCGTTATTGACAGAGGCTGTTATTGACAGTAGACTAGTACTATCGGAGGGTGGGTTTATGGTGGAAATCTTCGATAAGACCTTTTCCACAGAACATGTGGCACAGATACTGGCTGTCCCCAACATCACTTCTTTCACTGCCGTCAGAGGGGGGATTCCAGGTGAAAGTCGTAAAAATAGTTAGTGAACTTTGCTGGGATAGGACAAGGAGCCGTCGAATGAAGGAGACCAATTGTTTGCAACTAATATTTCGTCTGAAGTGGAGAAAACCTCGTCATATATGCACTTTGTTTATAATAGTGAACGCAAACTGAATAATATTGCAATTATTGAATCATAGCTATGTGACCATATTTGGTCATGACCTTTCCTCTATGGGAATACACCTTCGGGAACTGCTCTGTGAATGGTGGTTGGTTGTTGGACCTTTACCTCCTGGCAACGTCTAAGGTCATATCGGAACGAGTACCGACTTGTGACAGTGCACACTCGTGGTGACTTTATAGTGCTGCCCCACTGGGAAATCAAGCACACAGTCAAATTATCCTGATTCTGAGCTAAACAGTCGCTGTGTGAATGTGCGCCTGTTGCTAGCTCAGGCCACCCTATAAATGAAAGTGATTTTCAGATGGTGACATTAGTAGCGGGCAGGGTGCTGGTAGTTCCAGTAGCCATGCCCGATCCCATGTCCTCTAGTACAGGCATAGTGGTCGGCTAGGTGAACGTACGGCGCCACCTGCCGGCAACACATCAAATAAACATGGCCGCCTGGTGGCAATTACGGCCGGACACACGGCGCCCGTTACCATGGACACTGAGCCGACGCTCCATGGCAACGGCACCGACAAGTATGTGTGCAATGACTGGGTAGCCTTCACAGGGATGCGACCGGGTGTTCACTGAAACCATATACTGGTGAGCTGGTTAGTTACGCAGGCAAGTGTGTCTCTGTCCCGTTATTGTAGGTCGAGGAAGAGTGTTTTTTGGGTGTTTTTTTTTATTTAGATTCATGAAATGTTCGATTCCCCATGCCATCACCTGCCAATTTGGATTTCCACCGCTGTGTATAACTTACAGCATAATCAAATGCCAGTTGCTCTCATACCATGTCTATGTGGTGTGGGAGGTTACAAAATCTCTTGGGTCGGTAAAAGTGTAGACTGGCTTTCTATTGACCAAGTATATAATGTTGAAAACAAGACTGTTCAGACATATCCATGATAGGCAGTATAAATCTTCAAGGAAAAGGGAAAAAAAAGAAAAAGATCCCGCTGTAAAAATCAGTGTTTCAAGCTAATGGCACTTGGCAGACAGTTCATGTGAGCCCTACCTCGTCCCTGCTACTCCGCTCCCATTGCTGCTGTTGTTGCTGCTGCTGCTGCTGCTTCTTCTCCCCTCCTTCTCTTCCCTCCTCCTTCTCTTCCCTCCTCCTTCTCTTCCGTCCTCCTCCTCCTTCTCTTCCCTCCTCCTCCTCCTCCTCTTCCCTCCTCCTCCTCCTCCTCCTTCTCTTCCCTCCTCCTCCTCCTCCACCTCCCCCTCCACCTCCTCCTCCTCCTCCTCCTCCTCCTCCTCCTCCTCCTCCTCCTCCTCCTCCTCCTCCTCCTCCTCCTCCTCCTCCTCCTCCTCCTCCTCCTCCTCCTCCTCCTCCTCCTCCTCATAACGCTATGTATTACCTCGGTCGATATCAGGATAATGTGACTGAGTTGGATATCAATCATGCTGATGGTTTCATGGTGTCCCAATGGTATAGGACTATAAAGTCACCAGGTGAGCACCATCACATGCCAATGCCCGTCCTGTTGTGACCATAGATGTTTCTGTGACGTAAAATCGCCGCAAATCAGGTGGTGCGGTCTGTTAGCAATATGTGCTTGGTGAGTAATTTGAGAGATGTAACCATGATATTGCTATTCCCATTCCCTAGATGGTGTTTGAGCTGATGAGTCGTTCATAATATGCTCATCATCGTGTTCAAGACAACTGACGCTTACCTCTCAGTTCGGGAGCATGGGGAATATATCACGGCTACCTCGTTCATCTTCCAGGTACCAGCTTGATGCGCTGCCTTTACGTCGCGAACATCCCCGAAAGTAACCATCTTGTTCAAAGAAAATAGTTCTTTAGTCTTAAGATCTCATCCGCTGACAGCAAATGTTGTAAATATTGAGTAGAATATGGCTTAAGCTATTTGGTGGGCCTCCCCCTCCCCCTCCTGTTTTAAGAGTTTTGTTGTCCACTGTTCTTTCCCAACGAATAGACTGACGGATCTAAATATCGTCTGCGACTGGCGCTCGGTGGTCACGTGATATTTGGTAGTCATAGGCATACATACATACATACATACATACATACATACATACATACATACATACATACATACATACATACATACATACATACATACATACATACATACATACATACATACATACATACATACATACATACATACATACATACATACATACATACATACATACATACATACATACATACATACATACATACATACATACATACATACATACATACATACATACATACATACATACTTACATACATACATACATACATACATAACTTATATATATTGTGTATGTTTTATGTGCTGTGTTTCGCCTCATTTCTTTCGTTGGCTGTTTTTTTAGGCTGCACATACTCAGGTACAGTCCACGACTGGTTGAGTATCCCGAGTCCGAGAAGTGATAACATCTTTTCAGCAGCTATAGATGACTGTAATTTGCACGTTGGGATGTACAGATCCCGAATGCGCACCTGCCATGTCTGCTAGCTTCTTTTTTTTGGTATCCCATCTGAGCGCAAATATTGGCTTAGTAGAAACTGACTTGGGCTTTTTTACTCTGCTTATGGTGAAAAACACCCATAGTTGTCCACTATCCCATACTGGGGGAAGGGGGGGGGGGGGGTGTACGTCGTGTGGACAGAAATGGGGGATGGACGCTCAGTACCTAGTTGTGGGTAAACTCCAACAGCCTTGGGGGCTGCCCTGTTTCAATTAATATCCGTCCATTGTCAACATATACTACGTATATTTTTGTATATCAGTTATTTGTTGAATAATGTATTAATTTGAATAAATCTTACTTAAGTACCGAGACACTTTGCGATTGTAGGCCTCTTACCCATGTATCAAATCAATACTTTAAGATTTGCTCAATTCAAATGCATGTGGAAGAATTTCAATGGGAGAGTGGTCGGTCGATTGTTACAACTAACAAGATTGGTTTCCCTACTCAGTTAGCTCCCAGAGAAGCACTTCCGGTTCAATTGTAAATACCCACCACTATATAATATTTACCCATATGCGGAGGTCAGGGATTGTATGCTACTAGTCCAGTCTTGTAGAAACTATGATTCTTTTCTGGAAACAAATAAAATTGTGGGTGTATTACCGACAGTTCATTATATAAACCTTTAGAGAGCGATCATTTGACTTATGTTCCTGTCTGGTCCAATGACTTCTGTTCCTGTCTGGTCCAATGGCTAGAAAAAAGCGGAAAACTCTTCCCAAGAAAACCCCAAAACACTAACATAGAACCCTAAGAAAATCTATCTGCTACTGAAATGCAGACAATCAAATAACTTATCAGCAGCTACTGCTTGGTAAGACAACACCAACACTACAGCTGGACAGCATTGAAAACAAGCCTGGATACCCGGGGCTTACATGCTATGGACAGTATAAATACAGCCTCAATTAAACAAATTTTTTTTTTTTAATTCCTCTTGTGGACACCATCTGGGCAAATCGCCTAACGGTGGAAGAATGTTGGCTGACGTTGGTGAAGCTGGCGCCGAGTTGAGCTGGTGCCTGTTAATATATTATATTATACTGCACCTCCGACCTGCTGTCCCACAACCTGACCTGGCCACGGTCACTAACCAGTCACACACAGGCTTCTCTGGTAACTTACGCCTCTAGTCGCCATCAATTATATAACTCAGCTGAGGCTTTTCTTGAACATTTATTTAATTTACTTCATTAGGCTGTCCGCAATGAAATCAATCCTGAATTTAAAGTTGCATAGTCCAATGGTTTAGAATTTATGTATTTTTTCTGAGATAAATATATTAGATCGATCACTAGTACTAGTAGTATCTACTTTACATTAGTTCAAAGTTACTTTTATTTTAAATGGTAAACTTTTGAGATATTTTGAGTGCAAACATGGAAAATTAGTTTTGGCAGGCTTGCCAAAACTCGGATACCATAGACTTCTGCAGTAACATGTTCTGTTAAATTGCCTTCTATGCAGAAACAAATGCTTAATAAGTGCATCAGTATCTAAGTTAGAAATGGCAAATCAAATCTAGATATTTGGTTTGGTTTTGAAAATTTGATATTTCATCGGCTATGCAGCTTTAAGCAGAAATTTAGGCAAAGTCATCCGCAACACGCAGATTTCTCCAGGTTTTTCTTGGTCTCATTTGGATGTTTTTTTAAAACTAATAACCCATTTAGAAATATATATGATGTGTGTGTGTGTATGTCTGTCTGTCTGTCTCTCACTTTGTGATGATCTGTAGGTGGATGAGTGCACTCTAAAATAGTTTGACTAGGCTCTACCATGCGAACACTACTGCTGTCTCATTAACTGGCCGTGAAGGGTGCTGAGTAACCGTAGTAATTGAGTACGAAAATGGAGGATTTTCTCTTGTCACACTCCAAATAGTGCTGTCCTACTAACCAACACAAGAATCACAAGCAGCAAGCAGTTGAGTCTCTAGATTGATATCCATCTGCAATTATTTATAACACCACCAAAACATATTGTTTTTGTTTCACCAACTCTGCAGTAATTACTTAATTCATCACTTGTACACAGTGGCCTACTGAGGGTGTGGCCGGCATTAGGTTCCGATCCGAAGGCTACGAAAGACAGACGGGTAATGGCGCCATGGGGGAGTAGAGGAGGGAAGTGACAGATGGATTTCATTTTCAGTCAAAAACAAAGTGCAGCATTTGCATAATCTATTAGGTTGGTTGTTATAATCTGCTTTAAAATAACTTATTGTACTGAATTAACTTTGATAATGTTTGAAGTAGAAACAGCTTTGCTGTGCACATTGAAAGACTAGACATCATTGGCATTGTAGACTTTATTGACCTTCAGGAGCACAGTACAGGTGTACCAAACTGCAACAGAGTGTCGAAGTTGGTATAGGACCAAACCTAGGTAAGCGCTTTGGTTTGGAAAATGTGATACTCTCCTTGGGGGATATAATATACTACAGTACAACCCCGTTAAACCAAGCTCGGTTAAACAAAACGATAGGTTAATCCAAAGTTTTTTCGGCGGCCCGGCAAAATGCTACCATTTATCATAAAAAAAACTTGGTTAAACCAAAGTCGGTTAATCCAAAGTATCAGTTAATCCAAACAAAATTGTCGGCCCCAGGCCACTTCCGGTGCAGTTAACCCAAACTTTCATGTGGTTTTAAGGTCATCTGAGACTTTTTTATATGATAAATACATATGATAAATGGTAGTATTTTGCCAGGACGCCGAAAAAAGGTTGGGCTAACCGATCGTTTGATTTAACCGAGGTTGGTTTAATGGGGTTAAACTGTATATACATTTAAAAAAAAATCATAGTGTCCACATACATTGTACATTCATAATGCACCCCCGTTTTTGCCAAAGCCAAAGCTCGGTTAAACCAATGATCGGTTAATCCAAACAAATTTCTAGGGTCCCTTCAAGTTTGGTTTAACGGGGTTATACTGTATATAGCTTATTTTAAACAAATGTATGTATACATTGCTTGCCACTGTAGGTGGCGCCAGCTACAGTGGCAAGCAAACACGCCGGTCACCAGCTCCTGAGTTAACACCTCTCCGGTGTTTGCCAGCTGCCAAAATAGTGTTCAGTCCCACGACGCAATCTGCGGTCCATCTGATTTGTCTTTGATGATTTCACACTCTGTCACCCTCCCGGCCCCGTGAACCCGCGCTGGGAGGGCTCGGCTTCCTTCCTTCGTGCGCTACCTCCGCTTGTCGCTCACGTCTGGTTCGCGTTCACCTCGTTTGGGTCGATGGTCTCTGTCCCAGTGGCCAGTTCTGGGTCACCACGCCTCACGCTAGTCTAAGCTCTTCTGGCGTTCTCTGTCTCTCCCTACCTAGTGGCGATTTGTCGCACTAAGTGAGTGGCGGAGTTCATTTGACCTGGCTTCACTCGGAATTCTACGCAATCTTCGCCAATGGAGGTGACTGCTTGGTGAAAACTGGTAGTTCTAGTAAAGTAATCATTTGAGGTTGTGTTGTTGTGTGTTATTTTGGTGTTCTGTTTTTGTTGTTATTATTATTATTATTATTATTATTAATATGAATAAGCAATGCTTAGGACCGACCCACCGATATAACTACAGCAAAGTATTTTATGATTTTTTTTTACTCCACTCGCGGTGTTCGATTTGAAATTCTATCAACTTGGGTGACCCGAATACGGCCGTCGCTTCCGCGGAGTAAACTCATTTCATTTGTGCACCCATGTTTATGCCAAATTGTTATTTATTTCTTTTATTTTTGAATAAAATCTAAGTTTTGAACTGTGCGTATCGGCAAATTCTATGGCAGTGGGCATTTGTTTTGATATATTATTAACCAATCGCTGACCCCGAATACTGACTTATGGCCTTGAGCGTCGATGCAGAGTAGTGCGGAGGAACACGTACACTGGTCCCAGTGATGTCATCACACCATATATGGAAGATCTGTAGCGAGGGACCAGTGTCATTGTTCCGCGACTTGGCTTGTGCTACTCTGCGGTGGCACATCATTAAGGCGTTAGGCCAATCGCTGTCGTCCATCCTGCTTGCTCCGTACCAAAGTTTGACGAGCGATTTCCGTTTCCGTTTGCTGGATTTGGATTATCATGTTATTCAACACGAGTTTACAAATGGCGGCGCCCATAGAGGGATATTTCCGTTTCCGTTTGCTGGATTTTGGTGAAGTACAGGTATTGTTTAAGCATATTTGCTATATATGTACACATGTTAGTCATTAGCCTCCCCGTGGGTGGGTCGGTATTATTAATACTATTATTTGTTTTTTTTAGTGGTTCTCGTCATCGACATCATTCAGATATGCATGAAATTATCATAATCCTTTCATTTTTTAAGATTCGATTTGAAAAATTGGTCCCTGGCTGGATGTCTACCTGACCGGGTGGTTGAATCGTTAAAAGCGCTGGCTGGCTTTCTGTGAGGGATGTCATAGTTTAGAAGTCCGAGTCAAACCAGTGACATACAACATTTATGCTTGTCACTACCTATCTTAAGTCTCGACATTAATAGGATAAGGCAAGGTCTAGTCTGCTTAGTATCAGGATAGTGTGACTATGGGAAAGATTTGGCAATAGTGCAAATGGTGCAGTCTTCCAATGGAGCAGCATGATAAAGTCTATACACGAGTGTGCCCTGTCAAAAGTCTGTACCCATATTGATATGACCTTAGATATTGCAAGGATATAAATCACCAACAAACTAGCTGTATAATGCATGTCTCATATTTTATATTTGCAATCAAATTGGTTGCTGTGAAAACCATCGGTATTAGGGAAGCAGATGTGTGTATATAATTTGAGCGGGAATAAACGTGGTGTGCTTAGCTCACTGCTGGAACTCGGTGAACAATTAGGTCAGCATGTGAGTAATCACTCAAATATATGACCATAAATACTGGTGCTGCCACTGCCGAGGTGGAGACTCCCAGCACTACCTCGTACATCTGGACGACCTCGTACATCTGTATGGCCCTTCCTGTAGAACTTACTTCTGTCAGTACATTACCCCTACTGACACTGTGACAGGTACCATGATGATGGGTATTTAGTAATCTTATTAGCTAGTTTGCAATATCTTTTATTCTATGATTATCAGGGGATGATATTTTTCCTTTTTTTAAAGCGGGTTTCCGGGTTTTTTTCACAGCCTGGGGTCAGTTTCGATATAGGTGTGAATGGAAATTTGCTGTCGGGATAATATTCTGAGCTTAATTTCGTGTTTTTTTTGCCTAAAATCACGATCACCCCTGATTATCCTTATTTCAGTAGTATCACTTTATTTTACACTTTGGCATTTTGCTAGGGAGAGACGTGACTATAGGTGTGTGGGATCCTAATCCTCTCCCACCCTCTTCACCCTTCCTGTCTACCGCAGAAACTGGATAGTTGATCTATTTCCACCAACACAAACTGCAAATTCTTGTTTATAGATAATTCATGTTTAGATATGCTTCTGTTTATGCCATTTGGAATGGCCCGATTTGCTAGTACGACGCGCCCTGGCGGCAGGTGCCGGCGTGAATCACTGCGCATCAAGCATTAGTCAGCGGGTGTACCGGCGGGGCACCAGTCCGCTACTGTGCGTTGGGGCCGGTGTAGTAAGTTCAAAACACTACCCCACAAAAACACTACGGTAGTGTTTTCAACCTAGGTTCAAAACACTACGGTAGTGTTTTGAACCTGGTTGATGGTAAGTTCAAAACACTACTGTGGCCACGCTCAAAACACTATCCTTAAGTTCAAAACACTACCTTTAAGTTCAAAACACTACTCTATTTTCTTAGGGTGGAGCAGTATGTAGTAATGTGGGTCAGCCGGTTGCTGGATGTTGTTTAACGTCCTAGCATCATCTAAGGTCATATCAGGACGGGTATCGACTTGTGACAGTGCGCACTCATGGCGACTTTATAGTGTTGCCCCACTGAGAGACCACGCTGTCAGAACCATGACCTGATATCCCACTCAGTAACATTATCCTGACACTGAGCCAATCAGTCCTTGCCCTATCCTAATAATGGCGAGCGGCTGGCTAGGAAGTGACAAGTATAAATTTTTATGTCACTGGTTTGACTCGACCAGGGTTCGAACCCACAAACCCATGGGTTCGGATCCCCCAATCTCCCAAAGCAGGAGAGGGTTGCTCAACTCATTCGGCCATCCCATCTGCTCTTCTCACAGACACAGAGACACACACAGAAACACAGACACAGAGACACAGACACACAGAGACACACACAGAGACACACACATAGACACAGAGACACACACACAGACAAAGACACAGTGACACAGACACAGAGACACACCCACACAGACACACAAAGACACAGAGACACAGACACACAGAGACACACACATAGACACAGAGACACACACACACAGACAGAGACACAAAGACACAGTGACACACACACAGACACAGAGACACACACACACAGACACACACAGAGACACACAGACAGAGACACAGTGACACACACACAGACACACAGACACACACAGAGACACACACACAAAGACACACACAAAGACACAGAGACACACACACAGACACACACACAGATACAGAGATACACACACAGACACACACAGAGACACAGACACACACACAGACACAGACACACACACACAGACACAGAGACACACACACAGACACACACAGACACTCACACACAGACAAAGAGACACACACACAGACATGGAGACACACACACATACACAGAGACACACACACAGACACAGACACACACATAGACACACAGAGACACACAGAGACACACATACAGACACAGAGACACACACAGAAACACAGAGACACACATACACAGAGACAGACACACAGACACACACACAGATACACACACAGAGACACACACAGACACACACAGACACACACACACAGACACACACACAGACACACACACAGGGAGGGAGGGATGACGTTTGACGTTCGTGGTGCACACGCCGCAGCGCTATCAGCGTATAGTACTAATACGTGCTTCAAACGCCGCAGCACTATCAGCGTATACTACTAATACGTGCTTCAAACGCCGCAGCACTATCAGCATATACTAATACATGGTGCACACGCCGCAGCGCTATCAGCTTATACTACTAATACGTGCTTCAAACGCCGCAGCACTATCAGCGTACTACTAATACGCGCTTCAAACGCCGCAGCAGGGTCAGCTAATGTTTTGAACTTGGGTAGTGTTTTGAACGTATGTAGTGGTAGTGTTTTGAACTTAACAGTAGTGTTTTGAACCTAAGTTCAAAACACTACCGTCGTGTTTTGAACGTAGGTTCAAAACACTACCGTAGTGTTTTGAACGGCGTAGTGTTTTGAACGTCCTACACCGGCAGTGGGTTTACTACCGACAGGAGCCCACATCTCACACGGTCACGTCGGGTTTGTTGAATATGAATATGAAGTTTTCTCTTTCCAGTGACTGGGATTCGAATCCACTGGTTCGAACCCTGGTCGAGTCAAACAAATCATTTAAAAATTGATACTTGTCACTTCCTAGCCGGACGCTCTGCATTATTAGGATAGGACAAGGACTGGTTCTCTCAGTGTCAGAATAATGTGACTGAGTGGGATATCAGGTTATGGTACTGTCAGCCTGGTCTCCCAGTGACCCTAAATGTTGCCAGGATTTAAAACGCCCAACAACTTCCCCTCACTGTTTCCTGATGGATACCGTGTTACTTTAACATATTGCTCTCCTTACTGGACAATGTGGTCCTATTTATGCTTGTTATTGGGGTTTGGCGTGCCAGCAATGTTTGAGGTCGTGTGATGTGTACCGATGTGTGACGGTATGCAGTCATGGAAAGTTTAGTGTTGTACCACTGCAATTCTATTAACACTAACAGTACCATGATATGGTTTATTGAAGTTTTACGTCCTAGCAACATCTGAGGTCATGTCAGGATGGCTACTGACTTATGACAGTGTGCACTCATAGCAACCTATGCGTGTTGCTCTAGTCATGGTGACGTTATAGTGTTGCCCCACTGATGGAGACTTTGTGCTACCCCTCATAGCGACTTTATTGGGCTGCCCCACTCATAGCGACTTCATACTGCTGCCCTGTCATGACCAATCATCTCACTCAGTCAGATTATCCTGCGATCACGCACTTCCTTGTCTTGTCTCATCTTAGCGTTGTCGATGACCGTTTAAAGAAGGGTTACATCAGGTCAATGACTTATAAAATTTATAATTAGTTAGGTCAGTGTCAGGATAATGTAATTGAGTAGGATAAATGGTCATGCTGCTGGCAGCCTCGTCTCCCAATGGAATAGCGCTATCAATTTGCTATCATTGCAAACTATGACAAGTCAGTACCAGTATTAACATGACCTTAAATATTGCTAGGATGTAAAACCTCAAAAAACAAAAGTGATGCTGAGCAAGATAGCAAAGACCTTTACTCTGGGGGTGGATGTTGTGACCTATCGAACGAGAAGTGTACGCTCTAACCTCTCGACCATCCCACCTGGTGTACTGGAATATTGCGCTATGAGTACTGGCATATATTGGTGTTTTTGTGTTGTGCTTTTTTTTTTATCCCGCTGGGTATGTCATTAGCGGATGTAGCTGGAGGGTACGATAAGGGAACACGTGGGTATCTGCCAAATATAAGGGTGGTTATTATACTGATCTAATCAGTTTCAGAACACCTTTATATAGATCCAGCGATACTGCTTCGCAATAATTAATTCTTCCAACACAAAAAAAGAAGCATATAAAAACAGCCTTCCTGGAGCTCCTGTCTGCTGTGTGGTATAGGGGTGTGGGGAGTAATTACTGTGGGGTGAGTCAACGGTAATAAAGGAGAATATATAATTGTAACCCTCAGCATCACGTTCAACATATATACACACACGCACACACACGCACGCACGCACACACACACATATATACATATACACATACACACGCCTGCAAATGGGCATATTCAAACATTAGGCTCACAAAATAGGCAGCATTGAATACCTTGTGGTAGTGTCGCTTAAAGTTGTGTAATCTTCTCTTTTAATTACTCCAAAAATGTTACCTAGATTGGATCCTACAGATGCAACTTAGATGTTGATGTATTTAAATATTGATTGGTGTGTAGAAGGGGTACTTGAAGTAGGACATAACCAGGTTCTAAAGTTACTGGGATGAGTATATAAAGAACTGACATGATGCATACCAATACATTATGCATTTTTATTCTGTATTTAACATCAAAACACAAGGTATATACATACAGTTTTAAAGGAAGTACATAATGGTTGTTTTGTATTTAAAATCAAAACACAAGTAATATGCTGCTTCCATTGTATAATGGAACGAAAGAGTTCATTGAAAAGGCACCATTTTGATGATGTGCTCAGGGGGTGCAGTTGTTCTCCAGCTTCTCCTGTAGCTACACTGATAGCTAACGGTTAATTTGATCGAACATGCCACTGCTGAAAGCCAGTGGTATTCAGCATTTAGGTGTGAACGCCAAAATAAATTGTTTGTTTTCACTTTAAATACATTCGTGGTTTACTCTTTGGGATATAAAGTTACTTCACACTAAAAAAAAAGGGGGCGGGAAAAGAGTACTTATCAACTTAATATATAACAGAGAGAGACACGGTGGGGGGCAAGACCATGCTCCTTAGGCTAGCCGAGTATCGGGCCTAACTCTGACAGCAGAGTGTGTGTATGATTGCGGTGGGAGCCGATCTGTATCGATTCGCGGTATGGTACCCGGTCCGTCTGATCCCGCCACACTGGATGGAGAGAAGAAGAAGAATGGGTTGCTATCATGTTTGCACATCTGTTTCTCCCGCCTACTCCATAGATTGCCCGACCGAAGGCAATCCCGCTACTCGCTAGGGACATGCACTACAGTCGTCGGCTTTTCTTGTAATATCGCCCAGAAAAACATAAATATATATCAATAGTGACGTTTCTTTTTTCCCCCTCCGTGTGTAGTCTGGACGTCAGGAGACAAAGTGTTGGGTGGGTGTATGATGTACATTGATATACCGTGTAATGTATTATGCAAATATAAAGAACATATGCGATACATACTGTGTTGTTGTAATCTTAGCGGTGAGAAATGTCCGGTATGCGGCGAATTTCTGCTTTTATTTGATCATGTGTCACACACCTCCTCACTTTATGATTTACCGCTTGTTTTTTTTCCATCCCTAAATCTATCCATTGCAGCTTTTCCACTACTAGTGGCGCCAGCTGTATTCACCCCCCCCCCCCCTCCCCCAAACTGATCTGCAGTGATCGCCGAAAATATATATGATTTTGTTGTCCTCACAAATACCAGGAATGAAAGGTCTCCGCGATTTTGCAGATTTTGTGCGATTTCTTGTATATTTACCTGTTAACTTAAAACAAAATGCCAAAGAATCATAGTGTATGACAACAATTGGTGAGTTGAATCCCATTCTTATATTACCTTAAATGCTACTGGAAGATAAGTCCCAAACAAGGCAAAATTAGGCATGGGTGATAATATTAATTTAGTCGCAACAAGGATTGTTAAAATCGAACTTCCGGCACTTTCCCCACGATTCCCTGACTGCTAATCCATGTTTTCATGGATATTTGCCATCGGTATAATAATCTCGACTTGATTTCCCCGGGTCTTTTTTCTGGAGACCACTTTCATCACTGAAATGCTAATCTAAAAGCCCTCATGCTGTCGCCAAATATAGCTATATAGCGATATAGCGAATGGTAGACAGGAAGTTTGTCTCAAATTTTTGCTTGAGTGCAAGTAAATAAGCAAAACAAGGAGTAATTAGTAGCATGTGGTGAATAAAGGGTCAAATTTCCCTGGATCGTCAGCCCATGCTTTTTCTAATCTATTCTTGAATGAAATAATTGACTCGGCATCAATAACATTTTGTGGGAGACTGTTCCATATATTTATGATCCTGTTTGAGAAACTATGTTGCCTTAACTTTGAAATGGCTCTGGGTTTTACTAGTTTGAGAGTATGGCCCCGACTGCCTTCTCTTTTATTCAAGGTGAAAAATTTGTTCATATCTATTTGATCAAATATGTGTCTTCATTGAACGCTGCTTACTATACAACCTGCAGTAACCAGCCGTAGGTGCCCTTTCACATTCCTAATCAGTGTCCGCATGCAGCGGTGCTTGTGCCAGCCTCATTGAATGAATGTATGTGAGTAGTATACCCAAAGTAAATCCACGTTATTTTTTACTGTACTGTGCACTGGCCTCATTCATGCCAGATGCTGGTGTATTTGGATTGTGTGGTGGTACATCTCCAGCTGCAGGAGGGACCCAAGAGGATGCTCCAGCTGGAGGAGGGACCCGAGAGGATGCTCCAGCTGCAGGAGGACCCAAGAGAACGGGCCGCTGGTTGCTGTGTGTTGACTAACCTGCTGTTTTCTTGTGTTGCAGTTGGTGGCGGCGGAGAGCTCGGTGTCCGACACCCAGTCTCAGTGCACAGACTCGCAAGTCGGCGACATGCCTCTGCCACCCGCAGAACGCGTCGGGGGCATCGGCGACAGTCGGCCACCATCATTCCAGTGAGTTAAATCAGGTCATCTTTACTCCGCAACTGTCCTTGTGGCAATATCATTACAGTTGCAAAGTCCGATGGTTTTGAGTTTCTGTCATTTTCATGAGATTAATATATTAATTTGATAGTTATAATCTACCTTACTTAAGTAACTTATTTTAAATGGCTAACTTTTGAGATATTTGAAGTGTAAACATGTCAAATTAGTTTTGGCAACCATACCTCTGACACAGGCTTCTGCACTAGCAGGTTCTATTAAATTGACTCTCTCAGTGTTCCCTTTTATGTGGTAACAAACGCTCAATAAGTGCACCAATATCTAAGTTAGATATGTAGAATCAAATCTAAATAATTGTTTTGGTTTTGAAAATTTGATCATTCATCGGACTATGCGGCTTTAATTGTATATAATACTTTTTTAAAGGGGGAGAAATATATATATATATATATGTATTAATCATCTTAAGACAGTTGTCGACTTGTGACCGTGTGTACTGATGGCGACTTCATAGTCGCCCACCCCCGACACACGAACACCATGACCTGATGATATCCCACCTAGTCACAGTACCCTGACACTGAGCCATTCAGTCCATGCCCTCCGCTAGTAATGCCGAGAAACCGGACATGGTGGCTGAATCAGTAAGAACACTGGCTGGCTTCTCGTGCAACAGTTTATCTGTGAGGACTTGTCGAGTCTACCCAATGATTTACGCATATATCTCATAAGTAGCTGGCAGTCATCATTAATAGGATATGGCAAGGACTGGTGTTATCAATGTTAGGACATACAATAGTGACTGGGTGGGATATTGTGTCATAGTGCCACCAGCCCAGTCTCCCAGTGGGGCAACACTATGAAGATGCCATGAGTCTGCACAGTACTTGTCTTGATGTGACTTTGCTAGGATGTAAAACCCCAACAAATAAACAAATTAATGCCAAGCACCAAGCAAGGTATCGACGAGTATCAATTTGCTAGAGTGTTCAGTTTGACTCAGCCGGGGTTCTGACCTTGGAAGCGAATCCTATCGCATGTTGAAACGTGAAGGTTGAATGTGGTGCACCAGGTGGTGGCACAGGTCTGTTCTGATGGACATGTGTGGTGGAGATGTGTGTGTGGGCGAGTGGAAGGGAGAGAAAAAAGGGGGACAGCCGGGAATGTAAATAGTCTGCTGGGGTATGGGCTGATGTACACTGGTCCCCAGAACTGCGCACTAATGGGGTGGGGTGGACTGGGTGTACCGTGGTGTGAAAGGAGTGTGGTAAAGTATTCGGGTATTCGCCCATCTCTGTCTGCCTCCTGCCTCCTGCCACCTTCCTGGTTGCGAGAGTAATGGAGAGGTCAGCTGTGTAATAGATTTACTCTTAAGCAACTAGGGGGGGTGGGGGGGGGGCGAACCTGATGCACGTGTATGACTCCATACTACTATTCCTACTACTACTTAAAAAGCCATGGGGTTGGCAACATTGCATCTCAGTGGGGCAACACTGTAAAGCATGAATGCATACTTCCACTACCACACTGATCATACCCACCCCGATATGACTAAATGTTATTAGCAATTACATCCCGAATCATTCACTCACTCACTCCTCACTCACCTACTCACTCACTCACTCACTCACTCACTCATTCATAGCCCCACACCTGAAATATTTGAAGTGCAAACAAGCAAAATTAGTTTTGGCATCTGACACCATAGGTTTCTGCAGTAATAGGTTCTATTAAATTGCCTCAGTATTCCCTTCTGTGTGGTGACAAATGTTTAACAAGTGCACCAGTATTTAAGTTAGATATGTAGAATCAAATAGAGATACTTGTTTTGGTTTGAAAATGTGATGCTTCATCGCACTATGAAGCTTTAATGTTTCCGGAATGAAAGATCTCACCGATTTCGCGGATTTCCGCGATTTTTTTATGTTTATTGATTAGCGTTAAACAAAATGCTAGGGAAACCCGAATTGTATATATATGGCAGTTGGGTAGTTCAAATCCTGTTCTTATATGACCTTAGATGTTGTTAGAATATAAAACCATGAGAAGAAAGAGTTAGGTATGGGCAATAATGTAGGCACAACAAAGATAGTTGGAACCTGACTTCCGGCTTTTTCTGCGATTCCCTGATAGGCCGTCATCCTATGGGGGGAAATCCACGTTTTCGCGGAAATTCACTGTCGGTGTAATAATCTTGGCTTGATTTCCACATTTTTTTGCTGGAGACCACTTCCATCCGTGATGTTTACAAACTCAAATTAAAAAATTTAACATAGGGAAAATAGACCGTCTCAATGAACTACTCTATATTTCAGTTCAAACCAATTTTAAATCAAATTTTATTTACCTAAGTGCAATCCAATTCTTTTCGCCCTGAGTACGGCCGTTGTTGCTCTTACGGCTTAAAGCCATCACCAAACAATCCCAGCGATTTACCTTTTTGTTATTATAGATGTGCCAGCTGACACACCTGTGATGCATGTCGGCAGGGCCAAGGTGTCCTCCCCAGTTGCTGCATTGCCCGATTTAGGCTCTTTTTACTTGATTACGCCAACTCTTTTTTTCTTTTTCCTTTAACAAAAATGCAAATCCAGCCAGATATCTTTCGCAATCCTAATCATGAACACATGTTGAGATTTTGAAAAGAATGTCAGAGCACATGACATCTTGTAATTTTTATTTGAGCAGTTTTTAACACATTTAACCATTTTACAATGACACGTGAGTTTTAATATTAGTATATATACTACTCTGCTCATTGAGAAAACTCAAACTGACAATAAGCTGTACTCAATTTTGGCTGGGAATTTGTCTTTTGCTGCTGACACGAGGTAAAATCACCATCACTCACCTACACTGCCCATCGTGTGGCGTTTATGGGTGTGTGGTGGGTACTTGGTTTGGGGTTGGCCTAATTGTGTATGAGTCACCGGTTTACCCTGCTGGGCGTGAGGACTGCACCCCCCCCCCCCCCCCCACACACACACACCGACACTCACTCCCCTATAGCCTCACCCCAGCACCAGCCTCCCCGTTAAACACGCATATCCTGGTTCTGACTAAAACTAAGATTCCTTACACGCGGTATGCGGACTGCGGCATGCGGTATGCGGCATGCGAATGGGAAGATTCCTGGTATGCGGCATGCGGCATGCGGCACACGACTGGCTATATTTAAAAAATAAAAATAAACAAGTATACTCCATACTGCACTGTATATGGCCTAATATGGCATCTATATCTATGTAACTCTTGGTACCTCACATGGAGGTTCTTACCTTTATAATTACCAAATTATAGATAAGTATTCCTATTTTTGTGGCTCTGGTAGCATTTTTACTAACCAGAACCCCGACCACCACCACTACCATATGTTTCCACTCAGAAGCCTTGTGCGTGACCATTCCGTAATGCTCAGTCGCCTCTCCTAGTGTTAAACTAATGGACACATCAGATTCAGGTTTCTATTCACACCCTGGGTGCCGCATGCCGCATGCCGTACCGATCGCTACAGGGACCGATCGAGTTGTCGCATTCGCATACCGCATGTAAGGGTTGTAGTCCATTGAGTTCAAGGCGTTTCGATTTTTTGCCGCATTCGCATTCGCATTCGCAAACCGCATACCGCGTGTAAGGAATCTCAGCTTAACACTGTGTAAGCGCCATAGCCGCTGGACACTCACCGAGAATGTAATTCCGGTCTGTTCTCTACAATACTTCCGGTCTGTTCTCGGCAATACACGTTCAGTCTTTGTGCATAGAAGAACAAGAACAAGAAGACTGTTAAAAACAGGAACACTGTTAAGAAGTTTGAAGAAGAAGGAAAGAAGAAGAAGAAGAAGAAGAAAGAAAGAAAGAAAGAAAGAAAGAAAGAAAGAAAGAAAGAAAGAAAGAAAGAAAGAAAGAAAAAAAGGAAGGAAAAGGCTGGGAATGGGCGATTTGTCAGGGGCCTACATAGACTGGTATGCAGGTATAGCAATACCTCAGGGAGTTTGACGCCCCTGCCTTGCAGAGTTCTAAACCACTACCTTGTGGTACAGGTTCTTGACAGAACCAAAGGCTAAGGGAGCAAACCCTAAACAGAAAACCATGTCAATGTGGCAGCATTAAGGACGGTTGGTGTATGGAACTCCCAACATCTCCCGACCAGCCACTGCAGGGACAAATAGTTTTGCGCCTGTCTTGACATGTTCTTGCCGGTGTGAAACCTCTATTTGTTCCCCGAGAGAGTGCCGCTGGTAACTTGCAAAAGCCAGCAGCACTTCAACACCTTTGCAGGCAGCTTTCATGAAATGTACAACCGCACTCATGGACGCAACTCTCACAGCAGAGAGCTAAATGGAGAGCGGCAGTCAAGTAATGAAAGCAGTCTTTGTCGCATCGCGACCGACAGCATCATGATGATGATGACATAGAATGAAGGACAGGGGTAGGAGATGGGAGGGGAGGCCGAGAAAGGTTATAGCATTTAACAAAAAGCAAATATTATCCGAAGTGAGTTCATGATCTTACTGTAAGGGTGCAATGGTCTTTGGTTAACTCCATTTGGTTTATCAGGAGACACTTAGCTACTTTTTAAACCGGAACTCTGCTGCGCGGAGCAATAGGCATCCTCTCCAGAGGTTGAAATGGGTGGGGTGGGGGTGGGGACAGAGGGGGGGGGGGGGGAGATGGAGGGTGGGAGGGGTCTTCATGCCTCGGATTTAATTAAGGGAAAGAAAACGGCCGCCGGCCAATTGTAGGTGGCAGATGGAGCTAGTGGGTTCTTACACGCGCACACAGACAGGCACCCACTCACACCACACCACCATAACAGGCGGCGTATCAACGAACCGAGCTGCTCCTCTACCACCGTCACTTATTTACAAGCATATCTCACAAGCAGATTTACTTCATGCTGGACATGAGGACATGGCAAAGCCTCATCAAACTGTAAAATATTCCGTGTGGCTGAGGAATTGATTCCAAGCATTTTCCATGGCAACTTGAAAATCAAGTTACTAAAAAAAAAATTAAACGCCACATTAGAATTTTTTTGAATTAAAAAAAAAAAGGTTGGGGCTATGCTACGTGACTGTTTATGATACTGTGAACACACTACGGTATGTCCATCCCATTTAAAAGGAAAATCAAGAATTAATGCATCGCTTTGATATAAAGTTGTTAGTAAGCTGCCCCATCACGTCGGTATCCATGACAACCCACCCGCAGCCACAGTTCGCTCTGGTCTTTGTCACACGACACCCATCCTACTACCCAATGGTTGCCATGGCTACGGAGTTTCCAGGAAGCTGCTCTACGGAGAAAACACTTGTTGGCATGTTGCAATTTTCAAGACTGATGGGTTTCGTAGGGTAATACCCTCCTAGCCTGTAGTGAGCTGGTGGCCTTAGATGTAGCACTGAGAATTGTGAGATATCACCCCTCGTCGATGCTACTCCAGCGCCTCGGGGTGGAACTTCAAACAGAGAATGTCAGAGCGAGGCAGCTTAGCCAGCTCTACACGCAAATGAATGAGTAGTGGGGGGTTAGAGTAATTTCTATATTTCGGGGGTTTTCGTTCTTGAAAAACACTATTTAGATTTAGTAGTTAAACAATTAACATTGCTGATTGCATGTGGATTTTTTTAGTCCAAAATTTCATAGTTGGGTGTATTTGCTAGATAGATGATTAAATGTACGTTATAATTTTTATATTGGTAACCAATTGCTGTAGTAAATTACTCAAGATGTTTTGATACTTGTCATACCAGTCACATCAGAGTGGGTTCTTAAATTCTAATTTATTAATTTTTTGTTTAGCGGTGCAGATTACATACAATGCCAAGTTGAACTGGGGTTCATGGAGACTACTTAGATGTTCCATAGGCGCTGATTCTGTACCTAGATTACTTAGCAACAACACACATGGTTCTGAATAACAGCATTTCCCGCCTAGTGCCCCAATAGACGGGATCATGGTTCCGACTGCGCATGCGCTGAAAACGGCATTGGCAGCAAAGCAACGGCATACAGCCATTGAGTGCGATACGCGTACGGCAAAACTTCGATTTTATTCCAATTAATTTAAAAAATACATAACAATTTGGCACAAAGATGGATGGAAGGATGCAATATAATAATATAATGAATATGTTTAAGACACAACTCTCCATAATTAAGCATTTTGAGCTAAGAAACATACAATTTCAGTCACTTTACAGGCTGATGTTTACATCACCATTGATTAGCCATAAGTAATTCTTGTTCTAAATATTAAATTGTCAAATGTATCAACAAAGACTTGTTTCAAAGAAATATATAACCAATATCTGATTAACCCTACTCATTTTCTATTTCTACATATGTCATTAACCATAGGATATAAATAAAAACATGAATAAAATAAGTAAAACTGACTCTGGCTATGGCTCTTACACTAGTCTGAGTGCCCAGATTTGTCTCAATCTAAATGCACATGGCATAAGATGTGCATATTATATTGATGGAAATGCAATGCTGGATAAAAGATTAATATTTTAATTTATTATACATATTTTTTTAGTTGGTATTCTATGTTTCAAACAAGAGCTGAGATGAGCTGAAACTAGCACATTTCATAGCTGCACCCAGTGTATTAGCATGTGCCATGTGCTTCTCGCGGGTTTGTTTTGCTCTGACGCATCCCACAATGCACCGCGCCACTGGAACGGTGATGTAGTCTATTAGTGCCGTGTTTCTGTTGGTAGGTGGCGCTTCGTAAATAGTGATGCAAGCAAAATCGCCGCCATGATCTGCGGTGGCGCCACCTAACGGGGAAAACCGTGGACTGGTGTCACATGTGCATCGATATGGGTGGCATTTCCTACTTGTCTATGTTAGTAACTGTAACTGGTGGCATGCCACAGACTGGCTTCCATATATTTACTGATTTAGTTGACAGTGCCTGGAACCTCTCACATACTCATACCCTACTCGATACATTTTTTAAATTAATTTATTTGTCCAACACAATATTACCGCAATATAACTAGCTATGGGTAGTTGCGCATCCAATATCACAGAATATGCAATACATTTTCTTTATTTAAAGAAAGAAATTGGATTATCTTCATGCATATCTTTCACTTGTGCAGTGGAATGAAGTTTATAATTACTAGAATTCATTTTATTTTCTAGCGATCGAAACCCACAATTTGTTGTTGATCAAAAGTGTTGCAATGTCTTTTTGTTTGTTCACATTGTTACGATATGTTTTTGTTGGTCTGTAGTTGTTCTAAATCTGCTTCACGTCCATGTTCTATTTCACAAATGAATCAGCGCCTCGCGTCTGTTCCGTCTTTCAGTGCGAACGCCTCGACACGTGACCTTGACAACGAGACGTGCGACACGTGCACGGAGTCTGAGTCGTTGATGTCCCGGCGAGGTGAGTTCCGCCCGCCCCACACCACCTCCACCCGTACGTACCCCACCCCCGCACCCCGCACCGCTCACGTACCTTTCACACGGACCAATCAGCTCTCAGTGGTGGCCTGTGGTATTCGCTCTGATTTTACATCATCATCATCATCAGCATCAGCATCATCATCATCATAATAATAATAATGAATAAAAGTTTGTTTTTGATTCCGAGGGAGCTAAGGAACATTACATTACCCATGGACGTTCAGAATTTAAGTAATAATAATTATTATTATTAAAATAATAATAATGTCCCAAGGAGCTATGCAAAATTATCCACGACAGTTCAAATTTTAAATAATAATAATTGTTATTATCATTTCACTGGAACGAAAAGCCTTGCACACGAAACACTACTTTGGTTCACTTTTGTAAATAGTACAAGTGTAATACCACAAACGTTACCTTATTAAAACTTTTTTCTGAACCACATCAAATCCTTTACTTCGGTTTATCATTGTGGTTATAAGGGACTTGTGAAGCACTTTGGTTTGCACATTGTACAGATGAATACTTTTTATCTGTTTTAATTAAAGCTGCATAGTCCGATCAAGCATCACATTTTCAAAAACAAAACAATTATCTAGAATTGATTCTACATATCTAATATAGATACTGGTTCACTTATTAAGCCTTTGTAGCCACATAGAAGGGAATACCAAGCCAATTCAATAGAACCTGTTACTGCAGAAGCCTGCGTGTTTGCCAAAACTAATCTTACATGTTTGCACTTCAAATATCTCAGAAATTAGCCATTTAAAATAAAAGTTACTTCAGACTAAAGTACGGTAGATCATAACGATCAATTTAGTATATTTATCTCAGAAAAATGACATAAACTCAAAACCATCGGACTATGCAACTTTAAATCTATTTTAGAAATTTAATTGAAAGCATCGTAAGCTACTTCCCCTTAGGACTGATTCCACATGGAGCGATGATATCTCCGTGTGTAAATACACAACAGCTCACTGGGGTTATACAGCTTCTCTTTAAATAACTCAAAGTATAAACTTTGTCCAAATTTCCATTCGCTAAACAATTAGGCAGCAAATGAAGACATTGCGAAACCATATGCCACTTGAAAGTTGAAAATGTCGATCTGTGAAAGTTACATGATGCATGTATGTGTTGCTTTGCTGGATCTTAGACAAACATGTATTCGATACACCGTATCACATATTTAGTGTAGCATGACACATTTTTCACAAAGGGTACTTTGCTCATGTGAGAATTGTGTCCGTGTTTTAGAAAACAAAACTTTAATTAATTACCGTGCTAAATAGAGGCTTGCACAGTAAATGCTTCATTCGTGGTGGTTAATAGAGGTATCTTTCACGAGACAAATTCAGTCTAAAGGGATCGCAAACTGACCCGATTTTAATTCACCTTTTCTGTCGGATCAAACTCCGCGTGGTGCACTCCGATTCTATCCGACTGGCTATCGGTTAAAAGTTTAAATCAATTGCTCTTTCATTTTTTTATTTAAAAAAAAAACTTGTTTCAAATTTAAATCAAATCAAATTAGAAAGGCTTCACCATGTTAATTTAATCGATTCTTAAATCCGTGTGTCATACAGGAGTTTTCAATGGTTTCGTTAAAGAATTAAGAAACGGTAATTTTGCGGGCTATTTTAATTGAATTCTAATTGTTGGACACGAAATGTTTAGTTGGCGAGGTAACATGTAGGTGGCAGCACAGTGCTCGACGTAACCCATAGGTTGTCAAGTGAATGGCGCAGGAACCAGTGGCAGGGTCCGTATGGAGCTTGAAAAGTCTTGAACTTCAGTTGTCCCATTTCAAGGCCTTTACAAGCCTTGAATTGAACCTATTTTGAGTAATTAGTCTTGAAAGTGCCATTTAGAATGGCGATTTGGGATTAAATCCAAATGAAAATGGTCTTGAATTCCTATCAAAAACAGCCTTGAAAAGCCTTGAAAGGGCTTGAAATAGCCTTGAATTCCATATCTTCACATGTGTGTGGATCTCTATGTATAGTTAATAATCATCACTAATGACAATTGTCAGCGGTCTCACCACACAACTATGGTTAAAGCTGCATAGTCCGATGAAATCATCATATTTTCAAAACCAAAGCAATGATCTAAATTTGATTCTACATATCTAGCTTAGATACTGATGTACTTATTAAGCATTTGTCGCCACACAGAAGGGAATAGTGAGGCAATTGAATAGATCATGTTACTGCAGAATGCTAAGGTGTCAGAGTTTTGGCAAGCCTGCCAAAATGAATTTTGCATGGTTGCACTTCAAATATCTAAAAAAATTAGCCACTTAAAATAAAAGTTGCTTCAAACTAAAGTAAGGTACATTATAATGATCAACCTAATATATTTATCTCAGAAAATTTCTGAAACCCAAAACCATCGGACTATGCAACTTTAATGTAACACTAGATTAACTTACAGATTAATTTACAGATCCTCCTCTGGCTGAGCTATGCCCAATTGGGCCTCTAATGCCAGCTCATTGTGGTAAAAAAGAACTTTTTCTCCCTACACGTAGGGAGGTGGACGGAGTCCTAGATTATATAGTTCATGTGACCAACATATCACGTGGGATGTGCAGTTATCAGCTAAATCCAGGCACGATTTGGAGGCGGGAGAATATTCCCTTATGTATGTGTCTACTAACCGAGTTCAACTAAGGAAGCTGTTGGTCATCGCGGCTCCTAGAAGCGGGTGAAGTGAGGGGAGGAGGCCGATATGGGAGTCTAGACTGCTAAATATGTCATGTCTACCGAGTGTTGCAGTGGTGTGTAATGTAATGACTGGGCGAGTGTGGGGTGCTGATGCCTGAGGTTGCGGACACTGCAGATGGATTTATTTAAAGACGATGACGTACTTTCACAATGAATGGACACTTTCCAGTCCTTCTGTTTTGTTGGCTGGTTGGTTGTTTTACGTCTTGGCAACATCTAAGGTCATATCAGCACATGTACCGACTTGTGGCAGTGCGCACTCATGGCGACTTTAGACTGCTGCCCCACTGGGATACCAGACCACCAGCACCATGACCTGATATCCCACTTAGTCATATTTTCCTGACACTGAGTCAACCAGTCCCTGGTGTTTTGTAAACGGTGCTGATAGTGATGCGGGGTTCGGGGTCGGGTGGGACTTTCTTGCCCTAACTCTACACCCCACAGAGTGCTTTACCACCCTTTCCCGGCTATGTTTTTATGATTATGTTGACGTAGAAAATTAATACCAGATAGGTTATTCCAATTGAGTTTCACTACATAGTAACTCATGTGGTCGGGGCATAGATTTAGGACAAGTACTGTTTATCTCATTCCCAGAGGTCTTGTTTCTCTCACAAGTTGATGTCAAACTTGCCTGGTACTGAAAGAGGGATGTGTCAGTGGGGGAGAACTATGAAGCCATCAACCCTAGGCGTTAAAAAACCCAAATCACGCAGTTGCACAGAACGTGCAACTGGTCCCAGTTCTATGTGCTCCCACCAGGGGGAATGTGGCACCACTGGCCGTCTGAGTTGAATGTGCACGCGGCTTGGAAAGGGGTGTCATTTCGCGGAGACGGGTGCATAGTCTTTGGCGCTATCGTATGGATGTGGTGATAACGATGTTGATGAGAGATCTCAGCGCGCAGTCGTTGCTACGTCAAACCGCAGCGTATCAACAGTTCCGGTACGGTAACTGAGACTGCCTGGTGAAAGGTGGTGTCAGCTGTTTGTCAGCCCGTCCACTCGCGCCTTCCAACGGGATCAAGTGTCCCCGTGAGACACCGGATAAAACATTCACACCCTACCCTGAGTAGCGGTGAATGACAACCCTGTTTACATTCGAGCAAAACCTGCTTCAGTATGAATTAACTGTGGAGGAGGTGGTTCCAGTGCGCAGTGTTTATTTATATTTCCACACAGTTGGTGAACTAGGGAAGAATGCAAAAAGACAAGATGGTCACCTTAGAAAGATCTCTATTCAAGTCTTATTAATCTCAAATTATTTA
Organism: Branchipolynoe longqiensis; assembly: GCA_030323885.1. NCBI lineage: Eukaryota > Metazoa > Annelida > Polychaeta > Phyllodocida > Polynoidae > Branchipolynoe > Branchipolynoe longqiensis. The sequence goes on from CM059200.1 coordinate 28,425,244, forward strand.
ATTAATTCTTTATTCAGAAATAGTGAGTAAATATAGATAGGTATGTGAAGAATATATTGTGCTTCTTAGATTAAGAATGTATCCTTTACCCAGCCTCCAGACACTTTTTCTAATCGGTTGTTCAGCAGTCCAGTCACAGGATCAGATACATGACAGGCCGAAGCCACGAAGTTAATGTAATCAGTGCAAGCATCCTTTTGTGTGTATAACTAAATGTCCCCTATAAAATGAAGGATGGACATTTAGGAGATGGGGGGGGGGGGGTGTAATAAGCTGTTGGCTCTCATAGCTTTCGGGGCAGGTTTACTAAGTCCTTTTCCCCTTTTTCTTGTAAATAGTTGTAATGCCACAGTTGTCAAGGCAGGCGCACTGGTTTCCCGGCAGTAGATACTAGCAGTTTTCCGCCCTGATATGACCTTAAATGTTGTCAGGACATAAAGCTCTAACAACCAACTACTAGCAGTTATTTACGCCGATTATTCACGCCCACTTTACACTCTTCGGACCCAACTCTGTATCCGCGTCGCATGTACTGCCCGGTGGCGCCACCGGGTGGGACTGGGCGGAACTACTGGCATCTGAAGTACTCTCGGTTAGTCGGAGTGACCCAGTCGCGTGAGACGGGTGCTATGTAGACTTTAAGGGCAGAAGTGGAGTATGGCTATGCGATGTTATTCTTTAATTCGTGCATAGGAAATGTCATCCACATAACAATTAAGCAATTAAAAATTATACAAACAAAGTATTTCAATTAGTTTAAGGGACAATATCAGAAGGAGAATAAAATTACATGCACTACATTGAAAAAATTGTTCCCATACAGCAGGGGTTCCCCATCACAGGGAGCGCTGAAGACGAGTACGACTGCAGTTTCGAAATAGCGTCTGTTATTCGTTAGTAAGACGTTGTCCTCTGGGCGAGATATGGCAGATGGGGGGCATTCAGTATGATCACCGCTAGGTGGCGAAAACCGTCTCGATCAAGTGGGAGCCGACAAGTCAACGCCCGGGTCATGGTAGATGGCCTTGAACGGGGTCAGAAGATGGCGGCGGTGGGTTGTTGGGGGGGGGGGACTTTTAGGCTCCTGGTAAAGACGCCCAGATGTGTGTTAGAAACCACATTGACAGTTTGTTGGTGGAAGATGAGAACTGAGTAGCTACTATTATATGGCAGTTAAACAGACTGAAACATGTCCATGGGTATGCCTATGGAATACCTACCTTTCCTACTATCCTAGCTTGAGAAAATAGTCTAAGCGAATTTCACCTAATTTTATTGTATTTATGTCGTAACATTTTCAAGCCATCTACTTGTCCAGTTAGCACACCATGAAAGAGTGTTTTCAGGACTGTCGTGTATAACAATGTTGGTGGAAATAAACTTAATGTATCCTGTGTAATTTTTATGTGGGTCTTTAATTATGGATAATATTCTGAAGAGAGTGTTTTAATATTCTTAATCTGCAATCTGTTCAACTTGGATATGTAGCAGTAATCGGTATATGTCGCTCTATCGTAAAATGCAGATTAATTGTTGAATGACGATAGATTGATTATCTAGTAAACGGGGTTGTCGTGTCAGATTGACTGTCTAGTTGGTCACGTGACCATCCTCGAGTGTTAATGGTGTGAGGGGTGGGGTGGGGAACGGGGGAGTAGCAGAGCTCACTGCTGAGTGCTGAGGTCACACGATAATTGGACACGAGAGGCGGAGCTGTTTGTGCCGTGAAGGAGCTCTGTGATGTTTGTTTGTTTGTTGTTTTACGTCCTAGCAACATCTAAGGTCATATCAGGATGGGTACCGACTTGTGACAGTGCACACTCATGGCAGTGCTGCCCCACTAGAAGACCAGGCCGCAAGCACCATGACCTGATATCCCACTCAGTCACATTATCCTGACACTGAGCCAACCAGTGTCTTGCCCTATCATAATAATGCCGAGCGCCAGGCTAGGAAGTGACAAGTATCAATTTTTAAGTCATTGGTTTGACTCGACCAGGGTTCGAACCCACGATCTACCAACACGGAAGACGGACGCTCTAACTCATTCGGCCATCACGTCTGAGATGTATATGTGACGAGTTTAGTATGCCACTGTACCTTGTAAGCTACTAAGTATGGTGTAGTTGCAGACTGACTGAGTTATCTAACCACATAACTGAAAACATTGTTTAAAGACAATTACTGCAACTAATTTCTAACCATAAATATACACATTCAATTAAAGAATGTCATTATTTAACCGTCACTTTTCATGGCACTTGCAACCTCCTTTCCAGAGCAATGCCCAGTTTGTGGTAATGTATTGATGGGCCTTTGCCAAACTGACAGACGCTGCCAACACCACCCACCAACCTGGCCTTGTGTGCCTTTCTCTGCCCAAACCGAGCGCGGTGGCCGAATCGGCAGAGCACAGGCCTCGCGTGCAGAAGATCGGGAGTTTATGAGTTCAGTTCCCGGTCGAGTCAAACCAATGACTTTAAAATTGTTACTTGTCGCTTCCTAGCCTGGTGCTCGGCATTATTAGGATATGGCAAGGACTGGTTAGCTCAGTATCAGGATAATGTGACTGAGTGGGATATCGGGTCATGGTACCGGCGGCCTGATTTCCCAGTGGGGCAGCACTATAAAATTGCCATGAGTGTGTACTGTCACAAGTCGGTACCCGTCCTGATATGACCTTAGATGTTGCTAGGACGTAAAACAACAACAAACTAAATTCTCTGCCCGATACTTGTCGGCAGTTACCCGACCAGGCTTTTGAGGGTATTTTAAAGGTCTGGTCATACTTACATATTTTCTTGTCACCAGATTGAAACTGTGTGACTATATGGATGCTACATCGGCCCAGGCAAATTGTTCTGCTGGCTGTGATCAGCTGTTCGTGATGCAGTTGGCTATGATCGCTCTGGTCAAAACCGAGCTTTAACTGTCTGACAAGACAGTCAGTCCGCCACTGTTCAGTAGTACAGCCACGATTGCTCTGGTCTGAACCTAGCTTTGACAGATTCGACCTGAAAAGACAGTTAGCCAGCCACTGTTCAGTAGTACGGCCACGATCGCTCTGGTTTGAACTTAGCTTTGACTGATTCGACCTGACAAGACGGTCAGCCAGCCACTGTTCAGTAGTACGGTGACGATCGCTCTGGTCTGAACCTAACTTCGACTGATTCGACCTGAAAAGACGGTTAGTCAGCCACTGTTCAGTAGTACAGCCACGATTGCTCTGGTCTGAACCTAGCTGTGACAGATTCGACCTGAAAAGACAGTTATCCAGCCACTGTTCAGTAGTACGACCATGATCGCTCTGGTCTGAACGTAGCTTTGACTGATTCGACCTGACAAGACGGTCAGACAGCCACTGTTCAGTAGTACGGCCACGATCGCTCTGGTCTGAACTTAGCTTTGACTGATTCGACCCGACAAGACAGTCAGCCAGCCACTGTTCACTCGTACGAGTCTGGCTGGTATTGCTTCTTAGATTGGCCCCCAGCCGTTGTCTGCCATGCAACAGGTGTTGGGTCTATTACAATTTAATTTTGTTTTTAAATCGGCCAACACTTTAAGTGGGGGGCATTGCCTGTGAAAATAAGCTCGCTTGTAACGTAGCAAAGCGGGAGTGAGTTACGTAAGTGTAGTAGGTCGTGACCCTTCGCTCTGATTACGGCCTGCTGCTGACATGGCGTTAAACAACCATCAATAAACAAAATAAAATTTAAGAAACCTAGAATGATCCACACTACCACACAGTGGTGCTGTTGAGTGCGTTGAACCTTGCCAGTCAGAAGGATCGGCAGGTGGCAGCACAGTAGCACTGGCAGGGGCAGTCTCTATGGTGGACTTACCTATGGCTACCCCCACCGGAAAAGCAGCCAATCATACATATGTATCTATATATTTTTATCTTTATGTATTGGGTGCGGGACGCAGCTCAGGCGAGAGAGTGTCTACTTGTGAAGGTGTGGGTCATCCGATCGATCCTGCTCAGTGGACACATTTGCAGTTTGGACTATTTTCTCTTCCAACCAGTGGTCCACAACTGGTTCATCCAAAGCTGTGGCATATGCTGTCCTGTCTGTGGAAAAGTGCATATGAAAGTCCCCTTGCTGCTTATCGGAAAGAGTAGTCTATGTGGTGGCAGCGGGTTTCCTCCAAAGAAGTATGTCAGAATGACCATATGTTTGACATCCAATAACTGATGATAAAAATCCATGTACTCTACAATTTGTTTTATCTATTGTGTCTTATGAACTATAGATTTATATTGTCTCAACCTATATAGTCCCATGAAAACAATCAATTCTTTTTAACCAAAATACTTACCTAGATTTCATCCTACGTATCCAACTTTGAAATGGATACACTCATTAGGCACGGTTGGAATTTTGACATGCACACTAAACTTTTGCACATTTTTACATAAAATATCTCAACAAAATTATCTCATTAAAATATTAGTTTCTTGAAGCTATGAAAGTGAAGTAGATTATAACGAATAACCGAATATATTTAATTCCGGGAGTGATGCACTCCATGCCGTGTGGTGTTCAACGCGCCCCCCCCCCCCCCCGCGCCTCCTCATTACAGATAATGGCTGCTGGAATGCCTCACCCTGGCACCACTCTCCGTGCTGCTAGTAATTACTTCTCGTTATATGCGCGTACCATCGGCCACACAGTGCGAGACCTCCCTCCGTACGCCTTACCACAATACCAGCCACTACATGGAAGGTCTCAATAATCTGTTCACTTTAGCGCTCATTGGTATTCCAATTTCAACAATTGGCAAAGACATGATCCTACCTCACATCATAGAAAGTGAGCACTGGCGCCACAACCATCCCCCTGGTGGCAGTAGCAAAAATAAATCGATTTATAGGGCATGTCGAACAGAAAAGGTCTATTTTGATGACTGCCTGTAGTACCCGTCCTGTGTTCATTCACTTGTAATATTCAAAGCTAGACAATTTGAAAGAATATCAGTTGACAACACTAAAGACTTTATTTGAGCGGTTTTACTTATCAATTAACATTTGGCTGAATATGTTTCATGTTTTAATTTTGCTTTAGTGGTGTAAATATGACTGGTGATAGTTTGACACCACGTCAGCAGCTAAGACCATGTTCACGTCGAGGGGTGTAAATATTAAAATAAGTATGCTGTCTCTTTACATATGTCCTGGAGTAACTTGATTTGCTAAGTTGACTGTGTATGTTGAAACTTATAGATATGATTTAGTATCCCCGGTACTGTTCACCCGCAGACAAGACGGACTGAGTGCCTTGACGTACCTCTGAACAGGCACAGCGCTTCATAGTGCTGTCACAATCTGCACTGCCCGCCACTATTCGTGCGGGTTGGGTAATGCGTACTCTGCGGTTAGGCTGTACCGCCAAGTGGAACAGTGTAACGGGTGTGTGGGTGGCCAAGGCTACCAGGCAGGTTGAGTGGTACTCGGTGCTACTCTGCGGTTAGGCTGTACCGCCAAGTGGAACAGTGTAGCGGGTGTGTGGGTGGCCAAGGCTACCTGGCAGGTTGAGTGGTACTTGGTGCTACGCTGCGGTTAGGCTGTACCGCCAAGTGGAACAGTGTAACGGGTGTGTGGGTGGCCAAGGCTACCGGGCAGGTTGAGTGGTACTCGGTGCTACTCTGCGGTTAGGCTGTACCGCCAAGTGGAACAGTGTAACGGGTGTGTGGGTGGCCAAGGCTACCAGGCAGGTTGAGTGGTACTCGGTGCTACTCTGCGGTTAGGCTGTACCGCCAAGTGGAACAGTGTAACGGGTGTGTGGGTGGACAAGGCTACCGGCCAGGTTGCGTCTATGTCCCTGAACGCTGACCAGTGTAGTGGCTGGATGTGTGTGTGTGTGTGTGGGGGGGGGGGGGGTATCAGTATAAGCTGTTGAGCAGGGCGCGTCGAGTGGTGCACTGTGCTACTCTCGGGCGGTTATCCTGTATGGCTATTGCCAAACCAGTGTAGCGGCAGTGTGGGGGGTAAGAGGGTATCGGGTAGGCACTAAGCAGAAGCATGTGTCTGATAAGTAACTGCCGACTGATAGCGATAAGATGGGCCGTCATGCAGCATTGAGGTGACGAAACCTGAACTGGGCCGAAAGCTTGGCCCACATTGCTTCCACACCTACCGAGCGCACTGGCCTAATAGGTAAAGCGCGGGCCTCGCGTGCGGAAGGTCGGGAGTTCGGTTCCCGGTCGAGACAAACCAATGACTTTAAAATTGATACTTGTTGGTTCTTAGCCTGGCACTCAGCATTAATAAGATAGGGTAAGGACTGGTTAACTCACGATAATGTGACTGAGTGGGATATTGGGTCATGGTGCTGGCGGCCTGGTTTCCCAGTGGGGCAGCATTATAAAGTCGCCGTGAGTGTCATAAGTCGGTACCTGTCCTGATATGACGTTAGATGTTACCAGGACGTAACTCCCAACAACCAACCAAACAGCAGATGCCCATCACATAATAAAGTGCTGAATTGTGCATTTTCTCCGTTGGTATCATTTTCTCCATTGGTATTGTAGTAGTCTGCACTGACTTCTCAGGCAGGTAACCACATAGACAGGTAGGTGTGGGTAGTATGGTGATATCAGGGAGCCTAGGTGGTGTAATGGTTAGCACACTGGCTCGGAATGCAAAGAGATGTGGGTTTGAGTCCCACTCTAGGCGCAATATTTCCCATTTTCATCACCCCCCATCCCACTGGTTGCCGTGACCAGGATCCTGTACAAGCTACACGCTGTATAGTTGTTGGACCTACCCTGTGTATGTAAGTGTGTTGCATTGCCTGTGTGTATGTAATTGTAAGCATTAAAAGACTTACAATTCCAGGGGGAGGAGTATAGTGGTCTGCACTGACCTCTCAGGCAAGGAGCTGCATAGACAGGTAGGTGTGGGTAGTGTGTTTGATATCAGGGAGCCTAGGTGGGGTAATGGTTAGCACACTGGCCTGGAATGCAAAGAGATGTGGGTTCGAGTCCCACTCTAGGCACAATATTTCCCATTTTCATCACCCCTCATGACACTGGTTGCAGTGACCATGATCCTATACATGCTACGCGCTGTATGGTTGTTGAACCTGCCATGTGTATGTATGTGTAAGTGCATTGCCTGTATGTATGTAATTGTAAGCATTACAAGACTTACAATTCCAGGGGGACGAGTGTAGTAGTCTGCACTGACTTCTCAGGCAAGAAACCACATAGACAGGTAGGCGTGGGTAGTATGGTGATATCAGGGAGCCTAGGTCGTGTAATGGTTAGCACACTGGCCCGGAATGCAAAGAGATGTGGGTTTGAGTCCCGCTCTAGGTGCAATATTTCCCATTTTCATCACCCCCATGACAGTATCAAGCGCAGTCTTTTGTCCAATGAGAGTGGTGGTATTGGGCCGACCTCGGGCTTAATCTAATGTCACGAGTAGTGTTTTTTTAATTCCCCTTTATATGCTAAGGTCCAGCAATATTTCAAATGCTACTGCAATTGGGACGTTGAGAATACATATAATCACCATCCCAACAGGGCATCTGGGCTGCATTCAGGGTACGCCGCCGAGTCGACTCTGAGGTGGCTCCGCAACATCTTTTTGGCACATATGTGTTCAGGGAATGTCTCGGAGTCACCTCGGAGACGTCTCACTTTTCAGATAGGAGACAAAAAGTGCCTCCAAAATGGCTACCGGATTCAGTGATTTCAGCCAATCAGAGCTGTTCTTTTCAATTGCAAATGGCTGCACCCTATGGAGGGCGCCATTTAGGGCGCTCAAACCTTTGGGATGAGTTTTCACCTGCTTTTTGCAATATTTGTCCGAGATGCTGTGTGGTCTGAAGCCTGATATCGATCAAGAAGCTATTGCTTAAATAAAATATTACTTGTGCTTCTTTCCTCTTCGGCTGTCCTCAGAATCTAACCACTGCGTTCCCCATTCCTTCCCAGCGCCCCTTGGAGACACTTGGTCCTGTTGTAATTACCTGTGGTCCCGGTAGGGGGCGGGGCGGGCGTGTGAGGGACAGGTGTGTGGTGATAGAGGCGGGGCCATAGACTGGCAGATTAGCCTAGTAGATAAGGTCTGCTTCCCGGGCGACTGGTCAGGGTGATAAGGTGAGGGTCAATACGTGTAAGCGCGACGGAGACTGGCGGGTGGTGTGATTGACGGTGAGCTAGGGTGAGATGGGAGGGTTTGTAGGGAGGGCACTAGTGATAGCATGACAGATAACTCTACAGGTACAGGTGCATACCGACACACTATGTACCCCACCTGTGGCAGCCGACCAACCCTGGTTGGCATCATGTGAACAGACCAATATAATGGACAGTTTGACATTAAATTAAAACCGGAATTCTTTACTTAATACTTCCCCTCTGCTCTGCTCTGCTCTGCTCTGCTCTGCTCTGCTCTGCTCTGCTCTGCTCTGCTCTGCTCTGCTCTGCTCTGCTCTGCTCTGCTCTGCTCTGCTCTGCTCTGCTCTGCCCTGCTCTGCTCTCTCCTCTGCTCTCTCCTCTGCTCTCTCCTCTGCTCCCCTGCTCCCCTCTCTTCCCCTTCCCCTTCCCCTTCCCCTTCCCCTTCCCCTCCCCTCCCCTTCCCCTCCCCTTCCCCTTCCCCTTCCCCTTCCCCTTCCCCTTCCCCTTCCCCTTCCCCTTCCCCTTCCCCTTCCCCTTCCCCTTCCCCTTCCCCTTCCCCTTCCCCTTCCCCATCCCCATCCCATCCCATATCCTTCCCAGCCCCCATTCTCAACCTCGCCCATTCTCCCCCTCGCCTATTCCCACTGACAGATGTCTAGCCCCCGAGGCATGCCATCTTCTATTTGATGCCCATCTAAACCCGTCACGCCTGGGTGACTGGTCATGCGACAAGTGATGAAGGACCAGGGCCTTTATTGTTCTGCATTTAATACAGACCTAGAATTTACTCATACATCGAAGGTGGCACACAAGGCCGAGCGTGGTAGGGTGATGTATCCAAGTTGGGGATTGTCCATCAGTTAAATAATGTTGATGAAGCGGACTGTTTTTCCCACACAACATTAGAAAAGCTGTTCACGCCGATTACTTGTTTACCCCACACGTACAGGAGAGGTCCACACCGACTGCCCTCTGGCGGCCTGAAAGCGTACTGTGGTGCTGCATGAACCATGGCAATAAGCATATTTTTGTGCATGCATTATATAAACATAGCCATTCACCCCCATCACATATGCTTGAGGCTGAAGCCTTTTAATATGGCACTGATTTCCTACATTAATACATGAAGATTCGGTTTCCTCTTTCTGTATTCGAATTGCTGTCTGGCAGATCACGTGCGACCTCCTGTTTGGTTTTCACAGTTGGGTAGACCAGAGAATTGGGGTGACATAGAGGGCCGGTGTGTGTGTTGGAGGTCTTCAATGGACGACACCACCGGGCATTCAATTAAAGCTGCATACTCCGATGAAAGCATCAACTTTAAAAAAAAAAAAAACACTTATCATGCTAATTCTGCACGTCCAGCTTAGATATTGGTGCACTTATTAAATATGTTTTGCTCCATAGAAAGGAATGCTAAGTCAATTCTATAGAAGTGAAAACATACCGAATTAATTTTGGCGTGAAGATTGAAAGTGTGACACCCACGGCTTCAACAGAAATAGGTGTTTCAAAATTGACTACTATTCCCCTCTATGCAACAACGAATACTAAATAAGTATACCAGTATCTTAAGTTTGATATCCAGGATCAAATTTAATTGAGGAATGTTATGTTTCATCAGACTATGCAGCTTTAACAGCATCTCAGTGGTATCGCTGAGACAGGAGCAACTATTTGAGTGTTTCCTTATTTTGTGGCTTACTTTAGTTTCAGTGTTTTTGTTTATTTGTTTTGTTATCAAATTAAGTACTAGGGTATCGATCTAAATGTCAATTTATTTGTTTTCATTTGATTAAAATAGTTAATACAAAATTGACACCTTTCTCACGATGAAGATAACCTTTGTTGACGACGTGACATTAAATCACTCACTCGCCGTCGTCAACTGACTTGTAACATTGCTTGCGGGCACATGTAATTGCCGTGGGCTGCTAGTTTAGTGACACCTACCCTGTCGTGACACTCTTTTAATCGAGACTTACTAGTACAGTGATAACATTACTAATACGTACTCCAAACTGGGCGTTTACACTGTCCGTATCACACAATTTGACACAATTGAACCATTCTAAAACCACTTCAACCATCACTCATTCTGCTTTGTTTGAAATATAAAGTATATGAAGTGAATGCCGGTTCTTTTGTCTTTTAGGGTGTTTGATTTCTAATTAATATGATGAAATTTATTAGAGTCAATGGAAACATGTTTGGGTGTACCAGCAGCAGCCATGTGTGTGTTCGCCATTATCTGTTTGCATCCAGTCTTAGCCATTCCCTTCCCTAAAATTGCTACCGTGCTGGGTATGGTCACCTGAGCTAAAAGTAACCAGCAATGAAAGATAGACAATAAACCAGGCTTCATTAGCATATCAAGCATGGCTGTCTTTGAGCTGCAAATTTGATTGAACAGGAGTGAAACCATTCAGACATTTATTCTCCTTGAAAATTAATCAGGATCGTCCTGAAGATTATATCATCAGAAAGCTCAAGTCTTCCTCTATCTAACCAGAACAATCTTTGGTTGAGATTTATGTCATACTCGGCAAGGTCGGTCTGAGAATTGACCATGTATTCCTGTCTCTCACACCGGAGCGACAAACATGGCATTGATTGAAGCTTCTGTGTCTGCAGAAAAGCTTGCTGTGTCACCCATCAATGATGACTTGAGAGTTTGAAAGGTTACAGACATTGAAGACATTTCTGAAGCCTATTGTCACCTGAGGGAATCTGTTTAATCATCTTATTAAAGTTAATTCTTTGCAACATAGACTTGTGGTCAGCTAGCCATGTCTATAAAAGTGAACTTTCAGTTTTTGCCTCATATTAATTCAAAACATGTACGATCATAGAGCTTTTGATTCTGATTATTTTGGAATAGAAAATAGGGTGATAGAGTAAGTAGAACAGAAGTTATCACGTTTCAAAGAATTTATCATTAACCCTGATGATATTATGTAGAAATTAAGGAATTTAGCAAGTTTAGCATGAAATATCTGAAAAAATAACAAAGCTAATGGTCTGGGGGGAAAATGGAGCCTGCTATTTGTACTGTAGAGAGTGAGATTCTTTAATATTGGACACATTATATGCAACATAGCTTTGCGTTGGGGCCTTTCAAACCTAGATTTCCATAATTTGGAAAAGTACACAAATAAGGGGGGGGGGGAATGAATCTTTAAAAACCTCATAGTTTCGGAAATTTTGAAGAGATTTATATACATTTTATATATCTGGAATTGTATTTAAAAGATATATTGCACCTATATATTTGTAAACAGTGAAACATTAAAATAACAAATCCTTTGGAGTACCTATTACTAACAGTTCTGACCATGTGACTGGCGAGGTGGCCTATTTTACAGCAGTAAATAATGTAAAGTTTAAGCGGTTGTTTGGGGCTTTACATTCTAGCAACATCTAACGTCATATCAGGATGGGTACCGACTTGTGACAGTCCGTACTCATGACGACTTGTTATAGTGCTGCCCCACTGGGAGACCTGGCCGCCGGCACCATGACCTGATATCCCACCAAGTCACATTATCCTGATTCTGAGGAAACCAGCTAGTGTCAGGCTTGGTCATTTGTTAGACTCAGCGGGGGTTTAACCTCACAACATCCCTCATAGAAAATCAGGGCTCTCAATATCAACTCGACCATCCCGTCAAGTTTAAGCGGTGATAGTAACCCAAGTTTGTCCCTGAACTGTACTCTGAGGTAAACAATTGTCGGGTATGTGTTTGGGGGGGGGGGGGGACAAACAGGAATATCATGCGTAGCAATGGAATCGAACCCACATTGCTGCCACTTCGGGGTGAGCGTCCTACCCATTAGACTCTGATGCGATAAACTTTCCCACGCCTACAAATTTAAACCTTTTCAATAAAAGTTAGTGTAAATTGAAAGGTAGTGGGTAAATTAAAATATAGTAGATTATAGCGATCATACTTATATAAAGGCTGCTTGGTTACAAAAATATTACGGTCCTACTCATGACAACCCGATATGTAGACTTCTCTGGCGACAATATAATTAGTTCACCGTAGTAAATAATTTGTGGTGTATGTATCTTTCACATTACAGCCCAGGGAGAAGTTACATTATTGGGTTTCAAAAGGACTATGGAGTCCTGCTGTGAAACAAGTGTGCCCGTAGAGTTCCCAATTAACGCAAACCAAACAAATTTGTGGCTCTATCACCTGACTGTGAAGCACCACTTTACATGTACATGGCCCGTGTCTTGAGTTTTATCTCTTTTGAGATGGTTCTGTAACTGATGTATTATTATATTATTACCATCTTGTTGGGCATGATAAACCTCATGGATAGTGTATACATGTCGACGGGGTTAGTCCCCCCTTTTTTTAATTTAGAAAATGCTGATATAAAACAGTGCACACAGATACTGGTTTCTGCATAATCTGGAAATTTAGTAAGAATACTGTTCCAAAATAACGGCGTGTGTGTTTGTTTGTTTGTTTGTTTGTTTTAATATATCACAATACAGCCCAGAGTGCATCAGACAGACGCATGTCTATAATGCGGATTTTTGACAAATAATGTATTAGCATACTACTATCCCCATATAGAATGCAAGGTTTTGTAGTATATTTTAGGACATTTAGGACATTATCTGTCGATGTGTATCTCATTGCGTAAAATACAGGGAACGATGTGAGGAGAACTGTTTGGATGGTGTGTTAGTAGGTAGGCAATGTACAACATTATACTCGGCCTATAATCATAAAATCTCAGCTTGCAAGAAAAACCTGCAGTCACAGCCAGTGTCTGTGCGTTGATATGTAGATTGCTCTGCTTTGTTTGATGGAGGCCAGGGAGGGCGTTTATGCGCCGAGGCTTCCCACATCCCGACTGAGTAGGAATATGCAGTGTACATAGTGCGTGTTGGCTGTGCTCCTTCAGTCAGGCTTTGCGGTACGGCGATTATTTACCGAGACACCATCTAGTCTCACCTCCCCTCCAACTTGTCATCACAGTCCACTCGACCTTGTATATATATATATATATGGGTATGGGTGTGGGTGTGGCAGGCACATGTAAAGATTAGAACAGAAAGAAATGTAATTGTTGGATTTTAAAATGAAGCTAGTATAAATTTCCTAAACAGCAGCATTTAATTATTAGTGTCGGAATATCAAGTATATTCAACATGTTCACAATAACCGGTTATTCAATTTTCGAACTTTATTTAATATTTAAAGCTGTATAATCCAGTGTTTTTGAATTTCTACTATGGTTATAGCTAAAATAGAAATATATTGATTTGGTCAGAATAATCTACTTGACCTTACTCTCAAATAACTTAAGTATTTTTGTTTTGAAAACTTGATGCTTTATCGAAGTATGCAGCTTTAAGAGAATTGAAAAACCTCTCACTTGGCACTTTACTTCTTTACGAATTCTGAGAGATGGCCAGTGGCAGATTATTTTCCATCTGTCATAGGCACTTACAGTATGCAGTGTCGCCAACCCTTACGGTTTCGCCATAAGGTGTACAATATTTTATTTCCCCATCATGACCTTATGCCGATCTTCTGGTTGTTCATTTTTTTAGAATTATATAAATCCTACAGATTATTGTGTTCAAAATGCACCACAGAGCATCTAAGATTTGAAATTTGTTATGGGGAGTACTCCCAGAGCCCCCAATATAACATCCCATGAGATCTTCCGGTTTTTCATTTTCCAATGTTGGCAACCCTAGGTATGGTTTAGCCACATAGTGATATTTAGCTGTGGGAGAAATGCGAGCGCTTTGACAGCTTCGCCTCCTCGTGAATTATAAAAGAAAGAAAAAGAATGAAAGACATTAATGAAAAATAAAAAATACACACTGAGTCTTCAGGGGCATAACCTGTTGCTATTGACTATACTTCCATTTTAAGTGTGCTACTGCTGATTAGAGTTCTGGGGCCATATGCATGGAGCGGTGGTAGCAGCGTGTGGTGTTAACCATCAAACACCGGGTAGCTATCGGCGGTTATCAGGGGCGTCGCGAGGTATGTCACGCCGTATGCATGGTGGCCTAAACGGTTCGTGTTATCTATATGTGAATTAATTTATACATTTGGGAAATCTGTCTGATCCTGTTGCCGGGAAATCTGTCTGATCCTATTTCCCAATATCGCCGCCAACTCGGCGTCGGCGATTTGTTTAGTTTACATTCGTTGATTCAAAAATATTAATATCGCCGCCAATGCGGTGGCGGCGTTAATATTGCTTCGATTTTAGGGTTAATTTGATGAAATTTCACTTTTTGATTATGTTATTCTGCTAAATATGATAGCATTTAATAGATTTGGCTCTAATATATCGCCGCCAATGCGGCGGTTGCCTTCTCCACACACCGGGAATCAGCAAGGCTTGTTACTGGTTAGCCTGTTGCCGGCGAGCACCACTATTTCCCAATATCGCAGCCGATTCGGCGGCGATAAGTTTAGTTTACGTTCGTTGATTCGACAATATTAATATCGCCGCCGATGTAGCTGCGGCGTCAATATCGGTTCGATTTTGCGGTTAATTTGATCAAATTTCACTTTTTGAGTATGTAATTCTGTTAAATCTGATAGCATTGAATAGATTTGGGCCAAATCAGAACTCCATCCTGACACTAACCTAACACTAACCTGCTATTGGCTGGTGTTAGAATCTCCAACTTTAAACTTGCGGTGTTGGCCTAACACTGCTCCATGCATAGCGACTTTTCGGCGCTAAACCAGAAATCCCGCCCTAAACGCGTTTTGGCTCGCTAACACCGCTCCATGCATATGGCCCCTGAATGTCAATTTACTAAGCATCACTGTCATAGAGTTCTGAATGTCAATTTACTAAGCATCACTTTCCAGGGGGGGAGGGGGGTATATGGTTGGCTGATTCCTAACACATTTCTCAGGATTTGTATGGTGACTTTAATGCCCCTATCGAGAGTGCCTTTCTTAACCAAGGCTGCGGCTCATTACCTGCAGGACTGCACCACTCAGCACAGAGCCAACATGCACTGTGGGACTGCACCACTCGGCACAGAGCCATCATTCACTGAGGGACTGCACCACTCAGCAATGAGCCAGCATTCACTGCCGGACTACACCACTCGGCACAGAGCCAAATTCACTGTGGGACTGCACCACTCGGCACAGAGCCATCATTCACTGTGGGACTGCACCACTCGGCACAGAGCCAGCATTCACTGTGGGACTGCACCACTCAGCACAGAGCCAACATTCACTGTGGGACTGCACCTCTCAGCACAGAGCCAGCATTCACTGTGGGACTGCACCACTCAGCAATGAGCCAGCATTCACTGCCGGACTACACCACTCAGCACAGAGCCATCATTAACTGTGGGACTGCACCACTCGGCACAGAGCCAGCATTCACTGTCGGACTACACCACTCAGCACAGAGCCATCATTAACTGTGGGACTGCACCACTCAGCACATAGCCAACATTCACTGTGGGACTGCACCACTCGGCACAGAGCCATCATTCACTGTGGGACTGCACCACTCGGCACAGAGCCAGCATTCACTGTGGGACTGCACCACTCAGCACAGAGCCAGCATTCACTGTGGGACTGCACCACTCAGCACAGAGCCAGCATTCACTGTGGGACTGCACCACTCAGCACAGAGCCAACATTCACTGTGGGACTGCACCACTCAGCACATAGCCAACATTCACTGTGGGACTGCACCACTCAGCACAGAGCCAGCATTCACTGTGGGACTGCACCACTCAGCACAGAGCCAGCATTCACTGAAGGACTGCACCACTCAGCACAGAGCCAGCATTCACTGTGGGACTGCACCACTCAGCACAGAGCCAGCATTCACTGTGGGACTGCACCACTCAGCACAGAGCCAGCATTCACTGTGGGACTGCACCACTCAGCACAGAGCCAACATTCACTGTGGGACTGCACCACTCGGCACAGAGCCAACATTCACTGTGGGACTGCACCACTCAGCACAGAGCCAACATTCACTGTGGGACTGCACCACTCAGCACAGAGCCATCATTCACTGTGGGACTGCACCACTCAGCACAGAGCCAACATTCACTGTGGGACTGCACCACTCGGCACATAGCCAACATTCACTGTGGGACTGCACCACTCAGCACAGAGCCAACATTCACTGTGGGACTGCACCACTCAGCACAGAGCCAGCATTCACTGTGGGACTGCACCACTCAGCACAGAGCCATCATTCACTGTGGGACTGCACCACTCAGCACAGAGCCAACATTCACTGTGGGACTGCACCACTCAGCACAGAGCCAACATTCACTGGGACTGCACCACTCAGCACAGAGCCAGCATTCACTGTGGGACTGCACCACTCGGCACAGAGCCAACATTCACTGTGGGACTGCACCACTCGGCACATAGCCAACATTCACTGTGGGACTGCACCACTCAGCACAGAGCCAACATTCACTGTGGGACTGCACCACTCGGCACATAGCCAACATTCACTGTGGGACTGCAGCACTCAGCACAGAGCCAACATTCACTGTCGGACTGCACCACTCAGCACAGAGCCATCGTTCACTGTGGGACTGCAGCACTCAGCACAGAGCAAGCATTCACTGTGGGACTGCAGCACTTGGCACAGAGCCAACATTCACTGTGGGACTGCACCACTCGGCACAGAGCCAGCATTCACTGAAGGACTGCACCACTCAGCACAGAGCCAGCATTCACTGAAGGACTGCACCACTCAGCAATGAGCCAGCATTCACTGTGGGACTGCACCACTCAGCACAGAGCCAGCATTCACTGTGGGACTGCACCACTCAGCACAGAGCCAACATTCACTGTGGGACTGCACCACTCGGCACATAGCCAACATTCACTGTGGGACTGCACCACTCAGCACAGAGCCAACATTCACTGTGGGACTGCACCACTCAGCACAGAGCCAGCATTCACTGTGGGACTGCACCACTCAGCACAGAGCCATCATTCACTGTGGGACTGCACCACTCAGCACAGAGCCAACATTCACTGTGGGACTGCACCACTCAGCACAGAGCCAACATTCACTGTGGGACTGCACCACTCAGCACAGAGCCATCATTCACTGTGGGACTGCACCACTCAGCACAGAGCCAACATTCACTGTGGGACTGCACCACTCAGCACAGAGCCATCATTCACTGTGGGACTGCACCACTCAGCACAGAGCCAACATTCACTGTGGGACTGCACCACTCGGCACAGAGCCAGCATTCACTGTGGGACTGCACCACTCAGCACAGAGCCAACATTCACTGGGACTGCACCACTCAGCACAGAGCCAGCATTCACTGTGGGACTGCACCACTCGGCACAGAGCCAACATTCACTGTGGGACTGCACCACTCGGCACAGAGCCAACATTCACTGTCGGACTGCACCACTCAGCACAGAGCCATCATTCACTGTGGGACTGCACCACTCAGCACAGAGCCAGCATTCACTGTGGGACTGCACCACTATATCACGATGTGACTGAGGTGACAAGTGATGCGTGACCTATAGTCAGTCCAGTAATAGAGGTATTCCCGGGGTGTCATGGTCGGCTGAGTAGGTGACACGCTGGGAGGACTAGTTCACGGTGGCTGACACTAGGTGGCAGGTCATTAACGTGCTCCTTCATACTAGTGCAGTGTCACCCTGGACTGACTAGCTGAGGTACCGTGAGAAGTTGTAGAAATCCACCTTTTCCCCACACTTTTTCATATATTTCTTTTAGATCACCAATATGCAGCCTTTTAATCGTCTTCTTTAAAAAAAAAGACAATTTGTTCCACTCCAGTTGTGACTTATTCACTCGGATTGAATGTGCATGTGTAATATGAAAGCTTGGAGAGGGTTTTTTTTTCACCGGACGAGTGTCGGTCACAATAGTGGGCGTTGAGGACACGAATGCATTTTATTGCAGGAAGTGCAGTATGCCGGATTTGATGAATATAGTGGTTTGTGAGTATGTGTGAGTTTAGGCTGTCAACACAGGTCAACATAACGACGCCATTTTGAAAATGTGGAAGTCATATAATGACGTCACTCGGAATCAGAAAAGTCTATAAATGCACTGAATGTAACCTAAGCTCTATTAACAATCGAACGCAGTCCCGTCCTGATGACCTTAGCTATTGCCAGGACATAAAACACCAACAAACAACAAACATCAGGCAGCCTCAGATTGGGTGTACGCCTGCCGGGGTTTGCGGGGCATCTGCGTTGCTATGGACAAGTGGCGAATGCTATACTTTGGGGCGTAATCGATTAATCAACTCTGGTCACCCGAGCCACTTTTTGGCACATGCGCACATCCTACAGACTCGGGTCGAATAATTGAATACGTTTCTCCTCGCTTGGGTGACAAAAATGTTGGCCCTTTTATTTATTTTTTATATAATTACATCAAAATATGATTTAGATACTTTTATAGTGGCATAGTTTAGTGATATTTCCATTTCATTAATCTATGTTATTACCCCCAAAAAATGTGTATGACTGGTACCGGTGGCTGTTATCCTGCAGGACGGTACCAGCGCAAATGTGACATCATCGTTCCTTGCAAACCCCAGCCAAGAGGTGGGTTACTGGGGTCGGATTGTTTTGCACACGGCACGTGTATTTGTCGACTCCACTCGCGGTGTTCTATTTGAAATTCTGACGACTCGGGTGTCCCGAGTCGCCCGGGTCGTGTTAATCGATTACGACCTTCGTGATGACTGACAGTCAGTGTAACCCCTGAACAATCTAAGCAATTTGAGTGTTCTGGCCCTTTGTTTTGAGAACAGAAAGACTACGTATGACTGCCAGGTTGACAATAGACCGGCAGCCATCAATGTGGGAAGTACATTCACGTCACGATGAATAACCACTAGGTGGCGGCACTGTATCAGGTGTACTTTAACCATCACTACTGCATGGCCAAATTGGTAAGAACTGGATTCCTGTGCCAAATCCCGACCGAGTGAACGCACTAACTGACATTTATACGTGTCAGTAACTAGCCTGGTTTTCAACATTAATAGGATATCGCAAGTACGGGTTTGCTCTCTCTGGATAAAGCAAGATATCAGGCCATGGGCATGGTGCCAACAACCTGATCTCCTCCCTGTGGGGCAGAACTATAACGTTGTACTGAGCGTGTACTGTCAGACGTCAGAATGTCGTTTAGTGTGTAGCGGGCATTATGTGCATTGCGGGCTGCGGGTGTCGCCGTATACCTGCAGGGGTATTCCTGACCGTCACGCTCGACTGCACCCATTAGTGTCAGTTGTGGGACAGCGGCGGGAAAGCGGGCCAATAAAAACACACCCATCCAACTTCGAAACATTTGGAATCGATAGATATAGCGAGAGGCGCGTTTTGAATGGGTAGAAAGCGACACCTTGTGGACATCACACGAACTGAGGGGTGAGACAGCGCAATATGAGGCGGTGGTGTGAGGAGGCGGTGTGGGTGGGTGTGCTCCCTATTGGGGAGAATGCAAGGGGTGTGACTGCGAACTACGATACCCTGGGATCGACTGTGTATACATAAAACTGTTATGTAAGCCACCAGTGAACTCTTCACACACTCACACAGTCAGTGAGTCACACACACACGGTCACACGATCACACATACACACACGGTCACACATACACACACGGTCACACATACACACACAGTCGCACATACACACACGACCACACGTACACACACGGTCACACATACACACACTGTCACACATACACACACGGTCACACATACACACACGATCACACATACATGCACAGTCACACATACACACACGGTCGCACATACACACACGATCACACATACACACACGATCACACATACACACACAGTCGCACATACACACACGATCACACATACACACACGGTCACACATACACACACGGTCACACACACACGGTCACACATACACACACGGTCGCACATACACACACGATCACACATACACACACGGTCGCACATACACACACGGTCGCACATACACACACGATCACACATACACACACGGTCACACATACACACACGGTCACACATACACACACGGTCACACACATACACACACATGATCACACATACACACACGGTCACATGGTCACACATACACACACGGTCGCACATACACACACAGTCACACACATACACACACATGATCACACATACACACATATGATCACACACACACACACGGTCACACATACACACACTCACACATGGTCACACACTCACACACACATACACATATGGTGACATACACACACACATATATATACACACATATATATATATATATATATATATATACACACACACACGCGCGCACGCACGCACGCACGCACACACACACACACACACACGGTCGCACACACACACGGTCGCACACACACACACACACACACGCACACACGCACATATATACATATATATATCTGATTGTGGCAGGCGATAGGGGCGGACTTGCAGTGTGCGGGTTGTGTGTTCCCTCGGCACGTCCGTGTTGTGAAAGCCAGTGGGAGCGGCTGCCTGGGGCGGGAGGTGAGGGGAGGCTGGTGTGGTGGTAAGGGCTTTACGGCCACCTGACAGCGGAGACTCGGCCACACAGGCCCCCTCCTCCACTTGCACCCTCCCAGTACTGAGGCTGCACTTAGTCACGTGCACGACACTGATCCAGCAGGACGTCGTTGTTCCGTGTGCTGCTCACTGTCACACTACTGTTGTAGTGTCGTGTGTGGAGTGCTTCTTTTCAGCAGCTACTTGCGCACTATGTCTGTGGTGGATATTTAACCTGTGGCTCACACCGTGAAGTTTACCTGGATGGGAGGGTGCACACCTGAAGCCATCACAACATGGTTAGGGCATAGGAACCTATCACTATCAGACGACAACAGAACGGACAGCACCATTCACCTGTTGACGGGTGTCACGCCGAGGACTCAGCCGTAGGGATTAATACTTAATACGAGCACCTGTGAACTGCCCTAACTCGTCCAACGCCACCATCAGACCAGGGAGGTCTACGCAGTGTTTTGGGGTTATTTGTTTCTCCAACTGCTTATCGCAATGTATGGATTACGGCTGGATATGTGGTCCAGTTATAGTCGTGTAGTGTACTGATAGTCTGATGGTATACACAGACCTGTACCAGGCCCTGCAGTACACTACAAAGGAGGCAACTGGACACTGAGTGAGACAGCAAACAAACCTGCGTTACCATGGTGAAGATACAAGTGGTACTCAAGAGCATCAGTTCTGTGGATGGCGCGTTTGGCATCTGCCTCGTCGCGCAGCGCGTCGACGCGCAGCGGTGTGACGTCACGACGCGCGTTGACGTCAGCGACGACTTCACCGACGTGGAGACTGACTTTGTGGACAGTGTGAGCACGTTGGGATCGTGCGATGACTGTTGGAGTTGGTCCGATTCAGACTCTGGGCACGGCCGTGATGGTAAGGCTGTGGGAAGGGGCGAGTGGAGAAGCAGTGATTGTGATATTCATATTGGGCACGGCCGTGATGATAAGGCTTTGGGAAGGGGCGGGCAGGGAAGCAGTGATTGTGATATTGGGTATGGCCATGATGATGGTAAGGCTTTGGGAAGGGGCGGGCAGGGAAGCAGTGATTGTGATATTGGGCACGGCCGTCATGGTAAGGCTTTGGGAAGGGTCGGGCATGGAAGCAGTGATTGTGATATTGGGCACGGCCGTGATGGTAAGGCTTTGGGAAGGGTCGGGCAGGGAAGCAGTGATTGTGATATTGGGCACGGCCGTGATGGTAAGGCTTTGGGAAGGGTCGGGCAGGGAAGAAGTGATTGTGATATTGGGTACGGCCATGATGGTAAGGCTTTGGGAAGGGGCGGGCGGGGAAGCAGTGACTGTGATATTGGGTATGGCCATGATGATGGTAAGGCTTTGGGAACGGGTGGGCGAGGAAGCAGTGATTGTGATATTGGGTACGGCCATGATGGTAAGGCTTTGGGAAGGGGCGGGCGGGGAAGCAGTGACTGTGATATTGGGTATGGCCATGATGATGGTAAGGCTTTGGGAAGGGGCGGGCAGGGAAGCAGTGATTGTGATATTGGGCACGGCCGTGATGGTAAGGCTTTGGGAAGGGTCGGGCATGGAAGCAGTGATTGTGATATTGGGCACGGCCGTGATGGTAAGGCTTTGGGAAGGGTCGGGCAGGGAAGCAGTGATTGTGATATTGGGCACGGCCGTGATGGTAAGGCTTTGGGAAGGGTTGGGCAGGGAAGAAGTGACTGTGATATTGGGTATGGCCATGATGATGGTAAGGCTTTGGGAAGGGGTGGGCGAGGAAGCAGTGATTGTGATATTGGGCACTGCCATGATGGTAAGGCTTTGGGAAGGGGTGGGCGAGGAAGCAGTGATTGTGATATTGGGCACTGCCATGATGGTAAGGCTTTGGGATGGGGCGGGCGGGAAAGCAGTGATTGTGATATTGGGCACGGCCGTGATGGTAAGACCTTGTGAAGACATTGGGAAGGGGCGGACCAGGAAACCTATAGTGTGTGTTTATGATATTCTTACGAAAAGAGGCGGGCAGACAAATCCTCTTCTTTTGAAAAAGGAATTCACATTTTCCTAGTTTCTAGGCTAATGAAAGAGGACCAAGCATGATATTGACAAGTGTTAAACTTGCAGAAAAATTTCAAATATCAAATAGGTTTTCAAACCAAACGTATTCTGATAAAGCACTTTAAGAGCTATAATTTGACATATAGATGGACCAAATATGTCAAGTAGAAGCAAAGTTATGGTGTATAATGTACCCCAAAAATGGGCTATTTACCATATAGTAACTACATTGGTTTATATGGGCAGGACTTTTGACCTGATATCTCATCTCAGCTGCGCCGAGGCGTGAATGGCACAAGTCAGAGGAGTGTCAGAAAAAGTGCTATCACTCTCAAATCGTACCACATACAAACAAATCGCCTGGCACACACCCAGATAACATGTTTACCAACCATATTATATTAATTTTATATGGGTGACATTTACCAATTAGCGGGGACAAGCTCTCAAATTTGGTGACTTTTGAGGAATTTTCTCAGCTGAACTGTCACATATTTTGCCTGGAAAATGACCTACCAGTTATGTTGATATCTTCAAATTACCATTCAACATTTATACTGTTGATACATAAAATGTGAGAAAAACAATGTTTTATAAGGGGTGTTTGCACGCAGCGAGGCTCTGCGCGGTCAACTTTTTCCTATGGAGCGAGGTGTGAGGACCCGTACACACTGATTTGCAGGTGTCATGGGGGTGATGAAAATGGGAAATATTGTGCCTAGAGCAGGACTCGAACCCACATTTCTTTGCATTCCAGGCCAGTGTGCTAACCATTACAGCACCTAGGTTCCCTGATATCACCATACTACCCACGCCTACCTGTCTATGTGGTTACTTGCCTGAGAGGTCAGTGCAGACTACTACACTCGTCCCCCTGGAATTGTAAGTCTTTTAATGCTTACAATTACATACATACAGGCAATGCACTTACACATACAATCACAAGGCAGGTTCAACAACATAGGATCATGGTCACGGCAACCAGTGTCATGGGGGTGATGAAAATGGGAAATATTGCGCCTAGAGCGGGACTCGAACCCACATCTCTTTGCATTCCAGGCCAGTGTGCTAACCATTACACCACCTAGGCTCCCTGATATCACCATACTACCCACACCTACCTGTCTATGTGGTTACTTGCCTGAGAGGTCAGTGCAGACTACTACACAGGTCTCTACAAGTGTACTTCATTTTGAAGCACAGTCCCGTTTCCTGTTGTAGGGCACCATGCTACCCTTTTGTGAAAGCCTGTTCACTGAAGCATGAATGGCTACACTATAATTGACACTCTGTCAGGGAGGTGTATTAGAAAACCAAAAAAAGATGGATACTGCGCGTCATCAAAACAAAACCACACGCTCACTGCACACCAAATTCACTTTTAAGAGGCTACGTGGGGAAAAGCCCATGAATATCTGCTTTAAAGACAATTTTGCGTTGTTCAATTATTGGTTTTCTCTCTGAGTTTGGGGAGCTCTAGGAATGTCTCCCATATGCTTAACATGGGGCGTGATGTGACACCCCAATATATATTCTTTGTACCTATCATGTAGGTTGAGTACAAAATTAAATGGTTGCATGCCATGTTAATATTGTTCAATGTACACAAGAAATTATGCTATATTTTATATATATAAAAAAATAGCGGAGATCTTTCATCCCTGAACTATCTATCACGAAGACAACACATGTTTTGTGACAACACATGTTTTGGCTTGACCAAAAACAACATACAGTTAAATACCCAAATCCACAAAGGGTGCAGTAGTCTTAGTGTGCAAGAACACAATCATCTGCCCCATGCCAGCTGTACATACATATAGGAAATGTGAGCCAAGTATATATAATACCATACTCATGATACTGCTTCCTCCTACTGCCTGCTGACTTGGACCGGAAGTCAGGTTCAACGTAAGAGTGTATGGATCATCTCAGGAGAAGAGAGAGGTACAAAGGGTTGTGAGAATGTCCGACCAAACCTAGTGGTTAAACTGTCCTGGCGTAATCAGGCTTTAACAACATAGCCTCTTGCATACATCAGACAATATTAGCACGGCTTAAATCATGTTTTTGTCAAATACACTTTCTGTTATTTTACCATTCATGACAAAGAAAATCTATTTGTTGACAATGGTCACCTGTTACGGTGTAGAGTGTTACAACTAGAAATAACCTCTTGTGTGCATCACACAATATTGGCATCTGAAATACACTCTCCATTATTTTACCATTTCACGGTGAAGAAAATGTATCTGTTGGCAATGGTCACCTGTTACGGAGTAGAGTGCTACAACTAGAGAGTGGACGCTGTTGGTAATGGTAATGGTAATGGTAATGGTAATGGTCCTGTCCTTCCTTCGTGCGTTTTTGCAGCGGTGTAAGTAAGGGTGTCTGTCATGGACTGAGAGTGCCGTGGTATACATTATGTATGCTGCTAAAAGCAGGGCACGGCGCTCCCGGCTACATTTTGTTTTGTTTTTTGTTTTACGTCCTAGCAACATATAAGGTCATATCAGCATGGGTACCGACTTGTGGCAGTGCGCACTCATGGCGACTTTATAGTGCTGACCCACTGGGGAACCAGGCTGCCGGCACCATGACCCACTCAGTCACATTATCCTGACACTGAGCTAACCAGTCCTTGTCCTATCCCAATAATGCCGAGCGCCAGGCTAGGAAGTGACAGGTATAAATTTTTAAGTCATTGGTTTGACTCGACCAGGGTTCGAACCCACGACCTACCATCACGGGAGACGGGCGCTCTAACTCATTCGGCCATCCCGTCTGGTCCCCGGCTACATGTAGATGTGGCCTGCTGCAGGCCGTGCTGTGACAGCGGGGTTCGGGCCTGTCTTACCAGGGTCAAGGGTCGGCGGATTTCCATGCGCAAATGAGGCTTTATTGGGTGGTGCCAAGCATGGTCACACAGCCGCGTACTGCACACCACATCCCAAATGCCAGGCGCAGTCTTGTACCGGAAATGTGGCGTGCGGGGGGGGGGGGGGGGGGGGGTGTCACGTGACAGAAAGTGAAGCCCGTGCTGTCACGGGATCAATTTAGCATGGGATGCGCATGTCTAAAGTCTCAGAGAGCTATGTTTTATTTCACATAACGAGGGACGTTCAAGATAGTGGGTGTTGAAGACATGAATGCATTTATTACGTAAAAGTGTTGTATGCCAGGTTTGGTCAATATAGTGGGTGTGAGTTCAGGCTGTCAACAATTGAAGTCCCCGGCTATTCACTCTACACCTGTCTCATCCACATTCATTGATCACACAAGTAACATTTTAATCACGGGAAATTGGTTTTGCTCATTCCACTGCTCCCTGTCCTATCCTAGTTATGTCAAATGCCAGGCTAGGTATTGACAGCTCATTCGGCCATCCAGGGGCCAAATGTAAGAGTCCGGGTTAATGCTCGTAACCCACGCGTCGTGCGGATTTCCCGGGTTAGCGGCCAAAGTGTCAATGTATGTGGACGGGTTAGGCAAACTCCTCGAGGGTTAATGTCGTCTTCACTAACTCCAACTTGAGCCTGGGATAACGTGCAGGTTAGGGACCGATTCGGGCCAAATCTATTCAAAGCGACCATATTTAACAGAATTACATACTCAAATCGTGAAATTTCATTAAATTAACCTTAAATTCGAAGCGTTAATAAGGCTAACCGCCGCATTGGCGGCAATAGTAATAGTTATATTTTCGAATCGACGAAGGTACAGTAAACAAACCGCCGGCGCCGCCAGTATGGAACACGACGTCGATGCGGCGGTTGCGGCAATTTGTTTACATTACATTCGTCGATTCGAAAATATAACTATTAATATCGCCGCCAATGCGGCGGTAGCCTTAATAACGCTTCGAATTTAGGGTTAAATTGATCAAATTTCACTTATTGCCTATGTAATTGTGTTAAATATGATCGCATTTAATATATTTGTGCCTAATATATGGCTACAAACGCAGAGGGATTTCCCAAATCTATAAATAACTGAAACGTTAGCTAACCCGCGCGTGCTTTGGTCAAATACATCCCCCGTGACACATATATTAACGCCGACAATAGATACCCCGCCGGCCGCCCTTAACTCCGCAGCCGATAAATTGTGCTTCATACATTTAGCCCCAGTCCGGTTTGATGGAGTCGAATGTTTGGACGAGATGGCCTGGACCAGTTTGTTTCCACCGTCCTATCCTGATATAACATCAGATGTTACTAGGATGTAAAGCCCCAACAACCAACCGTTTGAATAGATATGCGATCTGGATACATACATAATATAATTCGTGGTGAACCCTTCTCCAACGTTATTAGTATAGATCCTAAGATGGTCTCGTTGATAAGCTCATAAGATTAATTAAACAAGGGGGGGGGGAGGGGGTCTGGACGCTTTGTTACTCTGGCTCCTTCAAGAACCCTTAACAAATTTATCCCAACAATTTGAGGGTACCGAGTCCTCAGAAAATTTAAGGGTGTGTAATTTGACCCATTTCACCCTCTGGCAAAAACCATTCCGTCTTTCACAATGGCCAAACTAGATCACTGAACAGTTACATGCGGACTGTCTTGTCTTGTCAGGCAGGTTAACGCTCAGTTTAACACACATGGCAATGGGTTTGTTTGTTGTTGTTTTACGTCCTAGCAACCTCTAAGGTCATATCAGGATGGCTACCGACTTGTGACAGCGTGCACTCACGGTGACTTTATAGTGCTGCCCCACTGGGAGACCAGGCCGCCAGCAACATGACCTGATACCCCACGCAGTCACATTATCCTGACACTGAGCCAACGAGTCCATGTCCTATCCAGGGCCTGGCTAGGAAGGAATAAAGCCCGCAGTGTATGTGTACCTGTGAAGCCCCACCCAGAGACACTCCTCCCACCAAGATTAGTGAATAATGTATGGCTTGCTTCCCGAGTCTGAATGGTATGTACACTTGGATCCTGTGAATGGACTCCGTTGATGTGCCCCGCAGGTCGGTAGAAGGCATGTATTTGTGACGTCACTCATGAGAGGGGCGGGGGGTGTTACCAATCTGCCTAACCCGCTGGATGGCTGACCGGGTAGATCACTTGCTTTCTGGTGGGGGTAATCCTAGGATCAATACCCGGCCAAGTCAAACCAACTTATGAAATAGGTGCTTGTTGCTACCACTGAATGGCTAAATCGGTAGAGCGCAGGCTTCCCGTGCGGAATGTCAGGAGTTCAATTCCCGGTTGAGTCAAACCAATGACATACAACATTGATACTTGTTGCAACCTAGCCTGGTGCTCGGCATTACTAGGATAGGGTAAGAAGTAGTTAGTTCAGAATCAGGATAGTGTGACTGAGTGGGAAATAGGGTCATGCCTGGTGTCCCATTGGACAACACTATAAAGTCGACATGAGTGCGCACTGTCACAAGTCGGTGCCTGCCCTGATATGACTTTTGATGTTGCCGGGACGGAAAACTTCAACAAATAAACGAATTGTTGCTACTATGCCTTGGGCTCCGCATTACTAGGACATGGTATGGACTGGTTGGCCCAGGGTCAGAGAAAATGTGACTGACTGGGATATCGGGTCATGGTGCCATATCTGTTATCCCAAAAGGGTAGCACTATAATATCACACACAAAGTGCACATTGTCACAAGTCGGTACCCCTCATGATGCATCCTTATGTGTTACTATGACATAAACTCCAATAAATCATGTCAAGTAAATCTGCCCGATGCACAAGTCTATGTGCTTTGATCAACCAGGCTCTTTGCTCATGGTGCCTTGCTGATGCTTCCCGTGCGTCCCGTTACTACTTTACGAAACATGAAAAATAAAGGTACTGCATCACCTCGAGAATATAGAAGCAATTCCATGAGCATATTGAAAGCAGTCAGCTGTAACTTAAATACTATATACCAGATGGGATAGCCGAATGAGTTAGAACGTCCGTCTCCCGTGTTTGTAGACCATGGGATTGTGGGTTCGAACCCTGATTGAGTCAAACCAATGACTTAAAAATTGATACTTGTTGCTTCCTAACCAAGCGCTCGGCACTATTAGGATAGGGCAAGAACTGGTTGGCTCAGTGTCAGGATAATGTGACTGAGTGGGATATCAGGTCATGGTGCTGGTGGCCTGGTCTCCCAGTGGGGCAGCACTATAAAGTTGCCATGAGTGTGCACTGTCACAAGTGGTATCCGTCCTGATATGACCTTAGATGTTGCTAGGACGTAAAACAACAACAAACAAACTAACTAACTTAGATACTCAAGCCCATCTGGTTATCCGCAAGCTGACACGACTTGTCGTCATGCCGCAGTTGGGTAACGCCGTCCCTTTACCTGAGAGCTGAAAGAAACCAGTGTTCAGCTTCAGGTTTATTTATGTCCAGGCTATTCACTATTTAAGCTATGCACAGTCACCCCCCCCCCCTTCCCCCTGCACCATTCAGCTCTAAACAGAGCAGGCGGCATTTATTATTTCAGTAAATCACGAGAACTATGTATAAATAGCTAAATATGTTGGTGAGTGCTTTTGCATTTGCATGGTCGTGGAAGTTCAGATAATGATAGAAAACATTCTAGTTAAATTACATAAACTAATATTTTCCCCGCATTATCTTCAAATGTTTGTGGATATTTGTAAACGAATTAAAGCCCCAGTCACACATGCCCGGATCAGGGGCTGGACGAGCCCTGGACCGCCATCCGGGGTGATCCGTGGCTCGTCCGTGGCTCGTCCGTGCCGACACCCCCTGATCCGTGGCTCGTCCGGCGGCGTCCGGGCTCAGCCCCGGATGTTTTAAAATGTTTAAAACATCCGGGGCGGTCTGGGGGATTTTGCAATCCGGGCTCAATCTGGCCCGATCCGGGGTTGGTCCGGGTATTTCGGGGATGGTCTGGGGTGGACCGGGCCTGTCCGGGGTCATTTTGAGCCACGGTTTGACCCGGACCATCCCCGGACTATCCCCCGGCCTAGCCACGGACCACCCTCGGACTGCCCCTCTAAGACCGGCATAGTCCGGGGGTGGTCCGGCCTCATCCGGGGCCAGTCCGGGGTGGTACGGGGTGGTCCGGGGCTCGTCCGGGAAAGTGTGACTGCGAGGCAAAAATCGACGAAAACAGTGATTTTATCCATGGCGGTCCAGGACTGTCCGGGCCGTTGGTCCGTGGGTGGTCCCGCTCAAAATCCGGGGCTCGTCCGGCTATGTCTGACTGGGGCTTAAGCAACAACACAGACTTATATACTTCTGGTAAAAGTTTCTAAATTTCTCTTCAGTTTAGCTATTAATTTGATTACCAGTAATGATTTTCCGAAATCACAAAAGGAATGTTTTGCACCTACTGCTAGTTCTGCAGCAAAGACCACTCACTACATTACCTTCGCATGCAGTGTTATTTCACACGGCTGGTGATCCTACATCCGAATGGCTGAGTCAGTCCGGAAGGGTGTGGGTTCCAATCCCTACCCGAATCAAACCAGTGACATACCAAATTGGTATTGGTCACTACATTGCCTGACGCTTGGCATTACTAGTATAAGGCGAGGACTATGTGGCTCAGTGCCAGGATAATAGGACTGAGTAAAATAGTGTGTCAAAGTGCTGTGGACATTACCTCTCAGTGGGGCAACGCTATTAAGTCGCTTGCCGTGAATGTGCATTGCCACAAGTCGGTACCCGTCCTGATATGACTTTAGATTTTGTTAGGACGTAAAACCTCAACAAGCAATCCAGGTGGTCAGACCGTCGAAGTGGTTTGTGGTGACCTTCACCGTTGGGCTTATTTACAGGAGACTGTTGGTCTAAAGGATAAAGCCTCCAATGTGTGTCTAGTAGCTGGTCTAGTAGCAACAAAAACCGCCACCCGACTTTGTCAGCTTGTCTTTCCGTGTACACAATCTTGTTCATACTTAACTAACGTGCATGCACAATGTTCTGGTTGCGGGCATTTAGAGACCCGTGAAGCTTGGTGGGTAAACAAAACACGCGGGTGGGCCTGGTTGAAACTGGAAGGGACAGTACGACAGGCATCCTCACCTGTGAATGGGCGCATTATCTTATAACACATTGGACTCCGTGTCAGGCAGTTTGTAGCAACTGATATTGTTGTTCACTGCATCTGTACATGCATTTATGGGTCGTTGAATTTGAATTCTAAATGGCTAAAACCTAGTCATTGTCCTGCTAATTATCGGTGTCTCAAGGCTTTGGTTGATTATGTGGCATGTAAGCTGCCTAGTCAGTTATAACAAGATCTGCTGGTAGTATATGGGTGATAACATTGTCCCATGTTCTTATAATACCCGGTTCATTTTCACTTTGTTCCTGAAATATCGAACTGCATTGCACAAACACAAGAATAGTCCGATGCTTTTGAGTTTTTGCTACTTTCTGAGATAAATATATTATACTAATCGTTATAATCTACTTTACTTTAGTTTGAACGAACATGCCAAAATAATGTTGGCACGCACGCCAAAACTCTGACACCATGTACTTCAGTAGTAACGGTTTCTATTAATTGACTTATTATGCCCTTCTATGCAGCAACAAATGCTTAATAAGTGCACCAGTGTCTAAGTTGAATATGTAGAATCAAATCTAGATCAGTGTTTTGGTTTTGAAAATTTGATGTTTTCATCGGACTATGCAACTTCAAGGAACTCCTGATTCGATCATGGTAATGGTGAACAAGTGAAATTGTCCTTGCCGTCTTACTGCCCTGTTAACATTAGCTCAGTACTGTGAGAGAAAGGAGAAAGAAGAAAGAAGAAGAGTTAAACAGAGGCACTAAGGCCTTGATTTAGAACTCAGCTAATTGTTTTCGGATAAACGTGGACAGTGGAGGTTTTGTTGTGTATTTTTAATGTTTGAAAAAAAAAAAACTATTACAGTTATGTTTCGCTGGAACTACGATTGCATGTCTTTAATTCGTGTCCATTCAGCAATTAGCGTGAACACAGTGCTGCCTCACACGCATACCGAGAAATGTGGGGGGGGGGCTGAGTTTTAATTGCCATTGACATTCCAAAGGGTGTCCGGAGAACCATGTGTCAGCATGTGGCCTTGTAGCGATATAAATGTGCATGTAGCCTAATCAGAGGTAGCCCGGGGTTAGTTCTGGGACAGCCTCCACTTCGCCCCTGTATGTATACAGTAGCTGCTGGCTTTTGAGTTTTGCTTTTGTTACTTTTTGGATGCCTGTTGTTTTAAGTTCTTGTGTATTTTTTCTTTCTTTTGACTTTGCCGTGTAGTACACTCACGACCATCACACCAACAATCCCGCAGTATGCGGGACCACCGGCAACCCGGGCAAAGTAAGTATCACCACTCAACCCAACCCCAAACCACTCTCCCACCGACACTAACGCCTGCCATGCTCACCTCCTATTGTTACTGGGTCGCACCCCTCTTTCTAGACTAAGTATCACCACTCAACACACCCAACCCACTCTCCCACCCACACTAACTCCTTCCACACCTCCTATTGTTACTGGGTCGCACCCCTCTTTCTAGACTAATTATCACCATTCAACACACCCAATCCACTCTCCCACCCACACTAACTCCTGCCCCACCTCCTATTGTTACCGGGTCGCGCTCCTCTTTCTAGACTAAGTATCACCACTCAACCCAACCCCAAACCACTCTCCCACCGACACTAACGCCTGCCACACCTCCTATTGTTACTGGGTCGCGCTCCTCTTTCTAGACTAATTATCACCACTCAACACACCCAATCCACTCTCCCACCCACACTAACTCCTGCCCCACCTCCTATTGTTACCGGGTCGCGCTCCTCTTTCTAGACTAAGTATCACCACTCAACCCAACCCCAAACCACTCTCCTACCGACACTAACGCCTGCCCCACCTCCTATTGTTACCGGGTCGCGCTCCTCTTTCTAGACTAAGTATCACCACTCAACCCAACCCCAAACCACTCTCCCACCGACACTAACTCCTTCCACACCTCCTATTGTTACTGGGTCGCACCCGTCTTTCTAGACTAAGTATGACCACTCAACACACCCAACCCCCTCTCCCACCCACACTAACTCCTGCCCCACCTCCTATTGTTACTGGGTCGCACCCGTCTTTCTAGACTCCGCCACAATGTCCAAAGACTATATACTGCCTGTAACTAGGAACTTGCACATCTCAGTCATTGCGCTGCCAGGACGTCGATTATTATCATAAGTCTATGACGGTGCTGATGAAAAATATAATGTGGTACCATTGTTACTATCAGTATGACGTACCAGTTCTGATAAAACTAAAGCCGTGTTCACACGGGCAATGTAAATCGATTCGTAGAAAGCGACTTGCCTAGTTCGCCTCACATTTCTCGTGTGAACGGACGTCTGAGGCGGATTAGGGCTGAATCGATTCACGTGATGCGGATACTGTAAACCACCTCGAGGTAGTTTATGTGAGGCGATTTCTGTGATTCGATTTATTTTGCCCGTGTGGACTCACTGAGGCGGATTAAGCACCTGACACGCATGCGCAGTCGACACCTCAGTTTGTTGACTTTCCGGTCGATCAAAAGCGCATATTATATAATTTGGTCTATGAACCTGTTAGAGGTGCACAGATTTTTTTTCATCATTTATTTTTAGGGTTTCACTGCCCAGCAGAAGTTTTGAGCGTTCCAAACCAATACGATTCATTAAATACATAACTAGGTCGAATCCACTCTCTCGTGGTGGCGCTGGTCACACTGGACTTGCTCATGCGCAGATATCGACTTCCGGCCCAAGTAGTGCTCGTGTGAACGGGCGGCTAATTCGACTCACCTGATTCGATTTGTCTGATTCGCCTCACATTTTGCCCGTGTGAACACGGCTTAATATTGAACTTGTCCGTTCTGATACCTGTCATGACTGGGGTACATATCCTTATTTGTGTCCCTATAAAAATGGCAGTTTGAAAGCTAGTTATTTCGTGCTGTTTTGGGGTGTTTTTTTTAATGTCGCCCTAATATGTCTCAATATGTGGTGGAGGTGTCTTGACCTGGGAGTCCCTCAAGCCGTAAACTCCATATTGGGCACTGATTACTGATTATGTGCAACAGCATGCCAAAATTCTAAACATCTCATCAAATAGGGACGTGCTTCTTCGCAGTGAGAATTGAACTGGAGTGCAACAGTTGGAATGCGGGTGTCTTATAGCCATTTAGCGCCAACTCACTGTCACTTATTGCGCATGTGCAACCCTGCTTTCCTAACAAGTACCATGCTAGTTGTGCCATCACTTCCCTTCCTGTCACCACAGTAATTAATGTTAACCAAAGTTCAGTCAAATACCCCCTCCCCCTGTCCTCTACAATGAGCCCTACTGCACAGCTCCCTATATCTCCCTTCCCCTCCCTTCCCCTCCACTTCACCTTGCCCATCCTCTTCCCTTCCCCCTCCCCTTCCCTTTCCCCTTCCCTTTCCCTTCCCCTCCTCCTCCCCGCCTCCCCTTGCACCCCCTGTCATTTCCAGCTCGCCTTAGATCGGCCCTGTGTCTCCCCACGTGAATGGTTCGGTTCGTTAGTGACGTCACTACCAGCCTGTCGCTCGCCGTTTCTGCTGTTCCCCTGTGCACACACAACTGTGCACAGTGCATGGTTTTCTGTCCAAGCTTGCCTTTTGCTTGTTTTTGTTTCTGGCAATGTTCGTGTAGTCTACGTTATGTTTGCACTGCTCCTTACTTAGACTGTGACTCCATAAACTAGTGGTTGTCAATGGCGAAAAGGCTTGATGGTCAGTCAGTACTTTTATTGGGATTCTCAACTGATGTGCTCAGTATATCTCGTTTTGTGCTAGTGATAAAACAGTCGTAGTTAAATGTAGAACACCGGCAATAATCCTTGCCCATAAACATGTTCAATTAAGTTACATCATATATTCTGAACAATGTCATATGTAAATAATATAATACCCTGGTTAGCAAGAGGTCGGAACGCTTTCATTCTTACCCGTTGAGGATATTCACCTAATCCACTAAACATAACACAAATAAAATGTTGAAATCTGAATGTGCGTGCATGCATAGATCCACACATGTTTTCTGCTGTCAATTACTGCCTATGGCTGCCGGTTACAGGTGGAACTTAGTCACAGAAATGAAGGCTGCCAAGCCCCTTGCAGCTAAAGTAAACTTGGGCAGTGCACTATTGTGACAAATAATAATATTGTAACCACTTTTTTTGTGTGTGTTTAAACTTTGGTGATTTCCTGATGAATTTTTTCGGGTAGTTTTATTTCAACGAATCATTAAAATGAAATCAAAACACCATGATTTATCATATTTGTTGAAAGCGCCTTCATTCCTTCCTTGCTGGCCATGACCTTGCTGACACAGCTGACCTGTTGCCCTTACTTCCGGTTGCAGTGCCTCGTATGAACGGACACAGTAAACCGCACAGAGATCGCACACATGGCTTCGACGCCACGTCGTCCGTCATGTCGTCCGACATAGAAACCACAAGCTTCTTCGACTCGGAGGACGATGCCAGCAGCAGGTGAGTTACCCCCCCCCCCATCCCCACCACCCCCGGTTGTGTAAACACACTGGGCCGCGTTCAGGGTCTGTCTCGGAGGCGCCTCGGAGATGGCCGTGACGTCACGCTAGTGTGAACCGCAAAGGCAGTTTGTTGTCTCGAAAATGGCCGCCCCCATAGGGGGCGGCCATTTGCAATGGAAAAGCTGCACTGTGATTGGCTGAAACCTCTGAATACAGCGGGCATTTTCGAGGCGCTTCTCATCTCCAGTCTGAAAAGGGAGGCGTCTCCGAGACGTCGCCGAGACGGACCCTGAATGCAAATAGTCCAAAAAGCATCGCCGAGACGTCTCCGCGGCTCCTCCGAGATGCACCCTGAACGCCGCCCAGGTCCCAGCTTCAGTAGCTCCCCAGGGACCAGCAGAGAGTAACTCAGAAGACGTGTATTAACCCCTCTTTTATTGTTCTCAATTTCCTTTTCTAATATTGGGAAAACTAAAATGAGGGATCTGTGTGCTTGGTGATTTACTGATTTACACAACCTCCCTCCCCCCGCACCCGACACACACGTACGTAGGCAGCCCTTCATCTGCAACTCAAGGCATCTATGGAGGATGAGGAATTTACAGGAAGTGCATTTCTGCATTTCTCTTTAATCAATTGTGACATTGATCTGTGTTGAAAGCACCACACAGCTACGACAACCCTATGATACGTAAATAGGAGTAGGCTAGTCTAGTAGTAAGAGTAGAACAAAATAAAATACATATATGGCAAGACAATTTTAAAAAACTAACATAGGCTAACCGTACCAACCAACTATCTGAAATGCAGGCAATCAAATACCTTATCAGCAGCTACTGTGTGATAAGATAACGCCAACACTACAGCTGGCCAGCATTGAAAACAAGCCTGAATACAGGGCTTATATGCTATAGACAGCTTAAATACAGCCTCAATAAAATAATATTTAAAAAAATCCTACATTGCAATCCACATATATCCCCCTCATATCGCACCCCCACCCCCTTTAAAGACAAATTGAAAATAAATGGAGGAAGGGAAGATTTGGAACAATGGATGATTTGCGTATACAGTAATACCTGTTTTCAATGGACATCCCAGCATCCAGACCAATGTATTCCTTGCAATGAAGGTGCCCTCTCATTGAACGGTCAGTCAAGTGACAGTTTGTACTTGAAAAAATTGTTCACACTTGATAGGTTTGTTTGTTTGTTTGTTGTTTGTTTGTTGTTGTTTTACGTCCTAGCAACATCTAAGGTCATATCAGGACGGTAGGTGTTCACCGAAGGTGGGTTAGCTGAAGACATGAAGATCAAATATTCACCTACACGCAGATGGGGTGAATGACAACTATGTCTAAATCTGAGCAAAAACCACTTTGGTATGAACTCTGAACAAGCTGAGGAGTTTCTTTGTCCACCATGCAGTGTTGATCTATATTCGGAAAGAGTTGATGAACTCGGAGAGAATGCAGAAAAAAAACACCAACAAATAGATGGCAATCACTGAATACTTTTCTATTAATATCAAAAGTAGCGTGATAGATAAGTACTTGAACAATTTATTTGGCATATTAGATTGCAAATTTATCTGGATATATCAAGACTCAGCTTTCCGACACTTTTTCTTTTGGGTTGTTTAGCAGTGTTGTGCACGACACCTGGCTCTGGGAGTAACTAGTACTACCATAGTATTACTTCCTGATGCTTATACAAGTTATACTTATAGCCTGATTCACTTCTTCCTCCAGATTTTCCACGGCAACAGAAACAACAGCTAGGTCTTCAAAATACGGTCGGCACCGACGGCGCAGGCGACGCCATCGTATGCCGCCAATCAGCAGAGTAAGTACAGGAGCTATGCTATTCTACACTGGTCCCTCTTTGTCTGCCTCGTAGACAAGTATGGTGGGGGACGGTCACTCACCAGTCAACGCCACTAGAGCCGAGCTAAGAGTGAGCATCCATTCAAACTGAGTGACTGACTCTTGGGTGGTCCATAACCTTGACGGTTACAGGCTGCCACAATATAGAACGGCACCAATAAATCAGTCCGTTCTTCGGAATGAAGATTTACCTTGGGCGTTCATGGTGGCACCTGAGTTGCTCGGCACTTGACATTGACCGTGTTGCTTCTATAAGGCGTTCGTGCTTCCGCCTTAGGCTTCATTAATACAGTCGTGTTCATTCTCGCAAACATTGCCAGAATTGTCTTCTTCCATTGGTTTATATATAAGGTTGTTAAAAGAGATAAATAACAAACCACCGGTAAAGTAGTTGCTTTCCTGTTCAACTAGCCATTTTAAAATAAAATAAGCTGGTGTGACGTAGCTTTAGATATTTTCCATTTGAGCTAGTAAGTCTGTGGTTTGTAGTATAATCTGTGTTGTGAAATTTGTAAGTTCATATGTGAGCACGCCCACTGCCGTTTGAACATAGTGCACAAAGTCATTTCCTTCATGTCCTTTTTTTTTGTTCAGCTTCTTATACAAAACAAAAACACCATAGAACTTGCCAGCCGAAGAGAAAAGCCCAGGATCCAGTAATGGGTCTGCTTTATGAACAATATTTACTTCATTATCTTTCATAGTGAATACCTTCTATTTCAGTAGCTCAAACTTTCTCCTTTTTTTATTTCTCCCTTCTTTGATTGTGTATTGTTTTAAGTTGCATAGTCCACTGGTTTGAGTTAATACATCAGGTTGATTGTTATAATCAGCGTTGAAAACAAGCACCCTGACGGGAGCTTATACGTTATGGGCAGAGTAAATACCTCGTCAATAACAAACAAACAAAATAATCGACTCAACTTTAGTTTGAATTAATTTTTATTTGAAATGACTATGGAGATTTTTAAAATGAAACCACACCGATATAATGTTGGCAAGCATGTCAAAATGTCAGACACTATAGGTTTCAGCAATAACTGGTTCTATTAAATTGGCTTAGTATACAGTAAGACATGCTTACTAAGTGCACCTTTATCTAAGGTAGATGGGGGGGGGGGGGGTATGGAGGATAAAACCTAGGTAAGTAGTTTTTTTTTTTAAATGTTGATGCTTTCATCTGATTATGCAGCTATAAGAAAAGTGACTAACATTAGTAAGAATGCCGTGTAGATACACCGGCTAACTGCCCTGGTTTATATTGCAGGCCTCCTCGTTCAGTAGCATTACAGATTCCACGATGTCACTAAACATTATAACGGTTACGCTCAATATGGGTAAGTGGTGTCTTTAAATAGCCACCTATGTCTCAGTCGCCAACCTATCACGCCTCTTTACCACACTCTTCTAAATACTTGTTACCCCTCAAAAGACTTCCGTTGTAATGTTAATATCTTTTGCCGTATGATTTGGATGTAAATGTCACGATTTTATCTACAATTTTATTGGAGGAATTTAATATATATAATGAACACAGAAATATATATGATTTAAATAATATTTGTTATCATGGAAAATAAAGCATCTTGGTTCGGTTATTCCGAAAACGACTCCTTTAAAAAAAAATTGTTTATGAAAGTTTGAACTAAATATGGTGGCTTACCCGTGTTCCCGATTTGCACGATATCTGGTACTCTGGTGTTGTTTAACTAGATGGCTATTTTATCCGTAATGATACTCAGAATGATGCAATGTTTACTAAGTGCGTTTCTTTATTTTGCCTTTTCAGACACAGTCAACTTTTTAGGTATTAGCATAGTGGGGCAAAGTAACAAGGGTGGAGACGGAGGTATTTATGTCGGCAGTATAATGAAGGGGTGAGTTTGATTTCTTCCTTCTTTCTCTACGTCATTTTGTTATCCCTTAGGTATGAACTGTGAACTTATAATTTGAATCAATTTA
This sequence comes from Branchipolynoe longqiensis, assembly GCA_030323885.1. Taxonomy (NCBI): domain Eukaryota; kingdom Metazoa; phylum Annelida; class Polychaeta; order Phyllodocida; family Polynoidae; genus Branchipolynoe; species Branchipolynoe longqiensis. The sequence continues at coordinate 28,464,345 of CM059200.1, forward strand.
ATGCTGAAGTTGTGTTGTTTTTTGCTCTTCATTTTTCACGACAGTCTTGATGTTAACTTCCAAGGTGGACGTATTCCAAAGTATACTTTATTAAGGGGAAGGGGGTTGAAAATGACACATTGCTGGGAGTTGTTGTTCTTTCATGAGCTAGAAGCTGATAACCCTCATTCAGTGCGAACTTATTCCACCTCATTCCGAACTGTCTGACCCTTGTACATGCACGTTCACAAGTTGTCTATATAGCAGACGCTCATTTGGTGACAACACAACATTACATAATGTCGGTAAAATTAATGTGTTTTTCATTCATATTGTGATATTTGTTTATTTTTCGTTTTTTTTTTAATCAATTGTAGATCAAATCTATTGGGTACTGGAACTAATACTTTTGCCAACTTAATTACTTCATTAATTAATTAATCAATCAGGTATAGTGGCGGCACCCATTGGGGTGGAATTTTTTGGTTAGCTTATGAGTTTTCAGTTTCCAGTTGTCTATGTAAATAGGGTGTTTGAGCAGCTCCGTCAGTTGGTGCCTCATCATGTGCCATTGTTCGGTTGCCTTGTAAATGGCGGGTGAACATGCTGACATCTGTGTGTGTTTCAGTGGCGCGGTGGCGCAGGACGGGCGGATAGAACCGGGTGACATGATTCTGGAAGTTAACGGAATCAGCTTCGAGAATATGAGCAACGATGACGCCGTGCGCACGTTACGGGAAGCCGTGCAAAAACCCGGGTGAGCAGGCTGCCGCCAGGTTCCTCTACACTCGTCTGTTACATGCCGTTAACAATAACACGCATATAACTGCAAGACAATTCTACAAGTGCTTTGGCATGTACGGAGTAATCTGATTGGTGGACGGAATGGGTTCATATGGGCTCAATTCGAATGTCTAGCCCGTTTGAAAGCACTCCTCCCGCCCACCAGGATCCATTCAAGTATATCAAATCGTGCTTTTTATGTTGCCTTAAAGCTATTTTGTTAGTTATGTTCCACCTAATATTCATGCATGAAATATCTCCGCATTTCTTTATATAAAATAATTTACCGATTAACGTTAAGCAAAATGCCATGGAATTAGGATGTACATGTATATGACAACAATTGTGTAGTCCTGTTCTTATATGGGTCTTGGATGTTGCTAGAACATAAAACCCAAACAAGAAATAGTTAGGTATGTGCGATAATATGGCCACAACAAGCATAGTTGAAACCTGACTTGCGGCATTTTCCGCGATACTCTGGCGGTGCTAATCATATGGTGGGAAATCCGCGTTTTAACCAGAATCAATTAAAAAAAAACTATTTATTGAGACTTTCATATACAAGTTCTGTTCAGTTGCGCTATAAATGTGACATTGGCCACCAATGCCTATGCCTATGCCTATACCCATACCCTATGCCTATACCCATACCCATTCGCCTGTACCCATTCGCCCACGCGCGCGTGCGCACACACACACTCACACTCACACTCACACTCACACTCACTCACTCACACTCAACTCACACTCACATCACTCCACTCACTCACACTACACTCACATCCACTCTACTCACTCACACTCACTCACCCTCACTCCACTTACTACACTCACCATCACACACACACCCCGCGCCTATGCCCATGTACTCATTCAGTCACACACACACACACTCACGCACAAACACACACACTCACCCATCCATCCACATACACACACTCAAACCACACATACGCACCCCCCACCATACACACTCAAACCACCACCCCCCTCCCACACACACACTGACTGCGCAGTGCGGTGTTGCAGGCCTATCACCCTCGTGGTGGCCAAGTGCTGGGACCCGAACCCGAAGGGGTACTTCACGATCCCCCGCCAGGAGCCGGTGCGGCCGATCGACCCGTCGGCGTGGGTGGCGCACACCAACGCCGTGCGGGGCGACTTCTTCAGCCGCGGGCCGGGCGCCATGAGCCCCTCACTTAGCACCGTCACCTCCACCACGTCGTCCTTATCCAGCACCATGCCGGACTCGGAACGTGAGTACCGCCCACGCACCTCTTGTCGGCTTTTTTTCCTCTTTTTCCTTTTTTTTGGGTGTTTTTACCCTTGAGAAAAAGGTATTATTTAAAACATGATTTTTGTTGTTATCAAAATCATCAGCATCATCGTCGCTATCATCATCATCATCACCACCAACACCAACACCGCCGTCCTGATAAGACCATAGATTATCATCACCATCACCTTTCCTGATACACCGGGTGCGGTAGCCCAGTCGGTAGCGCGCGGGCACCGCGTGCGGAAGGTCGGGAGTTCGGTTCCCAGTCGAGTCAAACCAATGACTTTAAAATCGACACTTGTCGCTTCCTACCCTGGCGCTCTGCATTAATAGGATAAGGCAAGGACTGGTAAGCTCAGTGTCAGGATAATGTGACTGAGTGGGATATTGGGTCATGGTGTCGGCGGCCTAATTTCGAAGTGGGGCAGCACTAGAAAGTTGCCATGATAGTGTACTTTCACAAGTCGGAACCCATCCTAATATGACCTTAGATGTTGGTTGTATGTAAAACTCCAACAACCAACCGACTTTCCTGATATGACCTTAGATGTTGCCAGGACGACAAAGAAAAACATTGTTATTATCAGCATCATCATCATCTCTATCATCACCACCACCGTCCTTATGTGACCGTAGATGTCAGGGTATAACAACAAACATCAGTATTGTTATCACCATCATCGTCGTCACTATCACCATCATCATCGTCACCACCACCACCACCATCCAAGCATTCAGATATCATTTGAACTATAGTGAAGCTACAGTTTTCTTCACAGTTATGTATTCAGTGAGAATCCATTCATACCACGACAGTGTGAATATTGATCAATTATTCAATGTAAACATAGTTAACGCTGCATAATCCGATGTTCTTGAACGTCTATCATGTATTTTAGAATAAATATATTAGGTTGATCTTCATATATCTACTTTACTTTTTAGTTTGAAAGGAGATGTTTAAGCTTTATTTTATCACTAAGAATTACTGTCGCGGTGCACGCTGAATTGCTGCCCCTGGGCTTTGTTTACCCATTTCTGACCGGAAGATGTTTAGTGGGCGCACTCTTATGTTGGATAGGTCGGGTCAGGTGTGTTCGGATTTGGACTGGTGTGCCGCGTTCACACATATTCGATTGCTTTTGCACTCTGCAAAAGCGATGGTTGAATAACAAAAACAACAATTGTCGCCGTGAATATGGCCTGTGCTGTCGACACGGCGTAAAGAAACCACCAATCAATAAACCAATCAATCGATCAATCAATCATCGGATTGTGCAACTTTGTGAGCATTGTTGGGGAACTTTGCTGTTGGCACGTTCATACACCAGGTGGCGCTCCCGTCCTTCTTTGTGGATTTCCCTCCACCATGCCCACAACAGTGTTGTTAGCTGGGCTGCGTGTGCGCGGTTTGACCTCGTGTCTTGTTCCCGACAGTGTCTTCTGTGATATACTCGGTGCCGAAATCTGACCGTAAGTACACCCCGACCAAACAACCACCCCTATTTGTCGTCCTTCTAATTTAATCTCACGTATATTGTATTTTCTCTAATCTCTCTTCCTGCATTTTTGATGTAGGTCTAGATGATTGAAACCCGCCCCCCCTCCCCCTCCCCCCCCCCCCCCAGTTTCCATGCTCTTGTACAAACTAATTTGTTCGTGTAGTATGACTTGTGTAAGATAATAATCTAACCCGATGAGGAAGACGATTAATATGTTGTGAAGTGAGCGCATCGACTTATAGATCCCCGTGTTCACACCAGGTGGCGTCTCGTTGTTTTCCTCATGTATTTTTGGTTATAATAATTTTGTTTGGGGGGGGGGGGAGGAGTTCAAATAGGTCAATCAAACTATTACCATTTACTGAGTGAGATCTTTCAACTTGTACAGAAAATATCAGATAGAATAATCTCTCACAAAAAAAACACCCCAAAAACTGATTTTAAAAAAAAGTGGGGAAAAACCCATCCACCAATAATACTATTCACAAAACTGAAATTTGGAGTCGGGATCACCACGTACAGTAAAGCCTGCACCGACAGTTGTCACTACGAGGCAGTGTAACCCGGGGTGACCAGCGTGCCGTTTTGTCATGTGACCAGTGGCGGTTTGTAGCCTGAATAAAGAGGAACCCACAGAGGCCTGTCGCCTCCTCAGACTTACCCGTCGTCACACTTAGCCATCCTCACACTTAGCCGTCCTCACACTTAGACGTCCTCAGATTAGCCATCCTCATACTTAGCCATCCTCATACTTAGCCGTCCTCACACTTAGCTGTCCTCACACTTAGCTGTCCTCACACTTATCCGTCGTCACACGTAGCAGTGCTCAGACTTGCCCATCCTCAGACTTACCTGTCGTCAGACTTAGCCATCCTCACAATTAGCCGTCCTCACACTTAGACATCCTCAGACTTAGCCGTCCTCAGACTTAGCCATCCTCACACTTAGCCATCCTCACACTTAGCCGTCCTCACACTTAGCTGTCCTCGCACTTAGCCATCCTCACACTTATCCGTCCTCACACTTAGCAGTGCTCAGACTTGCCCGTCCTCAGACTTGCCCATCCTCAGACTTAGCCGTCCTCAGACTTAGCCGTCTTCAGACTTAGCCGTCCTCAGCCGCATGGTCGCATGTCTGCAGTCTAGTCTTGTTAATCGTCTTATCGTCACCTCCCTCTCCATTCGAGCATTAGTCGCTCACCTCCACGCCACACTTCGCCACCTCTCAGTCGCTTTGGGTCGGTTTTTGTGCCATATTTTAAATCTTATTTTATTTTATATTTTTCATTTGCAATTATTACCTCAACTGTTACTCCTCAATCTCCTTGTAATACTGTATGCTGATAGTGATTCTCCTGCACCTGGGGTCTAAATCGGTTTGACATAAATATTTAACGTCTTTTGATACGTTAGTTTTTATGGAAATTATACTCACTTATGACCGTAAATACGACCTTCGCTGCCAACCAGGCGTTAAATCACCACCAATCAATCAATTTGTTCTGTGTTGTCATTAACATTAATAAAGGAAAATTTGTGACAGCAGTCCCATTTTACAGCTAATAAATATTAAGTGCCTGTAAACTAATCTTTCAGTGGAGACCAAAGAACTTTCAGTAAATGGCTAACCTAAGTGTGTGTGTCAGTGGTTGTTGTTTTAGTGGTGTCGCTGATTCTGGATAATTTCACTCTTCATTCCCACCTAATTGTCACCAGTATCAAAGTCTATACGGAAATATCAAATACAATGCGTTCCAAAACCGCACCAAAGCGACAAAGGTTGTGGAGCAGACAATTTTCCTTTTATATTAGAACAATTTTCATTATATTTTATGTCTTGTGGGGGTTGTTTTCCCGGGTTCTGACGCACCTGAGGTATCTGCGCTACGTCGGTGGCACTCTTTGATTAACATACATAAGTCCCAGCTAACCACACCATCTCACATCCGGCCACCTGCCGCGCAGGTGCCCGCCAGTACTTTCTAGTTCCGGTTTCCTCCGCTAGGAGATATTCCTCGTTACCTTTCCTAACTGTACAATCGTGCGGCGTTAGTATTGAGTGTAGTGAATTATTGTCTCAACAGCAAAACTGTTTAGGCAACTTGGAAGACAACGCTTTCCAATTCGCTGAGAAGGAAAGTTATTCAAATCTACTGTTTAAAAATCAAATAACCTTTTATTTACTTATATAATTGATAAATGGGAGGTAACCTTTTTAACGATATGCGGGTTGAAGTGGATTGTATTATATTTGTCGATATCTACAATTTGTAGTACAAACTCTTCTTCTTATTACCTGCTGAACATCTGAGACGTGTGTTAATAGAAAAGTCATGAATAATCTGCTCGTTGGTTATTATTACTTGCAGATTGTTACAATGTCTACTATTAGTGTCTGTTTCTAAGTTTTATTAAGTCAAAGAAATTATGCGCTGTGTAATCTATAATGCGAGTATATATATTTGATAATTATGTGTGCTGAATCATAAGTTACCATACAAAGGTAAATAAACAAATATGATCCCACAATTGTATAGAACTTCGGGCGAAAAACACATTTATTTAAAAAAAACTATATATTAAAAGATGAAGCTATGTTTTAAATGAAGCGTTGCGTTGTGCTCGTCTTGCAGGTTTCCATGACAACCTGAACCTGACGGTGAACACGGACATGGTGACGATCGTCAAGGCGATGGCGCAGCCCGACTCGGGCCTGGAGATCCGGGACCGCATGTGGTTGAAAATTACCATACCCAATGCGTTCATGGGTAAGCCGCCTCTGCGCATGTCGGACGCGCGCCGCTCTCCCTGCCACTTCCGGTATGCAGCGGCGGGGGGCGTCCTTCGCACCGCTGGGGGCGGTACAGTGCAGCCCGCACTGCACCGCCCGTCTTTATAGTGCGGTATGAAGTGCGTCTCCTCCCTCCTCTCCCTCCCCACTGCCACTCTAGCTCGCAAAAGCTGGGGTGAGCGGGTGGGGAGAAGGGCGGGAGGGTTGTTGCCGGCTGTTGGAGTGGGCGTGCGCACGACGTCGGCAAAGTGTGGCTTGCATCATGCGGCGTATAGAGTATGAGAACTTTCAGTCAGTAGGCCTTTCATTCCCGTTCTGTCCTCCCTCCTCATCACCCTACCCCTCCCCCCTCCTTCCCCTCTTCCTCCTCCCTCACACGAACCCTCTTCCTCCCCACCTCACCTGCCCACATCCCTCTCACTCCTCCTCCGCCTCCACTTTGGCTCTCTCTTTTGTCTTGGGAAGTTGCGTGTGTGTGTCTGTCTCTCGCACCAGCTCTTTCTACCCGGGGTGGCGCATGCCGTGTCGTGTCCGTCCGTCTGCCGCCACCCATGTGGCGCCCCCTGTCGGCGCCTGCGTGCGGCCGGCAGGTGGCGCGCATCGGTGACGTGACGGCGCCTTCCCACGACGTGACATGCGCCACCCAGCAGGCTAAGTATCAGTTTCCTTGTTTCTTTGGCTATGTGCGTCCGTTCAGACGTTAAGTGATCACCATCGGCGTTTCTTGATGTGCCTTCACAATCTTCCCAACAGCTGCTTCCCCGCCTAAGTTTTGTCCTTATGTTTTCTTAGTTTTTAAACCAAACAGAATTAGCGTAGTATATAGACTATTATTATTATTATATAATATGTATATAATGTGTATGATTTTTAAATTAAAAAAAAAATTTGTTGTTAGCAAAGTAAGAACAAAAACCATATGAACAAAAGTTGAGTTGTATTTGCTTGTCTGTTGAGTATGGGCAATACGACTCCTGTAGCTTTGCACGGGTGTATATGCCTTCTGTGAGCTGGCCGTCATTGACCCTGTTCGCTGTGTGTTGCTGCGCCTCGTGTACATCTCGCACTGACCGCCCCATTACCACACGGCCTGTAATGAGTTGTTGTCTCTTCTCTCGCTAGTTACAGGAGGCAGCTCCGACAAGTTAACACATAGTAAGGTCCCTGTTGGCTACGTACGGTAAGGCAGTCATGTGACCTGCTATGTGACCACTACGGGTTCGCCCTTTGTGGTGCCGGGAGGCGGCAGCAGAGAAGCTTGCATGACTAGGCAATATTGTAGCTTTAAAATAGTAAACTATTATCGTTTGAAATCCAAAATTGCAGATCAGTTTCAGCATTTATTCAAAATATATTTGGGAAAGTGCATATAAAAGACCACTTGCTGCTTATCTGAAAGAGTAGCCTATGTGACAGCAGCTGGTTTCCTCCAACGAAATGTGTCCAATAGCCGATGATAAAAATCAATGTGCTCTAGAGGCGTCACTAAATAAAACAAGCCTTACTTTTCAAAATATTGGATGACATTTTGGACTATTTTTGGAACAATTGCAGTATGTTTTGTTTGTTGGAGGCAACTGCCTGTTGTACGTCCTGGCCACCATGGGGTGGCGTGTTGGATAACGACCTGTCTGCCTCTCCCGGACAGGATCCGACCTGGTCGACTGGCTGCACACCCACGTGGAGGGCTTCGCTGACCGGAGAGACGCCCGGAAGTATGCCTGTAACCTGCTCAAAGCCGGCTACATCCGACACACCGTCAACAAACTCACATTCTCAGAACAGTGCTATTACGTCTTCGGAGACCTGTGCGGAGGTGAGCATCTTTGCGTCTATCGACATGGTGTACGAGAACAAGGCGATCACTTTGGAGGCTCCGTTGTCGCAATAACTTGCCAAAGTGACATACTTAACACACATGCCTATGCAGGGGTGAAAGATCCCTGTGATTTCGTGGATTTCCGCAATTTTTTACGTTCACCGATTAACCTTCAGAAAATGCCAATAAATATGACAGCAATTGGTTAGTCCGAATCCCGTTCTCATGTAACTGTAGATGTTGCTAGAACATAAAACCCAAACAAGAAAGTGGCATAAGCATAGTAAAAATAAGGAAAGTTCAAACCTGACTTCGAGCATTTTTCACCATTTCCTGACGGTGCTAATCCTATCGGGGGTTGGGGTGGGGGGGAGGGGGGCGGGCAGAAATTTGCCGTTGGTGTAATAACCGTGTCTTGGTTCTGCCGGAACCCGCTAGGTGATGCCAAAGTCTTGGCATAATTTGTGTGTTTTTTTTGCCGGAGACCACTTTCATCCCCGTGTGTGGCTGTTACACGGGACGTGCTGGTTCTGTGGAAGGGCTGCCACGTTAGGTCATGAATGTTTGCTGGATGGTTCAGGCATAAACTGTGACTGCTTTTGCTATCATTCTATACACACTGCTTATGTGAAAGATAAATTACGTTTATTCTCCCTAATTATAGGGCATTTATTGGAACTTTTGATATCGGGAGATATAGAGGTATGGGGGAGCTCGAGATACATATACATATTTAATATTTATTATCCTAGGAACTGTGTCTATGGGATCTACAATAGCACATTGGCCTCTCCTTACCATCGGCTAGTCAGTTTACGGCTACACTCCCCTCGGGTACTGTAATTTACTAAGGACTATGCTATGTATATTTCCTGATAGCTACACTTGTGTTTACTTGTGTGTGTCTGCAAAAGCTTTTATGATTGTCATAATGAGCCTTATGAAAAGTTGCCTGGTTTGCGGACATCTGACCTCGATGACGGTCGGACGTGGCTACATGTCTGTCGGTAGTATAAATTAACGCGGTTCTATGTGGAGGGCGCGTGTAGTTCTCATTACTGCCACAGGTGGCCCATGGTTGGAATCAATTCGAACCTAATCCAGCTAAGATGATATCAATGCTGATGGTGGTTTCACAAATATTTACTTGAAATGTTATTTAAAAATAAAATATGTATGTGGAAGTAGGGAAGTATTTACGGCGGGAAATGACCGGAAGTAAGTTTTCGTACTGTGCTCTCACAGCATAGTCTTAGCACCATGCTATGACCGGTGATTACAGACTGCCTGGAGAGTGTTCTGCCCTCATTGCTCCGGCATTATCGCCCACCTCGCCGTCAAGTTCATCCCTGTACCTCTAAACAAAATGTTACTGACACGGGGAACTCTGGGGGAGAGGTGTATTCATAGTAACCGTTTGATTTTAATCAATTTAATCATCTCAACGAAAATATTCGCATATTTGCGTATATAAAAACATGTTTATGAGTGACTCGACAGTGCTAGTAGCAAAACAATTACAAAGAGGACAGTCCCCTTAGACATGTTTGCCAATTCACTGCAAGTCAGATCCCTCCCCCTTCCCTTGTGTTGTTGATGTTGTTAAAAGCCACTTAATATACGAGTGCTTCAAGTAATGCTAATGTACCAAATGGTGACGTTGTACTTGTAAGCCATTCCCACGTTTATTGTAGTGCCAGTATGATGCCGCCCTCTACTGTTCACTGTCAATACACACACACATCGGAACTAAAATGCTTTAATTCCAACACTTGGTTGTCAATGGAAACCCACTGTGCTATAAATAACCCCGTCTGACTCCATCGCCGCTAACCTCCTGAGTCACCTACCAGCAGGTGCCTAGTTACTGCTTACTAGCGGCCATTGCTTAGCAACACTTCATGGACTTTTCCTTGACGACGATGCCTGCCTTTCTTTGTAGTGCCCGGGATGGAGTTCGACGCGTCCATGTTCAGTTCCGTGCCTCTAATGCCGAACATGGTGACCAGTCAGTATCCATGGCAACCAACGTCACATTGCTGATGTTGTAGCTTTGTTTAGTCTTCTTCCTCCTGTCTCCTAGCAATCTGTGCCCTCCTAACCACTAACACCGCCTCTAAATGAGGGCTGGCACCTGTGCTGCTTATCTCCCATATGCTTCTATTATTCTATTTACCACCCTCACAAAACTAAATCTAAACTAAATCACTTTTAAAAGTTGTTAAGCAATCTGCACACAGGCAATGAAATTAGGGACGCTTTAAAAACATTAATTAAATATAATTTAGGAGAGTGTTAAATTAGCTTACTTGTTGGTGAATTCAAATTGTGGACCACCTGTTTCCTCTTACTTTCACCACTCAGAATATATAGGTGGACGAATCTGATAAATTACTGCTTAAATTATTCAATATTTTAATTTTAATGTTTTTATTTTCTACTAGAAAAGAATGTTGAGGTGAATAATTGAAGTAGTTACTGTGGAAGATGGTAGTATAGTCTACCACCAGCTGAATACTGCCCCAGTAGTGAGGTCTAATAACATTGCTCTGAGACAATAACCGAATCATTTCTACACGTTGCATGATGCAGTTACACTTCTGTTTCATCGTACTTTACTTAGCCTGAGTTGCTCAGATATATTTCTGTTAAAATGCAGCAGTTGCTGTTTAAACAATAATAATGTAGGGATATGAGCACCTAACTATATATACATGTTCACTATTTTACATCTTTATTTATTTATTTACAGTTTTTGTTCTAATATCATCTCTAATTTAGTGACTCAAACACTCACACTTCATACATTCACATCCCTAAAACCTATTTGTTGGCCTTAGTCACTGTTGCTATCTTCACTATTCCCACTGCGCATGCGCACAATCGGTAATGATGCACCCAGCCCCCACCCCGCCACCAGTGCACCGACCAGCGGTAGACTGCCCACCTAGTCACCTAGTCACGTAGTCACGTAGTCATGTAGCCGCAACACTGAGTGAGGGTGCTGTTTGTGTTGTGGCTGCAGACATGTCGTCGCTGACCCTGGAGGACATCGACTCTGTGTCTGAGGTGGAGCGTGACACGCTGGGACCGCTGCCGATCCCCGCCTGGAGCACGACGCAGTACAACCCGTACGGACCCACCTATGTACCCCCTCCCCCACAGGTAGGCCTGTCCACGGCAGATGGCTTTCCTAGTTTTATATAATTTAATTCTTCTTTTTTATCAATGGATATGAAGTTCTTCCCTCAGTGTTTTCGCTGAATATTTTAGGGTAAGCCTGTCCACAACGGATTGCTTTCCTGATTTTGTATCATTTAATTAACTTTTTTTCAATCGATATGAAGTTCATTTTCTCAGTGTTTTCGCTGAATATTTTACGGTAGGCTTGACCACAACGGATTGCTTTCTTAATTTTGCCTCATTTAATTGTTGTTCTCAATGGATATGAAGTTCCTTCCCTCAGTCTTTTCACTGAATATTTTAACATAGTTTTCTCGCCAACAACCCGTCCTCTGATAGCAGTAAAACTAATGTTCCGTTGAAAGGTCTGTTTTGTGTCCGTCAGCGGCTGCATATCCCCTCATAACCTTCGCACTCGCTCCCAGAGGATCATGGGAAATTTACCGGAAGTCAGATTTCAGCTGTTCAAATTGGTGTGTTTTTGTTTTCAGAGGTGACTTTCATCCATGGAAACTAAACTTATTCTGCGATTGCATTAATGTGCCGTCACTTTCGATTTATGTGCTACCTATTGTGCATGTGCGTTAATGTGCCATCACTTCCGGTTTGTCTGTTACCTATTTTGTGTACGCGTTTGTCTGTTACCTACTACCGGTTTGTGTATTACCTATCGTGCACTTGAATTAATGTGCTGTCACCTCTGGTTTGTGTGTTACCTACTCCTTGTTTGTTAATGTGCTGTGACGTCTGGTTTATCTGCTGTCACCTCCAGTTTGTGTTACCTATTCTGTGTGCTGTCACTTCCATTTTATGTGCTCTCACTTCCAGTTTGTGTTACCTATTCTATGTGTGTGTTAATGTGCTGCCATGTCTGGTTTATCTGCTGTCACTTCCAGTTTGTGTTACCTATTCTATGTGTGTGTTAATGTGCTGCCATGTCTGGTTTATCTGCTGTCACTTCCAGCTTGTGTTACCTATTCTATGTGTGTGTTAATGTGCTGCCATGTCTGGTTTATCTGCTGTCACTTCCAGCTTGTGTTACCTATTCTGTTTGTGCGTTAATGTGTTGTCACTCCGGTTTGTGCCTGCAGGGCTACGTGCCACCGAAACCCTACGGCTACACAAACGACTCTGCGTCGTACGTGAGCATGCCTGCAGGTGGGGGGAATGGGAGTGCGGGCAGCGCGCACTCCGGCTCAGGTGAGTCTCAAACACGTACGTACCCGTTTTGTGGCCTTACTGTAGCGAACTGCCCTCAGAGCTCACTCACACTGGTCACACGTCACTAACATGCGCAGCAACACCGCCACGCCTGGAGACCACCACCCGTCCCTCTCCGTCCCTCTTTGACCCTGTCTTTCCTCCCCCTGTTCCTTCCTTTGCCCATCCCCTTCCTCCACCTGTCTCCCCCTTCCTATCTGCCGCCTGGTCTACCCTTCCTTTGTCCCCCACCCCCGTTCCTGTCTCCCCGCTTCCTCTGTCTCACCCCCCCCCCCTTCCTGTCTCCCCCCTTCCTCTGTCTGCCCCTTTCCTCTGTCTCCCTTGTCTCCCCCCTTCCTGTCTGCCCCTTGCTTTCCCCCCCTTCCTGTCTTCCCTTCCCCCTTCCTGTCTCCACCCCCCCCCCTTTTCCTGTCTCCCCCCTTCCTGTCTCCCCCCTTTCCTGTATCCCCCCTTCCTATCTCCCCCCTTTCCTGTCTCCCCCCTTCCTGTCTCCCCCTTCCTGTCTCCCCCCCTTCCCTGTCTCCCCGCTTCCTGTCCCCCCCCCCCCCTTCCTGCCCTCCCCCTTCCTAGCTCCCGCCTTCCTAGCTCCCCCCTTCCTCTGCCCCCCCCCCCCCCTCCACCTTTCTGTCACCCCACTTCGTGTCCTCCCCTCTTCCTCTGTCTGTCCTCCATGCTTCATGTCTTTCTCCCCTTGCCTGTCCTCCCCCAAGCTGCATTATATAAATAATGCACTGCAAACCACACTAAGACAGTTGCGAGAGTAGAACAAATTCACTTTCCGAAAACCTATTCGCAAATGTACCAAGTCAATACTTTATTAGAAATACGCTTTTGTTGGAAGCGTCAGTGAAATTGTACGTTGATGAGCGAGCAAATATCTATGGCAACCTTGAACTGGAATGGAGCTAGTTGCTAGCAGAATCAAACACTTGGGATTCCGAGAGGTAACCCTGGTGATTGCCGGTTGGTGTGATTGAGGCTTGAGGGGCTAATCTTATGTTCCCTAATTTTGTAGCTCAATGACGTCATGAGAACGCTGTTTGAATTTGTATTGAGTTAAAATGTTAAAATTCAGATAATTGATCTCGGCACACAAAGCCCCAGCTTCCGTTTTATTGTATTTATGTGAAATTTAATGACTTCAGATTGCTTTTGACGTCATATTAAGTTCTTGTTATTATTATGTTTTGGAGAATAAATGTGTGTTGTGTTACTTAGGTAAATGGATATTTGGTATTTTAGCATATGAGAGTAAGCTTCATAGATTATTAACTAGTTTAGGTATGCTTAAAGATATGTCTATACAGCGAACTGTGGTCTAGAACATTAGTGTAGGATGTATATATTGTGAGAATCTACATTGTCACTTTTGCCGAAATAGTAACATGTTTATCTGACGAGTTCATCCTTGTAGATAGCCCTGTAGGTAAAGAGGCAAACATTGACTTTGTACACTTGCATTAATAACTAAAACTCGGAAGAAATGTTGGTAATATGTTCTAGATAGGAAACTGCATGTTGTTGATTTTGTACGGCAAGGGAAACTTACTTCTAATCCGTTCACCTCAAGTCCTTGTTACCACTTAATGTTGGTCTCACAATAATGAGTGGGTTTGTTTGAACCGTTTTCACTTTGTATTCTTTGTGCTTTACATACTACTTTTGGTTTCCCTCACAGGGTAACTGTAACACTAGGCCCATTCTATTTATTGATGGGCTGTAAACAAATATCGTTTTGCAATGTTTGCTCAAGATTAGCAGCCATGCCCCATTCACCTGATTGTGTTGGCATGGAAACGTACTAACCAAAGACCCGCCCTACTAACACTCGGTTTGTTTGTGTTATCACCTTTGATTTTACCCCGTAGCAAGCCAAGCATGTCGCACTCTGATAACCATGGTCGCCTGTGGTTTGTTGCTATTTGCACTTGAGATAACCTGAAATTTTGCATGCACTTCCACAGCCTTTAAAGGCAGCAAGGTAATATTCAGAAGCTTGGCATGTAACCTTTGGTTTGCTTGCTTCAATTGAGCATCTACACTTTTGACTTATCATTTGCAATTTCCTCTTAATTTTTTGGAAATATATTTTGACTTTTTTTTTAAAAGAAGAAAATAAAGAAAGAAAAGGCACAACGCAATTTATTTTGTTCAAAACTAGCACTGGAAACTAGGTGGTGGCAAGTTTCGGTTGTTCTTGACCCGTGAAATGTATTGTCTAAGAACACTTGGTCTGCATCAGACTGGTCTATTGAGGACTAGTGTCTGCACCTCCACTGTGGTCTGCTACATACTGGGGTCTGCCATCTACAGTAGTTGTGCCACATACTGGGGTCTGCCATCTACTATGATTTATTGCACAATGTGGTCCTCTACAGGAGGTAGTGTTCTACAGAATGTGGTCTATTGCAGGGTCAGAATTACAGGTCCAGGTCTGATGCAAGCCTTTGTCTGGTGCAGGCCCTGGTGTGATGCAAGTCATGGTCTGATGCAGGTCCTCGTCTGGTGCATGCACTGGTCTGATGCAGGTATCGGTCTGATGCATGCACTGGTCTGATACAGGCGGCGGTCTGATGCAGACCTTGGTCTGATGCAGGCCTTGGTCTGATGCAGGCCTTGGTCTGTAACAAGCGTCGGTTTGATGCAGGCGTCGGTCTGGTGCGTGCACTGGTCTGATACATGCACTGGTCTGATGCTGAACCTGGTTTGATTCAGGTATTGGTCTGCTGCCGGTATTAGTCTGACACAGACACCAGTCTGATGCAGGCAACAGTCTGATACAGGCACTGCTCTGATGCAGGCACCAATCTGATGCAGGCACCAGTCTGATGCAGGCACCAGTCTGATGCAGGCACTGCTCTGATGTAGGCACCAGTCTGATGCAGACTATGGACTGGACCCCTGTACACACGACATGGCCGCAATGCTTGCCGCCACTAATGTATCTTGTTTGACTCGTTGATTCACCTGTGTTCTTTTCCCTTTTGTCTTTGTAGCGAAGCGAGAAAAATCTTGTGCTTGTTTAGTTAGCCACACGTATAAACAGATTCGCAAGCTATGGGAAATAAAAGACAAAGAAACGCTCCAAGCCAATGGAGGATTCCCCCACTCGCAAGGCCATTTTGACGATATTGACAGGAGTACAAGTAGTAGCACGGGTTGGTAGATTTCCTTGGGCTTTCATTGGCTAAAGAAAATACATGACCTATTTATTATAATACCTCTTTGTGATTGGTTGATCGACCATGAGACGCTCTGTGATTGGTCAACTGTGCTGGTGACAGTTTGCTATATTTCTAGTAGTATTTTATATATGTATATATTTGTTTCTCAAAATAATTTTTTTTATTGTTAATGATGTCAGCTGTTTGTTCCGGCATTCCGTCACTGTGTATGTCACCTGTCTAGTTCCGCCCCTTTGATGTTGTTACTGGATAGGCATGCGCAACTGTGGCCGCCTCTCACTTGTACAAATCGAGACGGCTGTATCACAGTTACTTGAAAACTGCATGCAAATTCTGTCTTTAAATAGCAATGAAGAATGAGCTATGCATATGATTATTTTATATCGATTTTTAATAATAGATATGGCGCACCATTATTATTTTGTGTGTTGTACCGTAATGTTGAAAGTTTTATGACCAAGTTTGCTTATTTCAACAAGAAAATGAAAATTGAAATATGCAACATTGTTCATATAATGGTACTGACAAGCAAACCGCTATATTAAACCCGAGTGCACTAGTGGTGTTTTTGTTTTTTATTTTATCACTCGTCGATTTGATCAATCCTAGAGTTGTGGATTTCAGTTTTTGTTGTTGCATGTGTGTTCCTCTTGTGGGGTGTTATGTTTATAAATAAGACATCTAGGTAATTCTCACTCTTGGCAGAGCTGAATTATTGTGGGGAAGAATAATCAATAGTTCTGTAAAGATGGTGGTATTTTTCCATGTGCTTAGATTTGTTTGGATGTCAGTTTAGATGCGTGGCGTGGTGAAGAAGGGGGCTTTTTCTCATCTGGAAAGATGTAGATTGTTTAGTAACTGCTAGTAGTGCACATTAGTTTATCTGTGGGATAACAGCTTAGCGCACGTGGAGGGTCTTCTCCAACCGCGTCTAACCACTCATGGGTTGCCACCCTCACATTGACAGTTTCCACGTACCCCTTCATTTGTCGTTAGATTACACTAATAATTTTCAAATGGCCATTCCTTAAATAGCATTCCTCCCAAAAATACAGTAGATAGGCTAAAGTCATATTAGCTCAAAGATTGATTTGGCCATAGCCGCCCAACCATGTTACATTTTCATTTGTGATAGCAAAATTGTTAAAACCAACATGGTTACTTACTGGGCAGTAACTGAGTGTTGTCTCTCTATGCCATACTCAGCTAACAGTGGAAATGAAGTCAAATACAAGTTTGACCTTGAGTCCTGATATATGTAGCTGTGGCTTGATAAGTCGGATGAACTTTAGTAGATGCAATAGGAATCTGTTTTCTGTAAACTGATATATGCTGGAGAAAGAGCAGAGAATTGGCAGTAATTTAGAGTAATACATACACGCCTAAACAGCTACCCCTCCCCTATATCTCATACTGAGCAGCTACCCTACCCCTATAACTTATACTGAGCAGCTACCCCTCCCTATAACTTATACTGAGCAGCTACCCCACCCCTATAACTTATACTGAGCAGCTACCCCACCCCTATAACTTATACTGAGCAGCTACCCCACCCCTATAACTTATACTGAGCAGCTACCCCGTCCCTATTAATTATACTGAACAGCTACCATACCCCTGTTACTTATACTGAACAGCTACCCTACCCCTATTACTTATACTGAACAGCTACCCTACCCCTGTTACTTCTACTGAACAGCTACCATATCCCTGTTACTTATACTGAATAGCTAGCCTACCCCTGTTACTTATACTGAACAGCTACCATACCCCTATTACTTATATTGAACAGCTACCCTACCCCTGTTACTTATACTGAACAGCTACCCTACCCCTATTACTTATACTGAACAGCTACCATACCCCTGTTACTTATACTGAACAGCTACCATACCCCTGTTACTTATACTGAAAAGCTACCCTACCCCTATAACTTATTCTGAGCAGCTACCCTACCCCTGTTACTTATACTGAACAGCTACCCTACCCCTATTACTTATACTGAACAGCTACCATACCCCTGTTACTTATACTGAACAGCTACCATACCCCTGTTACTTATACTGAAAAGCTACCCTACCCCTATAACTTATTCTGAGCAGCTGTCCTGTCTTGTTCTGAAAAGCGGGGCTTGACTCGCATTCTAGCTATAAATAGAATATCTTCGGACTGGTATTTGCCATCTTGTACGTTTTAAACATACCTCAAGAGCACTAGCTCTTAAAGAGACAGCAATAAGATGGGACTAATCTGGTGTACCCCTCCAGCACACACATACACACACACCCACTCACACTCACGCACATACACTCACTCACACACCCACGCTCACGCACACACTCACGCACACACTCACACGCAAACACCCTCAAACACTGACACACACACATACCCACACCCTCAGGCGCGCACACACGCACACACACACGCGCTCACGCCCACGCTCACACTCACACTCACACTCACGCTCACACTCACACTCACACTCACACTCGTGGCAACCCTGTTATATCTGTATCACCGTCACTTCAGTAGCCGTCTAGATTACATATCATTGCATGTCGAGTAAACTAGATTTAATCCTGCACCCCCATGTGTTATGTCTGTGTTTGTTTGCAACTTGGTTGTCTGGACCCAGATCACATCTACTGTACATCTTCTTGTAGTAGCAGGCTTAGTCGACCCATCTCAAAATACCGTATGTCTTCTAATAGTAGCTGGTGTAATCGCCATCCCCATTGCTAAAGTCATAGTTAAAAATATATAATTGCCTCGGCCCACCAGTGGACGGATAGATGGTGCTGGACTGTAGTATAGTCCCAGTTCAATCTTAGCCCTCTACTGATAAGCCCAAAATCAAAGTAGGTTGGAGTATGCAAATATTTAAAATTGCCCCAACTGCTAGGAAAGGATACACACGGTACACGGGGAAAGAGCTAGTTGAAGTTATTATAGACTGCATGTGTTGACTAGTAATGCTGGAACAAATGACATTGACTACATTGATATTTTATATACTCATCACCGTTTTCCTCACATCCCTTGTTCCCCGTGGTGTGTTGGTAACACCCCTGTGACGTCACATCCTGTATAGCGCTATCTGTACCGCCCCTTGGTGTTTATAATAGAAAAAGTGTTTGTGGTGACTGGCCCTGGTGGTATTTTTCTTCTTTAATCGATTTTTTTCCATCTATTTCAATATGTTTTTTTCGCTGGTCCTATTTGACAGAATGTCGTGTTTTTTAAGGGGTTTTACATACACTTCTGATCTCCATTTTTCAGACTGTTGTGATATGTAAAGGTCAGTGAATAGTATCATCGTAACCATGGTAACAGTATTTCAATGTGGCCTCTCCCGGTTGCACAACACTGATCTTCTAATACTACTCTTCACAAATATATACTCATTCTTCCTGGACTGACGAGCTACTCTGTACATAGCTATACCTCGCTGAATTTTGTACCACTTATCCATTCAAAACAACCTCAATTCATTAATTGTTTGTTACGAAGACAACAACAAAAAGCTACAGTACAAAGTGAAGCAGTCAGTCGGGAGGACTGATGTCCACCGTTACTTTTTTAATTACTTTTTTTTAACACAACAAAATCCATACCACCTGTCACCTCCACCACCAACACTGTCACGAGGTGTACTGACACACTACTCATGAGTAAGGCCTGTAAGGATAACTCAGAATCCAAATGTATATTTTACTTCAACTTTTTCCCACAACATGGTCTGAAACTCACTAAATCCTAATTTTACCCAAATATAACCTTTGGATAGCAAAATAAAGGAAGGGCAAAATGTATTTAGTAAATGTAGAGTGAGATATGAATACTGCTTGTATCAGTCCAAAGTGTGGGTTTGATTGACCAATCATGTAATTGGGAGATGGGTGGGGGGGCGCACAATTCTGAGATCACTCGCAGATAATATAAGAATTGAGATGTCATTGTTTTCAATCATACAGTGAATTCATTTTGATTAAATTTTTAATTATCTGTTGTTTTTAAGGCGGTTGATTTTTCGGTCGCTTTTAAATGTTGAAGAGCCAATTTGTTAACGTAAAAACACAACGAAGACATGTACACATACTAGCTAGACGGCCACGTTGCTGTTTAATCATTTTAATTGCAAGCTCATCCTCCAAGCCTTTTTAGATAGATTAGCACACGGACTGTGGTTATCCCAGCCCACATTGCTTTTTCACATATGACAATGGAAAGTTGGAAATCGTATACAGCAGGACTGGTTAATGAGTAGGTTTAGGTTCACAGGGAAGTGGGAGAGAAAATGTTACAGTCCAGTTCGATTCACAATAGCGTGTATATCATCGTGCAGTTCAGGGTTGGAATGTTAAATCAGACGTTTTTATGACTGCAGGTATTGTTATATTGTCATAACAGTAGGTCTTATATTAGGCATCCACCTCCAAGGTGAACTTGATCCAACACTACCTTATCTGTTAGCGTGCAGGTGAATCGGTGTACCCCGACATTGTGAAATACTGTGGTTTGCATTCGCTGTGTTTGTAAAGCCTCGTCTGGCTGTTCGCTCGCTGCACACACATCAGGGAGAAGATTGGTGAAGACATTTATAAATAAATACTCTATTCACATTTTTTTCCCCCACTGGGCTTTACTGCTCAATAGTGCCTTGACTACGCCATAGCAACTTACGTAAAGGCGATACTCGAACCAACGCTCTCGCTGAGCAACATCGAGAAAGCCTTCCAGCATTGATCAAATCAAAGTAGGCTGAATGGATGTGCATGTGCTCCCAACCTTGTCTTATGCATCTATACCCAAGGTGTGCATGCACATGACCGATACAGAGTGTGCCCTCAGTATAATCCATACACACACACCCACACCAACACTCACACACAGACAGGCATGCCAATCAAAGTCAAAGTCCAGACGGTGGTTGCTCCAACTGTGAACATTTCTTGTGGTAAGTTTCATCGGGATTCCACCAACGCAACACTAAAATACGGTAAGGCTGATTTGATTCACATATGCAGACATCGAATATACACACGGTAAGAGTTTCGGGGTTATTCTTTATGAGTCAGAAGATAATGTTGCCGTACAAAAGAGGACTTGTCATCTTGTAGTTGGAAGTTGTGTCCTATGTCTGTGCAGTGAAGTCTATTGCCCTGTGTGAACGACCGTCTAAGTTTGTGCACATTAGGGAGGTAAGTTATACTTTGGGTTGCCACCGCCACCACTCCACTTCCTGTCAGCCCACGTCCAGTATTCACTTCCGTTTTGTTCCGTTACCCTCCCGCTTCCCGGCAAGCTGCTTGTTCCACCCCGTACGATGCTAGAAACCCGTCTGCTACTGAGAGACATGCAACATCACCAGGATGGTAGCACATCAAAGGGCTCCCAATCCACAAGCATCCTCCGGCCGGCTGGCACCGTGCCAGCAGAAAGCCAGACTGAATGGGGTAGTTAGACCTGAATGGTTCAACACGGGGGACCTCAGTGCTTGCCGTCAGCATGTGGCACCGGGCTGGTACGTGGGTCTGATGAGGCACTCTGTATGCATTAACTTGTCTTAGGTTTCTTTGCAGGACAAATACTTGAGCCATGGCTGGTTTGGGTCCTCATCCTCATACATACACTCCACCTGATCCGAACATGTCACCTTTCGAATCATATGAATTTTTATTTTCTTTCTTTCTTTAATGCTTGCTTGGATTTGATTTAGGAGAAAGTAACCCAAGTGTCCTTTTTGATGAAGCTTATAAATGCTTGCTATTTCTTTCTTATAGGAAAGAATTGCATTACAAGCTAAG
Organism: Branchipolynoe longqiensis; assembly: GCA_030323885.1. Lineage (NCBI taxonomy): Eukaryota > Metazoa > Annelida > Polychaeta > Phyllodocida > Polynoidae > Branchipolynoe > Branchipolynoe longqiensis. The sequence goes on from CM059200.1 coordinate 28,485,899, forward strand.
GCTTAAAGTGGAGAGCTCCATGTTTCACAAAGTATCAGGTAATTTTGAATAAATTTCGACACTTTGCCAGTTTCATGTTTTTGGTTATATGTTTTTGGTATTCATATTTTTGAGCATTTGTATGTGTGAATTCAACACATTAAAAAAGACACCAAAAACCCACTATCTACCTTCGTAATGGGGAAATCCCGTCATTCTACATTTCAAAATTCCTTTCCGTGTTTGTCCATTCTGAGCGGCCTTTGGTACTCCGTCCCCTAACTTCCTCCGTGTCTTATGTAAGCACCAGTCTGAGGTATAGCTGTTTACCCCACACCCCCTGCCATGGATGAAGTACTTTGTCGGTAGTCGCCTGTCCCCTTCATATCTTCCTACATTCCTATCTACCCATCAAACAATCAGGAGTCTGAACCTCATTCTCCTCCTAACAGCAGTGCATCTCGCCACTCTGTACACGCTTGTAACCTCAAGTCAAAGCTGTTTGCTTCACCTCTTTTTATATAGATATATATTTATTTTGTGTTTATTTAGATTTATCAATGCATTGGCTGCAATCAGCAAGTACATATTGCTAAATGCAATCTTCGAAAAGTATATGTTCCAAATTTGCATAAAATTCACTAACACTTGCTTTTGTATTGAAATCGCAATGGCTGAATAATTGGTCCATACTAATCAGCGTATATATCGTTTGAGTTTCCTTTATTTCAGATTTCTGCCTTCTTTCTCTCCTGCTGACACATACCACACTGGCCGAGCTGTGTTCTTTGTCAGCTGTGTCCTTATTGGTTCTGTTTCGCAAGTGTGCATATAAACTTGATGTGGACTTGTATGATTGCTAGTCAGTTCGCATCGCGTATGTGTGCCTCACCCACTGAGCCGAGTGGGTGATTCTTTTATTTACCGTCGATGTTCTTTGTCTTCTTTCCCCTCTTGAGTGGCCTCCTCCGTCCAAGCGCTCACTGACCTTACAGTGGCCCACGAGGTGTGCCTCGAACTCTGCCTACCCTTCTGGAGGTGCCCGGCTCTCGGGCACAAGCCGCAGCAGCGCTCCATAGTCAAGCTTGCTCCCCCTGAACTTAACAATAACCGGAATAATAAGCAGCCGGTGCTTAGTGCTCAATGCGATAAGTTCAAAACACCGGTGCAGGAAAGTGGTGAAGTGGCAGCGCCGGCTTCGCAGTCGGTGCTACGAACACACAGAAGTAAGACCTCAACTCCCAAGAGCGGAACCAGTAAGGATAGTCACTGTGGAAAGGTCTCGAAAGGCTCAAACAAAAAGAGCAAGATCTGTGCGCACGTGGAGAACAACTGTGAGAAATTGAAACGGGCAGCAGGGACCGAGGTTGGTCATGAGAGCAGCGAGGGTGAGGGGCTCTATGAGCGAATAGACCCCGCCACTCCCGCCGTCTGTGCTATGACCTTTTACTCAGAAGGTTCCTCAGGTGGGTGATAATACCAGAAACCATCATGCACTTCCGGTTTGCTTCTCGTTGACACACTAGAAGTGTCTTGTTCATTGTTGAAGTGTCACTCTCCGTCCATTCTTAATGCAATTGATTTTTTTGGGTGTGTTATGGGTTCTGTAGTACATTGCTGAAACAATGTCACAGGAGTTGGTGTTACCATTGGTTCCAAAGCAATGACCTAGATGCGGTGCCCTTGTTGTTCCCTAGTAGGTGTCACATTTTTGGCATGGTATATGATTAGGATCATTTTAGTCTACTGTAATGTGATATTGAGCGCCTTAGTTACAATCTGCACTTTGAGGTTATTACTTAGCTCCAGTACAGGAGTTCAGTGCACAAAGATGCTTGTTACCTCATTTCTAAGTAAATAGCCGGTAACTTTGGTGATCGCTCTGTTGACCATATGTAAGGTTTACCGTAATAGCCTGTGCGAGTCTATATATATATATATATATATATATATATATATATATATATATATATATATATTTTGTATCATGGATCTAGGCTTGTTTAAGAATAAGATATGTATAAAATTTATATATGCGTGTATGTGTATATAAAGTACTTAGCTTTATTTATCCATTATATACTTGATATACACATTATTTAACTGCAGGTACTTCTGAGTGTCATGTCAAATGGACCTTCCATGATAAGCTTCGCAATCGGATGCAATTTAAAGCTGCTAAGATGTAAAAGAAAGATAAAAGTGTTTGTTTCTAGGTTAGGCAGGTCTAGTCGTTTCTAAGGGTCTTTTTAAAATGCTATGCACTGTTAAACAGTAAGCCAGTGGTCCACAACTGGTTCATCAAAGGCTGTGGCATGTGTTGTCCTGTCTGTGGGAAAGTGCATATAAAAGACCCCTTCCTGCTTATCAGAAAGTAGCTTATGTGGCGGCAGCAGGTTTCCTCCAAAGAAATATGTCGGAATGACCATATGTTTGACGTCCAATAGCCGATGATAAAAATCAATATGCTCTAGAGGCGTCCTTAAATAAAACAAACTTTCCTTTTAGCACGTTGACCCGCTACTTTCCTTTTTGTTAAACTGTAACAGATATTTGAGAGAATAATAGAAGGATGTATAATATTCACATGTCTTGCTCCACAAAGCTGTTTCAATTTCTTCAAACCACCACTGACTGTACCACTTGGTGAGTCCATTTTTCACAACACCTTTCTACTAATGAAAATACTGTGTAGCAAACAAAAGTAATTTGACGACTGGCCCAGCCTATTGATGCGCATGTAAAGGAAACAAACCCTTTTTCTCTCTTTTAGCATTAACGAATATGCATGTAAAAAATTGATAAGTACGCGGAACAACTAAAAAGATTAAAATCAATGAAGAATTGTAGAAATTTGTTGTTTTCTTCATGAATATTTCCTAAAATTTCTATTCTATACTAAACACGGAGTTATTTTTTTTACAAGTTCTCATTTGAATGATTATATTGGGTATCGTGATGAAACGAACATTGAATGACTGCAATAGGGCAAGAACATGAACTGATTTCCCCTAATGATTATGTTTTAAGGGAAGTGTGGGTGATGAGGGCTTATCTTGAATTTGGAACCTTGAGCGGGTTGGGTAGAGCGTAGACACCCAGAATGCAAAGCGGGGTAAGTGGGGCGTTATGTCCGGTACGATGAACTGCATGCTCCCTGTAAGGTAAGTTGAACATATAAACAGACACACAAAAATAAAAATGTTATATATAAAATTCTAGAGACAGTGTGTGCTTCCCAACGTGCGCACCCACAACTCGATGAGAAAAGTCTTTTGTTGCATGCACCTTAAAACAATTATATCCGAGAAGCCATAGATGGAGTGCTGCCTTCTTTCTCAACTCTAGTCCTGTCTGATGTCACAAGGTGTCTGCTTCCAGTAAAATACCACCAGATGACATTTAGTATCCAACGTTTGTTTTTATCATTATTATTATTAAGAAGGAAAATGTATTTGTGTTTACGAAATTTAGTGAATTTGAAAATATAAAAAGAAATTGATTTTGATTGTATTCATGCAGTTCATTAGGTGTATTTTGTGTGCGTCTTTATTTGTGTACAGAGCAATCCACACTTTGCCTGATAACCCCTCCCCCCCCCCCCCCCTCATACTTTGTTTGCCAGTATGGAGACAGATTTGTTATTGATTGCATCGCATTCGTTGATAATCCCTGCTACGGTCTAGTACTACTGAAGCATGTTTGGCTGCTCCTTCTCTCCCCGTTTATTTCTCTATGATCTAATTCTCCCCTAGAAGTAGATGGAGGTGCAGTAGTGTGCATGCGTAGTATAGCATGGCGGTCTTCTTTTCTTTTCTTTTTTTAAAAGAGATTCTTTATTTGTGTCTTAGTACTATAGTTAATCCTAGTATGGGTGACGGCGATTGATTGGCATACACATACATTGCGTAACTTGTACATTATGCTTGTCGTTGCCCTAGTATTCAAAACTGGGGCAGGACAAATAAATTAGATTTACCGAAAGACAAAACACAAATAATTTTGACTTTTCAATTTAAGCTGGGTGAGATTTTCGTTTTGTAATTTCACTCATAAAATAAATAAATGGTTTTGGTATCGATGTACAGTTACAAAATGATGGTGATGGTGATGATCATACAGAAGATGGTGATGATGCATGATTTATTTCCCAATACAATTTTTTTTAAATATATAATACCAAGAAAAGCATTAACCGCCCCCCCCCTCCTGTGTTGACCCACTGACCTGACCGGCAGCCTCTGCGTTACAGGGAGTAGCACATCTGGCGGCAGCCAATCACGTAAGGACAAAAACGGGGACCGGAAGAGCCCGGGCGGAAGTGGCAGTGAGACGGAGACAGGTAGTATCGTGAGCCAGCAGCGCATGCGCCCGAGCCCGGCGGAGCGGTGCCTGCCGCCGCCCCCCCGCCAGCTGGACCAGGCGAACCCCGAACTGTGCGGCAGCAAGCAGTCCTTCCGGATGGCGATGGGCAACCCTTGTGAGTAGACCCGGGGCGCCGCCCTAAGCAATGCAGGGGGAAGCCACACCGGACTCTTACTGTGCTTGGGTTGTCTTCAATTAAAAAGATCCAGGGGCCTAGCTTGCATACACGCAGTTTCACAGCTGCGTACTACATGAGATTACATTAGGCAAATAATAATTAAGACATGATTTTCGGGGTAATTTAAAGCTGCATAGTCTAATGAAAATGTCAAATTTAAAAAAAAAAAACAATTATCCAATTTCGATTCTACATATCTAACTTGGGTACTGATGTACTAATAAGCATTTCTTGCCACAGAAGGAAATGCTAAACCTATTTACTAGAATCTGATATTGACGAAGCCTATGGTGTCAGAGTTTCGGCATTCTTACAAAATTAATTTTACATGTTTGAACTTCGAATATCTCTAAAGTAGGCGATTTAAAATCAGTTAATTCAACCGAACGTAAGGTAGATTATAGCAATCAGTTTAATATCTTGTCTCAGAAAAATGATAGAAACAATCAGACTATGCAACTTTAAACAGCCGTTTATTCCATCTTCGTACCTCCTGAAAGTCCCAAGCTAGGCCCCTGATATTGATAAAAGTTTAAATATATGCTCTATGGTGGATACCGTATGTACCGTGCTTTAGAAAACAATTAAATTGATTTTTGCCAGGTCTTTCCCCCAAAAGCATAGACAACTGAAACTACCAGAAAACATATTTGCAGGCTTTTCTTTTCATCTTTTGTTCAGCGGCGAGTTGTGTTATTTTAATGAACTTATTGATAATTCAATTAGATCATATTTAATCATTAGAATATTTACTGGATTGTCAAAATTATTATGGGTGGTAGAAGCCAGTCTGTTGAATATTTATTTCACGCGGCAGAAGTACAGACGATGAAACCTATGGCACATGGCAAAAGTGGAGAATGGAAAGTTATTTCTTATGGCAATGTTGTGAAAATGGAAACTTATTTTATATGACCGAAGTAAACAAATTGGAAACTTATTGCACATGTCAAAATTGAGGAATGTAAAATATGGCAGAAGGAAAGAGAATGGGAAGTTATTCGATATTACAGAAGTAAAGGGACAGTATTACAGCGTCCATACAAGTTCTGAAAAGTCTTCATTTGCCCCATTTAAAGGGCTTGAAATGCCTTCAATTTAACCTATTTTCGGTAATTAGTCTTGAAAAGCCATGAATTCCATTAAACTGGCCCCACTGATATAAATTAGTATGAAATCGCCAGTCAGCATAAGATAATATGGCATACCTACACACAATAAAACGCCAATACTCGCCTGAATTCCTATCAAAAACAGCCTTGAAACAGCCTTGAATTCCATATGTTCACATGTGTATTGACCCTGGTATATAGGGTATTCACTCGGACAGATTGTGTGGTGGAGATGCACCGCAAAACGCTGGAGCTGGGTCCGTGAAAAGCATGCTTTCATTCGGTATCCGGTTGTACCTCTTAATAGGTCTGGAGAAGGTTTTTTTTTTCTCTTCTCCCTGAGGTCACTTGCTACTTGTGTGAAGATCAAACGGTTCTGGGTGTTGATATAATGCTTGTTGCCTTCCAAACGTTCACAATGCAGGGTTCGTACAGTCCCGAAGAAATCTAAGGGGGCAATATCCTTAAATTTATTGCCGGGGAAGGGAGCCTGATGAGACCCAGTTTCACTGATTTCCTACCAAATAAAATGTGAAAACCATATTAGAAAACCAACCCCAAGAAAAATTAATTGTGCATGTGAAAATGTTGACTATTTCCTCGATTTTGGATTAAATTTGAAAAGAAAGGTGTTTTAGTTTAAACATGTGTACGAATCCTGCTGTGTGGGCTGCATCTCCCTTGGCCGTGGTGTATGGTTTGCATTACAGTACGCTGTTCTCCACTCACCCAGTCATGCTCCCCAATGTGTCCGCTCTTATCCGAATATTTTTGTGTTTAAGAAAACATAATACACGAAGCGTATGAACTTAGCTTTCAACGTAATTCTCAATCGCACTAGATCCAACGCAACATTAGATTAATAGATGTTGCTAGGACGTGAAACACCAACAAACAACATTATGGCCCGGTCACATACACATTCTGGACGTAGTTGAACGTACCGCATCCATACTTCTCCGTCAGCCTCCACTACGTTCAACTACGTCCACTAACGTGTATGTGACAAGGCCTTCTGAGTACTGGTTGGAGGTGGCTCGTACCTGGCGAACTGGCAGGTAATGAATCCGGTGAGGCTTGGTGCCCACCATCTGTCATGGCCGACAATTCTAGTCATAAACTCACTACTTACAAGATGGCGCTACATTGGTTCCTTGACCAGAACCAGTATCTAATTGGTTGTTTCTGCTTAGCCTATTGTGAACCAAACAAGTATATATTTGTATCAATTTCACAGTAAGATCTACTTCTCAGCAAGACAGGCAATTTTGAACTAAGGGGATATAAGTTGTATTTCTCAATAAGACTTGTGCCTTGTGTAAGATAGGTTATTCTGCTAGTATAGACTTCAGTCTATTTCCCATTTAGTTGGTAGGAAGGGGAGTAGAGAGTTTAGAATTTGTAAGCGCATTAGATATTTTTTAAGCATTACTATATCCGGCCTCATCTGATTCACATACTTGAGTAGTCCGACCTGAAAGAGTGATATGTCAGCAATTATGCTATTAAGGCCAAACAACAAAACCTCACTTGTTTCTCAGACATTGCTACATCAATCTGTAATCCTCTCGGACCCTTTTTATAATAGCTATTTTAACTGAAACCATTTTTTTAATTCCCACCATCATGAATTTCAACAGCTGCTCTATCAACTTTTTTTGTTTGACATCCTAGCTACAGCTAAGCTCACTTTTACGGTAAATTATCCCATTTTTCCAACTTAATCAAACTAAAACAAAGCACCACTGCTCCAAATTCTTTAGAACCTAATAACAGTATGTTTTTACAAACTGTCCATGGACCCTTAAATCTTCCAAAATGTGCTTGAGAAACAAGTGTCTTTGATATATATTTTTTGCCTAATTAAAACTTTTAAAAACAAAACAAGATACTTTTAGTGCTGGCGCTAAATTAAGAGAAGTCTCGATGAAAATATTTAGCATATAAAAACCAAACCCCCTTAAAAAAATGCGATCTAAATGACATTACTCCTAAGGTAGTAAGTACCTCGCCTTCTGCACACTGTTTTATAATAACCCGATCCAACACTGGGTAACGCTCTTTTCCGCCATTGTTTTACAGAGAAAGGGGGAGTTTAGGTTAATAAATGAAATGGCAGCAGTGATGAAGGCTCGCCCTTAGGGTAAATAGCCTTTGCGTTTTAACGGTTATGTTCGGTTGTAAGGCCTTCACTTGAGTGCATGTGAAACCCGGCCTTACCTCGGGCCTAGTGTCTGCAGTAACTCCAGCATCCCTCGTTGTCCACGTTAACCACCTGACCACTCACATACCATAGCTGCGGTTTCCCTCAGAGACTGCTTCCCGTTGGTTCGACCGTTTTACCTTTTTTTGGCCGTGCTAAAGCTGCACCCCGCCCGGTGGTGCGGTGAGGTTAAGGCCTTCCCGCGGCCTAGTTTCACCCCATCACATTCGGCATGTGCTACTTTAGCATGATAGCGAGATAAAATAGCAGTTTGTGTTGATTCTCATTTGCCCTCCCCACCACCACACACACACACACACTCACCGGACTTCCCCCCCCCCCCCTCATCTACACACACACCTAATGTGACACGTAACCACGTGCCCTTCACGTTCTGAACTCTACTCCGACAAATGCTCTTCGTCATCGTGTGTATGGCTTGTGTCGCTGAGGTGACACAAAGAAAACTCCAATAAAACAGGCACCTCCATGTCCGAGTTGGACCCAAATACATATCCAGTACAGTTCAGCTTCATTATGTACGTACGTTGACTTATTACATGGCAGAAAACAAACCAAAACCCTCAGACAACCCTAAAACAACTTAACCCTTCTAATAACAATTTTGGAAGAATAAGTCCAATAACCGAATTTCAATGGCAAAGCAGTGCAGGTGACATTTAGACTTTGCACAGCACCAAACTACAAGCAATGTGTCATGAGTGCACAACTAAGTTGGATATGTACGATCAAATCACTCAAATTTGTTAGACCGAATAACAATTGAATTGAAAAAAGAAAACTGGTCACCCATGTTGGGGTTTGGTCTAACCAAATTGTTCTTTTGTGGAAAGTACTTCTAGTATTCAAAATTGCTCTCATACACAGCAATATGTGGTACTTTAATTTGTCTCCCACATTAACCTTGCGGTAAGGTATTCATCCATCTAAACAACCCCCCACCCCCATCTTCACGGGACCAACTGGGATACCTTTTCTGTCCCCCCCCCCCCCACACACACACTCACATGTTTGGTTCACATAAATAAACATGGCCGTTGTACAGATACCTACCTGCTGGAGAGCATTCGTCAGCACAAAACCAATAAATATGCTGTGCGCTAATTAAGGTCAAGGCCACCATGGCTGAGCAGTGGTCTCTATTAGAGGTAAGCGCCAGTTGTTGGGGGTTTGTTCGGGCGGCTTGTTGGGTTAAGGTGGGCGATAATGGAAGCAGGTGGGCGATAATGGGTGCCGTATCTCCCGCTGCATGTACTCCTACTGTCACCAGTAACAGCCTTTCAGACGTGTTTTTCTTCTTTTATTGTGGCCCGCACAGGACACACACAGCGCCGTAAGGTAAATGGGTCATGTTTCTGACGTCATCGTCGGGGAGTTTGATTGTGACGTCATTGAATGGTCGTGACGTCATAAAACAAGTGATGTGTGAATGAATGGCTGTGGTGGTATCCATGTGATCGCGAGGAAAAAAAACACGAATGAATGGCACTTCTTTTTTATATATTCTCATAGAATTCACACCCACATTTTACTTACGCTTACATATTTTCAAAACCTAGATAGGCTGAACCAGAGTGTGTAAACACTGTTTTTAAAAGGTGTTGCTAATGTTTTATTTTTGTGAGTGCCTCTAATTCCGAGCTTGTGTACAGCACAGAAAAAAGAGAACTGGGGAAAACAACCACTCCATAAATGATGTGACATGCAGATTTGTAGCCTTTTCTCGTACTGATTTTCCTTAATGTCGTCTGATGTTGCTAGCTAGTGACACCTCTTGCCCTCGTTTTGGGCACGGGTTTAAAAAAGAAAAGCACTTTGCGTGGTGTCTGCATAAATTCGGTGTTGTGACACCCTCACGATCTCATCTTGACAGGCTGAGCTGTCAGTTGTGGCTGACACTGGCATGTGTTGCTTTGCAGACGCTGACGACACGCTGACGGACATGGGCGAGCTGTAGACGGCGAGCAACTCACCGGCACCCGGGGCCGCCCGCCGCCATGAGATTACCGGTCACCGCCAAACGCACAGCTGTCATGGGGACTTTTCAAAGTCCTCCCATCACGTCCTCAACGCAACCCTCAGCGCCAGCCTCGAACCGGCGGCACTAAGCTCAACCCAGCCGGAACCGGAACCGGGCCGAGGCGGGGGTGGGGGCAGGTGACGGCAGGCACCGCCTGTCAGCAGGCTATGTACCGAGATCCTATTTGCTATAACAAACAAAACATTACATATATAGCAACTTGGTTGGTAATTAATTCGTCAAAACTGCATTACTGTATAGGGTATTTGTATATAGTACCTATATATATCTACCTTACTGGAGACAAAGAAGACCAGTCTGATTTTATTTGCCTGGAAATGGACGCTGTTTCTTTTTTCTTTTCTTATCTCGCATGTACACCTAAATGAAATAAAGGTCCGGTGGAAGGCAACACAAAACAAAACCAAACGACGGTCGGGGGTCATTAGTTTGGCTCAGTTTAAAAGGTCAACGAACAAGACAAGAAGGGTTGTTTTAAAAGGTAACCAAATAAGTGCCTGAACATTATGGCGCAGGCGTACTTGTTTGTGTGAGGCGTCGAGGATGGGGGTGGGGGGGGTGGGGGTGCACACCGGAAGTGGTGCAATTAGAGGTTGCGGAAGTGTGCAATGTGGCCGAGCACATACCGAACATGTCTTCATGCATAATCAGGGTGCCGGGAGGGGGGAGGGACATGCCCAGTTGTAGCTCTGGTGCGTATTTTTCTCTTTTCATTCATGGGATAGGGCGGGGTGAGGTCATAGTGCAGCCACCGGTGTGGCGGTTTCAGATCTCAGTGGGTTTAGTGTCTTCATTCAGGGTTCTGCACATGCACGTATTCGATTAACACGACCCGGGTCACTTAGGTCACCCGAGTTGATAGAAATTCAAATAGGACACCACGAGTGGAGTTGACAAAAACAAGTGCCGTGTGCTAAAGTATTTTAGCTCAATAATATATATTTAGCGAATTGAAGAGTTAATGCCTTGACCACATTTATGCGTCAAAAAGTTGCTTGGGTCACCCGAGTGGATTAATCGAATACGCTGAAATGCCGTTCGATTTGGTCACATGCGCAGAACCCCAATGTATCTAAGTGGTGAAATTAAAGGTGTAACTGCCAGCTGCGGATGAGTGCAATGTGGCCGAGCACATACCGAACATGTCTTCATGCATAATCAGGAGAGATGGGAGGGGGGGGGGGGGGTGGACACACCTGGGCATGCGCAGTTGTAGCTCTAGTGCGTATTTTTCATTTTTTTCATGGGACAGAGCGGGGGGGGGGGGGGGGGGGGAGGTCATAGTGCAGCCAACAGTGTGGTGGTTTCAGATCTCATCGTTTGGGGTTCTGTGCATGTGCGTATTCGATTAACACAACCCGGGTGACTTGGGTCACCCGAGTTGCTAGAAATTCAAATAGAACACTGCGAGTGGAGTTGACAAAAACAAGTGATGTGTGCTAAAAATATTTTATCTCAATAATATATATTTAGCGAGTTGAAGAGTTAATAATGCCTTGACCACATTTATGCATCAAAAAGTCGCTCGGGTTACCCGAGTGTATTAATGGAATACGCTGAAATGCAGTTCAATGTTGACGCATGCGCAGAACCCCGAGCGAAGACTCCAAACCCAACTAGATCTGAAACCGCCACACCAGCTACCATCGTGGACATTTTGTGATGGGGGAAAAGGTGCTTCGGTGTATGAGAAAGGATAATTATTGGACATTTCAGAGGGGGTGGGTGTGGGTTATATTCGTTATTGTAATTATGGCCGCATATTTTTTACAAATTCTTGGGGAAGTGAACAGTTGGCGATGTGCGGCCTCCTCCAATTGTGTGCAGATATTTATGTCTCCAAGGAGAAAACTTCATTCTCCACCAGCATGCATGGTGGGCTGAAACTACTGTTTTATCTGTCCTATGTGATCCAGTGTCTAAAGTCAGATAAGAGACGAAACGCCAACTTTTATATATTATATATTTAACAACTGTCATCATCCATCACATCATTACGCCGGCTGTTGCCCACCAGGGGGCGTGACTCCACGAACACTCACTGGTTCCCACCTTACTGTATATGTACGAGCCGGGAACCTTCAGACCCAGCGCGGACTAGGGACAAGCCGTTGCCAAAGGAGTCAGGCTTTTGTTTTCTTCTCTTTTTCATGACTACAATAAAATGTCTCATGTCTACTTCTTTGGTTGTCGTTAATATTTGTTTAAAGGAACATTCTTTGTGCTACGTTTATATATTTCACATGTTTATTCACAGGACTCAAGCAAATAATACGAGGAATATCGATGACATAACAATGGAATTTAAAACGATCTGAAGAAAGCAATTGGTAAAGAAAGTTTGCTAGTCAACAATGTCACTAAGACACGTGGTGGGACTACATTAAAACGCTACAAAATCATCGTAGTGAACTAAGCTGGCGACTTAGTTGGCTACACCCGACCTATAAACTATAAGGCTGCAGTTTTTCTCTAAACGGGGATAATTTTACCTCAAATATCTCCAGTTGGATCGTTATAACGATCAACATTGTAACTAAAAACCATCAAATAAGGAACATTTGAACCCATATGACGGTCCTCTCACCAGCTTCAAATCGTCCAATGCATATAATTACAACCAAATGGCACCATGTCTAGAGTGGTACCCAAAGCCTACATTCCTTCCATGATTTAGCTTAAAAATTGAATGTATGATACATATAAATAATCAGCACCATAATAATTTCACAATATCAACCAAAAATATAATACTGTGCTGATATCAAGAATTGATCTTTTGCGATACCACAACTAATAAGAGAGGCCAACTCGACAAGATTGAGTAAGGAGCTCTCCCTAATACGCAAATCGCACTGGCTATTCGCAGATCTACGCATCGCGGCGTGCACCTGACTTTTGCGGTATGCATTACTTTTCGCTTTGCTGTGGGCCACTTTTACAGGTACAGTAAAACCTCTCTAACTGACCACCTCCATAATGGACCATTTAAAAGTCAGTCCCAAGATCGGTCGATTTAAAGAGATTTTACTGTATTAACAGGCTATCGTTTGCATCACTTAGATGGAATCTTCGGCGTCTGGGTCTTCAAATATTTTGAATCCGCCACTAGAAGTTTAATGAAAATTGCTCCACATTCTTCCCTCCACCCACCCCCCCCTATTTATCAAAAACCTCTGCAAATCACTAAAATTTGACTACATATTCATTTTCACATAGATGTTTTCTATCTGTTGGCTAATTTTCATGATGATTGAGTGATGATCAGATGGTAATAAGCACTCTCAGTAGGGGCCTCCCTTGGACAACTTGGGGAGGAAAGTGATACAAAATAGTGCATTTTGATGACAAATGTGTGTTAAAAAGAAAGAAGCTAAAATGATTCTTTGGTGGGAGATTACAAAATAAAACCCGGAGACTACACCGCTGATATTATTTATAATTAAACTTGATTTTGAATAACAACAGCTGCGGCACCTCTGGTATTATTACATTGGACTAATAGGCACGACACCTAGCGGCATCTTTAGTACTAAACTGTTCCGGCTGGCTACGTGCCATGTCTGCGCCCCTTCGCCTCCACCTTCTGGAGGCTGTCGTAAATGGCCTCCTCCAGGGCGAGGTAGCGCGGGTCGTCCCCGATGGCAAACACTGAGTGGTGGTTGGTGACGTAGGCCCACGCCAGGTGGTGCTGCGGGTCGGCGTACACCATCTGACCGCCCGCCCCCGGCGTGCCGAGTGCGCGGGAACCCTGCAACAGGCCATTTCTATCAACTTACATTTCAATTCTACACTCCAAAAAGGTGTAATATAAAGCATACAGTGCTGACAGCGTTCAATAATCTTTTGTTTGTTTGTACATTAGTTGCTTAAAGCTGCCTAGTCCGATGAAAACATCACATTTTCAAACCAAAAACAATGATCTGACACTGCAGAAGCCTATGGTTTTGGCCTGTTTGCCCAAATACATTTAGTACATTTGGGTTTCAAATATCTCAAAAGTTAGCAATTTAAAATAAGTCACTTCAAACTAAAATAAGGTATGCTATAACGATCAATCTAATATATCTATCTCAGAAAATGACAAACTCAAAACCATTGCAAAAAAAATTGGTCTTCCTCATTCCACTGCTCCGAGCCATATCGTCCTTCGACCAGGGTACAAACCCAAGGGTTCAACACCCACGAGATACAAACACGGGGAATAAACACTCAACTCATTCAGCCGCCCTGTTTGGTTTATTTGATGATTAAAAACATGATTGTAGTTCTGTTTCCAATCTAGTAGTTATGGACCAACAAAATTGATCATTTATTAAAGTTGCGCTCAACTCACTCGACCATCCCATCCATTTTGATCACATAACGAAATGTATCAGCTTTTCACAGATGATTCACATCTAATCCGTTTTCCACACTGGAATAGTTTAAAAAAAAAAAAAAAAAAAAAAAAAAAAAAAATCTTACCAGCGGGGTTTCCCTGATGGTCGTCCCACGGCCGTAACTAAGCTCCATCTTTAAGATAACGTCATTTCCTGTCTTCATCACTTCTGTAAGTTGGGCAGCCATCTTGGGTGAGAACAGTTTCTGGCCATTATGACTTCCGGCATTGGCAACAATGCCGAATAGTTTCGCTAGGCTAACCGCAGTGCCGAAGGCATGCGTGGATGGGTTCCAGATATCCTGGAAGGTCGGGTTGTTTGGGTTCCCCTGCGGGTGAAAAGGTACACATAGTAAATATATACAAGCATACAAAACAGATAAATATATACAAGCATAAAGTCAATTTGTGAATGTGAAGCTATGTCAAAGGTCTCGATCAAATGTTATCGTCATTTGTTGCTGGCAACTAAGCCTAAATCAAAGGAGATGTGAAGAAGTCGCTTCTGGTATTGCTGGTTGAGTGGTCGCAAAGAACTGGCCCAGACTCCCCCCCCCCCCCCCCCCCCCTCCCTTCTTCCAATAGACAAACTGTAGTGCAGAAATGGTTCAGTCTCTCTTCCGCCAACATCAGCATACTTTCGCCAGATAGGCAAATGGTATTTCCATACGTATGGCACGATATGCACATTGTATGATTATTTCAACTGACGCAAAAACAGCTATTTCGTAACCATAGACCTATAATCATAGAACTATTATGGCTGATATGGCCAGGTCCTGCCCCATTCCCACTGGGCTAGCATGTATCTGGTAGTATCCCACTCAGTCACGTTATCCTCACACTGAACCAACCAGCAGCAACCTATCTTAGTAATGCCAAGCGCAGGCAAGGTAACAACAATTTTAAATTTGCTAAGATTTTGATTTGACTCGGCTGGGGATGGAACCCACGCCCCCTCCCGTACGAAGCCCAACCGTACCGTCGTAGGGTTGAGGATGGACCGGGTGGTGAGGGAGGACGGCTGCGTGAGGAAGGTCCAGATGACGGGCCAGTAGCGGGGCGCCCACAGAGGCTGGAGACTGAGCAGACTCAGGCCGTACACACGCGCCGCCCTAGCACTCTCAGCGCGCGGCAGCCCAAAGAAAACCTCCAGGCCTGCAGCGAGTAAAAAGCGACACCCGGTACTGAAGATTAATCTTGAACCAAAGATTGGACCAATTTATCGGGGCCTTTCTATATTGCTAAGGTTACGAACACCCCCAAAAGCAAGCAAATACTAATAATATTAGAAGTCAATGCCCAACTAGACAAATCAAGCAGTTAGAAAACCAAATAGAAAACCTGTTTAATAAATTAATATATAATGTACACAATTAAGAAGAAGAAGATGATACTCAGTTGGTATTTTTTTTTTACTGTATTTTCTTTTTTTTAAAGCAGATGACAGAAAATTCAAGAGGCTATTAATCAATATATGTGTAAATAACACGTTACTGAGTGGGCATTTCCCCCCCCCCCCCCACCCCCCAAAGAACATATCTAAATAAAATTGTATATGAATAGACTTAAGTCGAACATATCTGTACGATCTAAATGAAACTTGCAGGGAGTGTGGAAAAGAAGCATCTGCGACATTGATACAATATTTAACAAATATAATAATCACGCTCAAGATAGTATTTCCGAACCGCGTATGTGTAACTCACCGAAGGGTTGTGCGATTTCTTGGTTAAAGAAAGTGCGCAGATCGCGGTGCCCTGGGTCGACCCGCCGAACCAGCTGGTCCATGTAGAGGCCGAGAGTGTGGCCGTGGTAGCCGACCTCAGTCCCTGCCGACCGGGCAGCGACAACACACAGGGTGAGCATCCTTACAGACACGGTTAATAATGTAGTGGTCTGCACTGACCTCTCAGGCAAGTAACCACATAGACAGGTAGGCGTGGGGAGTGTATTGATATCAGGGAGCCTAGGTGGTGTAATGGTTAGCACACTGGCCCGGAATGCAAAGAGATGTGGGTTCGAGTCCCGCTCTAGGCGCAGTATTTCCCATTTTCATCACCCCCATGACACTGGTTGCCGTGATCAGGATCCTGTACAAGCTTTGCGCTGTATGGTTGTTGAACCTACCCTGTGTATGTATGTGTTAGTGCATGGCCTGTGTGTATGTAATTGTAAGCATTACAAGACTTACAATTCCAGGGGGACGAGTGTAGTGGTCTGCACTGACCTCTCAGGCAAGTAACCACATAGACAGGTAGGCGTGGGGAGTGTATTGATATCAGGGAGCCTAGGTGGTGTAATGGTTAGCACACTGGCCCGGAATGCAAAGAGATGTGGGTTCGAGTCCCGCTCTAGGCACAGTATTTCCCATTTTCAGCACCCCCATGACACTGGTTGCCGTGATCAGGATCCTGTACAAGCTTTGCGCTGTATGGTTGTTGAACCTACCCTGTGTATGTATGTGTTAGTGCATTGCCTGTGTGTATGTAATTGTAAGCATTACAAGACTTACAATTCCAGGGGGACGAGTGTAGTGGTCTGCACTGACCTCTCAGGCAAGTAACCACATAGACAGGTAGGCGTGGGGAGTGTATTGATATCAGGGAGCCTAGGTGGTGTAATGGTTAGCACACTGGCCCGGAATGCAAAGAGATGTGGGTTCGAGTCCCGCTCTAGGCGCAGTATTTCCAATTTTCATCACCCCCATGACAATAACAATTAAAGCTGCATAGTCACAGTAAGCGAAACCAAAAAACTTACATCGATTTGATTCTACATATCCAACGTAGTTACTGATGCACATATTCAAGTAGTATAGTCCGATGATTTTGAGTTTCTGTCACATTCTGAGATAAATACATTAGGTTGATTGTTATAATGTACAATACATTAGTTTGAAGTAACTTCATTGAAAATGTCTAAATTTGGAGATATTTGAAGTACAAACATGTGAAATTAATTTTGGCAAGCACGTCAAAGTTTGGACATCGTAGCTTTATGCAGTGACAGATTTGATTAAATTGACTTAGTATTCCCTTCGAAATGGCAATACATGCTTAATAAGTGCATCAGTATTGGAGTTTTATAAGTAGAATCAAATCTAGAATTTGATGCTTTTATCGGACTATGCAGTTTTAAGCATTTGTTGCTGCATAGAAGGGAATACTAAGTCAATTTAATCGAACTTGCTGAAACCTCTCGTGTCAGAATGTTGATGTGCACACCAAAATTAATTTAGCATGTTTGCACATAAAATATCTCCATAGTTAGCCATTGAAAATAAAGATTACTTCAAATTAATATCAGATAAATTATAGCGATCAACCTAATATATTTATCTCCCACCCCTTTTTTTGTTAAATTGGTGCTTGCGAAACCACAAGCGAATTGAAATGAAATGCATTATTAAACCATTACCGGATATACCAGGCGGCCACAATGGAAATGAATGTGTTATCCCCTTTGATGGTGAACATGTTTGGCTTCTCACTATAGTCCAGTATACATTTTAAAGGGTTAACTTTGGAGATATTTGAAGTGAAAGATAAATCTAACTAAGTGTTTTGATTATGCAGCTTTAAGATTTTTTCACATCTATTTATTATCAAATACAATCTGGGGAAGACTAGGACATTAAAAAGAAAATTAGCAGGTTTAAATGAGACAATTTCCAATGTAAGCCCTCCGTAGTGTAACATCATTTTTAAAACACCTCCCAATAACACAAAAAGAAACCGTAGCATACTAAAAATAAAACGATTTTAATAATGAAATAATGGGTTTAAATAGGGTACACTGCATTGCGCTAACCGTACCTACAGCCACAAGACATTAAGAATAGAAAACCGTCAGCATGTGTAGTATGTCAGAGAACCTCGATAAACCATCATTTGCACACACAAAACTGTTTAAAGGCAACACAGAACTCTTGCAACTAAAATAAAAAGCTAAGTGGGTCAAGGTCAGCGGCTAAGCATCAAGGTGAACCCACCAGGAGTCCAGTTGGGAGGTTGTGCAGCAAGTATGGCAGCCACCTTGTCTGGGTCGGTGAGCAGGTCTGTGTCTGAGAAGGGGGTGTCGATCACAGCCAGGCCCGCCTTAAAGAAAGAAAGACCAGTCAAAACGCGATGTTCTACCAACTGACCAACATGGCAACTGCCATTAACTTTCAAAGCCAATAACATTTGAGCAAAACCAAGATCAACTCACAAAATGTTACAGATTCCTGAATGTCCCTAAGGAGATACAGCAAAGAACTACGGAAGTCATATACATTATTATGTGAATATAAAGTCAGGCTACGTGAAAGAAAGAGGGCGAGACGGCGGTTGGTGAACAGCCTAATTTATTTGATAAGGCTCTCGGCCGAGCAATAAACACCCTACCTATACAAAGCTTAAAAGTAAAAATGGATGTGTAGTGGGAGGGGTAAGCGGGTAGAGTGCGCGAGTAGAAGGTGGGGGGCGGGGCAGCAGCAAGGCAGCGTACTGGCCCGCAGCAAATATCATAGCATGCACACAGAATTGATTCTCAAATCGTAGATAATAAATAATCATTATTATAAGATACATCCCTCCGCCAATTTATAGTTATATAATAGATTATATAAGTTCTAACACATTAATATGATCTGAAATTTCATCATCCAACCAACGTCCTCCAGTTGCCTGATGGTCTCTATGAGCACCCCATCCCTCTAAGGACGCATCTGTCGTAACAATAGTGTTGGGTTCCCCCATTCTAATGGGATTCGGAGAAGAATTAATGTTTGCATACCACCACTTAATATCTTCTAATCCTTCTGTTGAAATAGTCATTTTTCTTTCAAAATTACCTTTCTTACGCGCTAACACTAAATTCTTGTCTATTTCTAGCGACTTAATATGAGCTTTTCCATATAGGATAGATGGAGCATAGGCTATCATGATTCCTATTAACACTGCAACCTGCCTAATCTTAGGCCTCGTTAACTGCAACAATTGGTCTGCTGTAGTGATAAACTTCTCTAGTTTTTGTTGTGTTAGTGAAACGGTCATATCCTCTGTGTTTAACAGAAACCCCAAACATTTTAAAATTTTGGTTGGAGTAAAAACTGACTTCTTGTCATGAATGTAAAAATCCAATTTAGTGAACGTTGCACACAAATCATTGACTGCTCTTTGACAGTATGCCTTCGATTGGGCCACAATGAAGGAATCTATGGGAACATTATGTCCCTTTCTAGCCATAAGTGAAAATATAGGTTTTAACAATTTAGTAAATAAGCGAGGGGCACAAGCTATGCCATTAGGCATACAGGTGAACTCATAGAGTTGATCATTCCAAACAAAACACAGAAATTTCCTATCTGGTTTGTAAATAGGAAGTGTTAAATACGCATCTCTAAGATCCACACTGGCAAGCCAGGAACCTTTTGTAACCAAGTCCCTAGTCGTTTCGAGAGAAAACATCTTGAAATGTTTAAATTGAACCAATTTGTTTAGCCTTGTTAAATCTAGAATCATTCTGACATCCCCATTTGGCTTGGGTAACGAAAATATGTTTGAAACAAATTCACCTGTCTCATGAAAGGTTGGCTCAATAATTCCTTTATGACAAAATTCCAACTCGAAAATGGCCACCCCCATAGGCGGCGGCCATTTGCAATCGAAATGCTGCGCTCTGATTGGATGAAACCACTGCATGCGGCGGCCATTTTCGAGGCGCTTTTTGTCTCCAACCTGAAAAGGGAGGCGTCTCCGAGACGCACCCTGAACGGAAATAGGCCAAAAAGCATCGCCGAGACGTCGCCGAGGCGCCTCCGAGACGGACCCTGAACGCGGCCCAGGCCTAAGCGTGGGGTAGGCTTTGTTTACGGGCATTCATGTGACCCCACCGACATGCTACCGGCAGCTCCTATCGTTCCTCTTTTATGTGCTGCTGGCAGTATCCAATCACATTTTAAATAATTTAACTGAGTTTACAATTCGCAAACTGGAACATACTAAACCTTTGGAGAAAGGTTGCCAACGAGTTGGTCTTCTAAAGTATCCATATCTTTGTGGTTGGCGCAGAAAGATCGGAGCTCACCCAACGTACAACCGTTCACGGTGAGTCGGAAACGCAAATTGATCGGTTGGAAGTGCTATATCTCACAGGGCTATAAATAGCCAAGAGGTTGAGAACGAGGTAATATATATATACATATATATATATATCTGTGTGTATACATATAAATATATATGCACTTCCACAATCCCATATCCGAAATTCTCAAATAAAATAGCTTCTAAAACAAAAGGCTTTTGTCATACAGCATATAAAGAAACTGTAAGACTATTTATTGTCTTTATTTACCCGCCTTAGTGTGAATATTCATGTTGTCCTAGAGAAATATTAATGTGTTTGGTGATGGTTTATTTGAAGCCGTATATTCTTAAGTCTTACCTAATGTTATTGTTGGCAATAAATGTACTAGAAAATTCATGGTCTACAATTATCCCACCATTTCATTTATCAGCAGATTACTCTATAAACAGACTAATAATATTTATAGCTTGTATTTGAGTATTCATACTTTTTTGTACTGCAGTATTAATATTTGATTACTACCATTATTCTGAAATCCGTAAAATTGTGAATATGCATACATATATATATATATATATATATATATATATATATATATATATATATATATATATACACACTATATATATATACTATATATAGTATAGTTAGTTATACAAATCCTACCTGGGTACAGCTGATGGATAACTGGTGTTTTCCCGAGGTATTAGCCTGGGATAGTTGTGGGTCAGGGAGAATTTTACATAATTCATTTTTTTATCCTTTTGTTCTTTAATGTTTATAACCTTACTATGTATATATGAGTACATGATTTAATGTTGTTTCTCAGGTCTTTAGTTGGTGAGTAGGCATGTTGCCATGGCCGCTTGACTTTTATAGTCATTTGTTGTAATGTTTTGCAAACGATCTAGCCGTCTTCCACCCAGCAAGTGCAAGAATTCTCTTGACCGAGATTCCTAATTGCCTTGCCTTGGGAGACCATTGCCCCACGCTTTGAGTAAGACGCGTACCGTCCCGTGTTGACTCCTGCGTCTTTATGCGCCTTGATAGTCCATCTTGCGAGAGTGTCTCCCGAGATAGCTTTATGTTGCCATATAAAGCTGATTAGTAGTTGTCTGAAATTTCTAATTCCGCGTGATTTGGATCTATAAGCCCTCATGGCTGAAACTACACAAATCGTTTATCCTCCGGAATACTATTTACATGTACTGTGGACAGTGGGTCCCCTGTGCAATTTGATTTTAGTAATGTCTTTAAATCAAATGTCGCTTCATCCTTATCTATGTCTAGTCCACTAATGAGAGTGCCACAATCGTTTGGCCTCTGTGTCCTGTAACTAGCAGTAATAGAACTGCTAATTTAAATCCTAGGTCCTTCATCGACAAATGTCTGTTGCCATGACTTGAATACTATTGACACATCCCAAAACCTATTGCATTTCGGTTTGGGTGGGTTTCTGTGATACACTGATCTAATGAACCAGTGTACCAACTGATGTTTTCCAATCGTTTGTCCATCTATTCTTGGTAGAATAATAGATAATGCACATCTCGCTGCGTGGTTAATTGCCCCGAATCCTAATCCTTCATCTTCTAAAATTCTTAGAAATCTTAACACTTGAGCTATTGTAGGTTTTAACAGTTTGACTCCTTTGAGAAGACAATGAAGTCCCCATTTCTTTAAATAACTTGTGTAGCCATGGCTCCGAGACTGTGAGTAAAAACGAAAAACAATGATTAGACATTCTCTGAGGCTAAATAGCACACTGATAATTAGAATATAATTATACTAGGTATGTATTTATGGCGTATGGCTAACAGACAGTCGCAGGATGATGGTATGGGTAACCAACCGATCCAAACGAGGGGTATGGACCAATGTAGCGGTACCGTCCCACACTCTAAGTACCTATAAACTTCTCCCACTTGTGGCTTTCTTTGCCAACAAGTTGAAGAAACTACTATAGGACTCGGAGGTACGCCTTAACGAGAATCACAAATGGGGAATCTTAATGAAACCCAGGTAAAAAAATCCCTAATGATGTAACTGGCTCCTCCTGCCAAACATCTCTCTCCGTTTGGCAACAGACGGCTTAATTAATAACCGAACAATGGAGGCATTGTTGTATTGATCATGTCAAATACGATCGAAACTAAGCTGTAAAACAGTATTAACTTATCAAAAAGTTTAAAAAAACTGTGAATGCTAACATGAATGTATTGGTTTTGTAGTAAATGTAGAAAAACTGCCGGAGCTGCTTATAAGACGTCCTCCTGCTGTGAGCTGATTAAGCCAATTGCTGAACCCGGATGCGCTTCCTTCTCCCTGGGCTATGAGTAGCCAGAAGAGTAGTACAGAGGTGATATATATACATATATATATATAACCTCTGTGTATGTATATGTATATGTATATATATATAGACATCTAGAAAAGGAAATGTCAGTAAGAAGCCCCACCTGGTGGCTAAAGAGCTGTTCGACTGTCACTTGCTCCTTTCCGTTCTGCGCGAACTCCGGCCAGTAGACCGCCACTTTCTGCTTGTAGTCCAGCAGACCTCTGGGGGGAGGTGGGGGGACAAGCAAACAGTTCTCGATATATTAACCAAACCATGAAACAGGGAGCTTCTGGGTGACATCTACAGATGTGGATTGCTGAAACAACACAAACAACTGAACCTACGTAACAAAATTAGGCGGTTTCCACAGAGCATGCGCACTCACCTAAAACTCAGGCTGTGGGTCATTCCATACGCGAGTACTAAGTTTCTATATAGATGTTATTAAATGCAATGATTATTGAAGTGTTCCATGCATAATTAAATATTAAAAATGCTTAACAAGAAAGTGCCCATTAGTATTTGATGTCCTGGCTTCTGGATCAGAAATATAAACAGAAATAGCAACTATTACCCAAATGAGTAATTCTAGACATATCAAGCTCTAAGTCGAGTTCTAAAATTATCTGGAAATAAGTGCAGAGAATAACAATTTGGTTAATAAGAACTTGCTTCAGAGGCCTGCTGAGCTCTAGACATTCTCTGTACCCGCTATGATCCATCATAAATAATGATAACATGAATCAAATAATACAAATTTGATGTCAAATGTGTCGAAAAGAACTTGTTTCAGAGTAATACATTTATTAAGCTGGCCCTGTCTTTCTATGACGCATTATTATATTTGTATTCTATTTTCATGCAGCTTTGTTCTGGCTTTTGTAGCTTTATGTACTAACTATACAATGTGTCAGTTCTGAGGCTACCCAGACTACAAGACATCGCCAGTGCCATCAAAGGGCATGTTGGTTGAGGAAATCGTCTATTACTATAGACCCCTTTCAATGTTCATAAATATTGTGTATGCGCGCAGCTTGGCTGCAGAACGAATGCACACTGCCATTGGGTTTGCTGGTATGTGCAGTGCAAAACGTAAATTTTATTCAAAATCAATAGAAATGGAGAACCGTAACCATATAAATTTAATATATTCTGTTCGTTGGATATGTTTTCTATATGTGTTCCAAGCAGTTTGTTTCTAGGTCGTGTAGCTTTAGAGATATTTCACTTTTTCTGTATGAAGATTGAGTTGGCAGTGTGACCATGTGTCGTCCTGCAGCCAAGCTGCGCGTGCACTGACCTAATCCCCTTTGCTGACGTCATTTGAAATAGGCCTATAACGTCTTCAGACATTAGGTTCAAGAAGTCGCTACTAGTACAGATGAATACATTTTTTAATAAATGGGGGACAAATTAAAAATAAGTAGCTCGTCACGTTGTGATCACTTTCCAAAATTCCAAGACTTTCAAACGTGGAATCCAAATGAATGAATTCCAAGACTTCCTGTTTTCAAGAACCCGTATGGAGCTAATGGGACCAAAGCATCAACTGTTACTGTAACAAGAGGATATGTTGGGTTATATTATAGCTGTGTTCTCATCCACTGTGTACCATCTGGGTGATAATGCAAGAGACAAATCAATGGTTACTGTAACAAGATGATAGTTCAGCATCCGATGGGCTATATTATAGCTGTATTCTCATTCACTGTGTACCTTTTGGGTGATAATACAAGAAACAAATTAAAGCAAACCATCATTTCCATACACAATTTTAATTAAATACTAATGAAACGGGTACCGGAATACATCTCCACTGCTCACCTGTCGACAAGTACCGCCATAGTAATGGCCGCCACGCCCTTCGAGGAGGAGAATATCTGACAGAGGGTGTCACGTGACCAGGGAACATCCGCCTCGGAGTCTGCATAGCCACCGGAGAACTCGGCCACCAGCTGGCCCCGGTGGAACACTGCCAGGCCCGCCCCGGCCTCCACCCCGCTGTCAAGGTTCTTCCTGCAGAGATGTGAGCGGAAAGAAGATAGGAGAGGGCTTTTTTAGAATCACACATCAAACCTCGGTTTGGTCTATTGGAGCCTTACCCCTTGGCAACATGTCAATCTCCCTTTACAGCTGTCACTCAGGAGATCATTCATTTCAAGGTCATGTCAGGACGGGCACCGAATTGTGACAGTGCGCACTCATGGCGACTTAATAGTGCTGCCCCAATGTGAGACCAGGCCTCTGGTACCATGACCGGATATCCCACTCAGTCACATTATCCTGACATTGAGATAACCAATGCTTGCCCTGTGCTAATAATGCTGAGCACCAGGCTAGAACGTGACAAGTGTCAATTTTGTAAATCATTAGTTTGACTCGATCAGCAATTGAACTCCCGACCTTCTGCACGGGAAGCCTGCGCTCTACCGATTCAGCCAGCGTAAGTAGAAAAATGAGTTAATATCAAAGGTAGAAAAACAAAACGATTGTACTCTAGACTAAATTGATTTATAACCTATTTAATTAATCAAATGCAACTAGTCTCTAATACTAGTGTAATAGTCTACACTGACCTCTCAGGAAAGGAGCCACCTAGCCAGCTAGGAGTGGGTAGGCTGGTGACATCAGGGAGCCTAGGTGGTGTAAGGGTTAGCACACTGGCCCGGAATGCAACAGATGTGGTTTCGATTGCCGATTTAGTCCCAATATTTCCCATTTTCATCGCCCCCAAGACACTAGTAAAGATTAATGTGTTGCTTGTCCAGCAGTGAGGACAACATTGAGATATATATAGACAATCTTAAGCACAATCAAACGAATTGATATTCTGAATGGAGGTGAAAAGAGACAAATGTCTGAGTGACGAACCTGAACACATCTGCCACCTTGCGCCAGCCTGGCGCAGCGAACCCTGAGGCGCCCCCTGGCAGCAGCGGTTTGCGCATGAGTGGCGGGATGAAGGAGAGAAGAAGTGCGAGGAGCGCGGCCAGCACGGACCCCTGCACCACTCGGCGCGCCGACATCACCTCGGTGTGCAGCAACTGGATCAGGACGACACCGCATCAGTTCATTCGTGGACACCTTATGCGCCTTCTCACAATAGTGTGCACCTGCTCAACCACAGACCTGAGCACGGCATGCATATTTATTAGATAGGAAACGGGGCTGGATTGGCCCATGGTGCTAGACATAATCTGGGCCCGTGTCTTTTCGGATTCTCAGAGCAACACCACAAGTCAACCCAGTCCATTCCGCCTGCTCATTATAAACTAGCCTAATGGTAATTGAACATTAAATAAGCCAAACTAATGATCTAAATTATTCAGGGTAGGACTGCCCGGTTACCCAGGCCAGCTAGTTTACTCAGTCGGGTAGGCGAAGTTCTCAAAGACCTGCATGAATGTCAATAAAGAATCCTAAACACTTAAAATTCTTTGTTGGCTTAAAAACCGATTTTGTATCATGTATACAAAATCTCAATTTTTAAAATGCTTAACAAAAATCATTTACTGCTTGTTGACAACCTTGTTGTGTGTGAGCAACTCTGAAAGAGTCATCAATGTAAGGGAACATAATATGTCCTTTACGTGCCATAAGTGACCAAATTGGTTTTAACCATTTTGTAAATAGTCTGGGTGCACAAGCTAGGCCATTTGGCATACATGTCTAAAGTTGTTCATCCCAAATAAACTGTAGTAATTGCCTATCTGGTTTATAAATAGGTATGGTGTAATAAGCATCCCTTAAATCGACACTTTCAAGACAAAATCTAGGTGTCACTAAATCCCTCGCTGCTTCTAGTGAAAACATTTTTTTAATGTTTATATTGAACCATTTTGTTTAATGTAGTTAAATCCCGAATTAAATATCTCCATTAGGTTTAGGCCTAGAAAATAAATTTGCCACTCCCCTCAACAATTAGTTATCTTTCCTGCCTGGAAAAAACTGTTTCCATGGCCAACTGAGTTTGCGTTGCAACCTCTACCTGTTCTCTTCTGAGATCTAGCCGGGAGCATCTGCTCCAGCTTCATGAGCCGCTCCTCTAGTCCAGCAGGGCCAGTGTCTGGCCCGCTTTCCTCCCCCAAAACCGGGTGTACCGGGGAGGCTTAAACCGTAACCACCGGTGACGAGTCCTTATCATCAGAAATTGGAGCCTCGGGCTTACTGCACTTCATAGCCATCCTCCGCCTCAAATCAGAAATTTGTTTTACGTCCTAGAAAAATCTACGGTCATATCAGGACGGGTACTGACTTGTAATAGTGCGCACCCATGGCTACTTCATAGTGCTGGCCCACTGGAAAACCAGGCTGCCAGCACCATGACCTGATTCCCATTCAGTCACAATATCCTGAAATTGAGCCAAACAATACTTGTCCTATCGTAATAATGGCGAGCGCCAGGCTAGGAAGCGACACATAGCAATTTTTAAAAACATTGGTTTGCCGTACTACCCCTCAGGTCAGAAACCTGTAACAATCTAATGAAAGTTTGAGTGTGCTCAACCAACTGCTTGTTGTTGTTTACGTCCTAGAAACATGTAAGTTCATATCAGGACGGATACCGACTTGTCACAGTGCGTACTCACTGCTTATAGTGGTGGCCCACTAGAAAACAGGCCGTGAGCACATAAAAGGCGGCAAGTAACAATTTGTAAGTCATTGGTTTGACTCTACTAGGGTTCGAACCCATGACCCCATGATCTACCAACATGGGAGACGGACGCTCTAACTCATTCGGCCATCCCATCTGGTCTCAACCAACTGTCACAACAGGTTAAGAAACCTCAGTTTGTGCATTCACTGGTATTGGAGAACGTATTTACACCGTTCCAACAGAGACACGAGAAAATTATCTTGTGTAAGTGTCGTAGGGTTATGGTTTAAACCAAAACCAAACGATGGGTAGGGACCAGTATATTGGTAGCCTCCCACACTCTCCATCCTGTACACTCCTCCCACCTGTGACTATTATGCCAACAAGTTGGAGAAAATGCTACGAATTTCGGAGGTACGCCTTAGTAACACAACATGGGGAATCTTGTCAGAAACCCAGGAGCAAGTCCCAGTGAGGTGTGGCTCCAACCACACCCCTCTCCATTCGGCAACGGGCGGCAATTACTGATGTTGGAGAACGTATTTAAACCGTTCCAACACGGGCTTGTAAGCTAACGTGTAATGTCGTAGGTGAATGGTATGGAAACCAAAAACCAAACGAGGGGTAGGGACCATTGTATCAGTACCCTCCCACACTCTCTGTTCCGTACACTTCTCCCTCCTGCGGCTACTGCGCCAGCAAGTTGGAGAAAATGCTACGAAATGCCCAAAAAATGTGGGGAACCCATAAAAGAAACCCAGGATTAATTTCCAACGCGAATCCATAAAAGAAATCGAGGAAAAATCCAAACGTGATGAGGCTCCATCCAACATCGCTCTCCGTTCGGCAACGGGCGGCTTGTTGAAAAAATCTTACCTGTGATGTGGCAACCACCAAGATCGACATAAACGTCAGAGTTAATAAAGAACAGAGATGCAAACTTCTTTTTCTAGGCTAGCCGGAGTATAACCGAGAATTCGGTTCCCAACCCCTTATGGCCCTCGCTCCAAAGCCAACCGTCAACAAGGTAAATATTACCATTCGCTATATTAGGCCGGCAGGAACATAGCCGAGAATTCGGTTCCATACACCCCTTACGGGCCTCGCTCCATAGCCAACCGTCAACAACAAGGTAAAAACCATGCATGGTTATTCATAAAAATTTGCCATTTAAATCGAAAAACGCCATTAAATGCACAATTAATTCGTTTAATTAACTTGTAAGAACCATTTCTACACAAGAATACGTGTCCTCCTGCATTATTGGGTTTTAATATCAATATAGAGCTATTTACTATTGCAATAATGGAATCGGAAGGGTTCGACAACAAGAAAAACAAAATGGTGGTAGTCAAAACTAGCGTACCGGATAACGAATCGGTTTATTGCACATGAATGCGTTAATATACATGACAATTTAATCAAATTCGCACAAAAGATCCTAAAGGTCTTTATAAAGCATCGTGTGAATTATTTCCATAAACTTACTGCGAGTTTGTAGAAAAAGAACGCTGAATCTACTCGTGCACGTCCACGGCTTGCGAGTCCTTTATGCTAATTGCTGAAACCGGATGTGCTTCCCTATCCCTAGCCTGAGGCTAGCCAGAGGCTTAGTACCGAGGTAAAATTTATATCTACACACACACACAATCACACACATTGTATATATATGATGTCTATATACAAATATCCTGAACTGAGACAAGTAACTGTGCGTGGTCTCTGGGGCCTAGTGGTTAAGGTGTGGAACTTGTAATCTGAAGTTGTTTGGTGTTGTGGGTTCAAACCCCATGTAGTTCACTCCTTTTTACATTCAACAACAACAAAATGTTTATCGTTCTATGTGTTTCTGATTGAACGATGCAATGTACATACATAAATAAATACGTAAATAAATAAATGCATGCATGCATACATACATACATACATACATACATACATACGCACATACATACATACTTATATAGCCTGTATATATGAGGTCGTATATACAAATAGCCTGAACTGACACAACCAATTATATTGTTTGTTTGTTGTTTTACGTCCTAGCAACATCTAAGGTCATATCACGACAGGGCAACCAATTATATGTGGCCTCTGTGGCCTAGTAGTTAGGGTGTTGAACTTATAATCTGAAGTTGTTTGGTGGTGTGGGTTCAAACCCCATACAGTACAAAACCTTTTTAGTATTTTACATTCAACAACAAAAAGCATTTTTCATCTACATATGTGGTGAAGTGGGTCCACTACTCTCCCCACACATATTTGGTTCTATAAACATAAAAATTAAACAAGGTTGTGATTGGAGAGCATTTGTCGGAGTACGGTTCCTGTCTCAGCAGCCTATACAGTATATAGGTACCCGCATTTCCGCTAGGTGGCGTATTGAAATAGCCAACATGTCTGACTCCCATTTTTGTGACCAAATAAAGTTAGCATGGTTGCAAAGCGGGAGGTTTTGCTCATGCCCAGAAGCCCTCACAATAGTGGCAATACATTCAAAAGATTTGGGACAGAATTTCATCTATTATTATGTAATTTTTGCTCCTGACAATTGATTCTGAGCACTCTTTTTGAGGATTTGAAGTTTTGCATCATCAGAAAAGCTAAGTAAATGGTAATGGCAGTAGGTAAAACTAGTATAGCTGTGTAATTTACACATTTCTAAATCATATAATCATGGTTTAAACCAGCCTGGACCTATCGCCGGTGACTTTTGAAAGGCCGAAAGTGTTGTGGTTTGGACATCATTAGCAGTAGATACCTGCAGCGAAATTTAAGAATATGCATAGGGTATACGATGAAATTACAAGCCCAAATCCAAAAACAGTTAGGCTATATATATTATGGTTCTTAAGATAATAATTTTTCAAGATTAAATATATCAAATGTATTAATTTTGAATTAAAAGTGGAACTTTGACCAAATATAATAAAAAGTGAAAGGATGTGAGGGGAGTTCTGCTAACCAATTGCCATTCTACATATATATAAAGGAATTTAAATTGTCAATTGCTAAATCAATTAGTCAAGCAGATTTTTAATAAGACAATGTCAAAATGAGCAATTCATAACAAAATAATCATTCTGATTTGGCCAAATGTTTTGTAGATTTTAGCGCAATCTGCCATAGAAATCATTATTTTATTCAAGGGGGAATCCTTAAATTCTAAAACCGAGACCAGATCTCAAATCAGCACCCTTGAAAGCATAAGTGTGCTAATTTTCATAAGTTTTGAATAACAAATAAAATAGATCCATCTAGTTTACCTGAAACAGTTGGCATAATTGGTCCCTTATTTACTTCACTTGCCTGACTATAATAACACATAATTATTTACAACTTACAGCAGAGGGAGAGGGAGACCAAGAACATCATGGTTTACAAATATTTCACAGTGGACAGGCTTGAATTATTCACAGTCTATCAGAACAGCACAACATCAGGACAAGTGGAGAACCATTGCATCCAACCCTCGACTAGAGGATGGAACTATTGATTGATTGATTTACAACTTCAAATCGAAATAGGTTGAATAACTTATACTATAGTGAATACATTTTTTAAAACTAAGAAGTGCTTTAACTGTAAGCTAAGCTCTTTAATTCTAGACCAGTCAGATAAGAAAAAAAAGTATTCTAGATTTTTATGCATGTGCCTACAGTATACCTGGTCCGCTTAAACAACTAATAGAGGGAGTGCACGTGACATCATCACTCGGCGGTTAGCCATCTTGGATTACACTTAATACCACCTATGGCGCCCCCTGTCTTATACCAAGAACACTATGGCCACCACTGAGCCTACCTATAATCAGGGCTGCCGAAGTATGTGGCTCCACCTAGCGGGTACTGCCCAAACCTTTCTAATTCTTTAACACAGCATCCAGTGTCAACATACTGCACTTTAGCAACGATGTGAGGCTACATGATTTAGAAAATGCTTCCCCTCCATCAAAAAACCCTTTGCCAAACTGCTCAAAACAGTGACAAATAAACCATCAAATCAGTAAATAAACACAATGTAAGCACTTCCAAGCTTTGCATATGTAATCCAATATGGCCACCGGAAGTTGTCTCGTGACGTCATTACACCCCCTCTATGTACCAAAAAACACATGACATGACATGATGACATCAGCCTCAACGACAACATGCCAAAACAAGGCATGTTTGTAATGTTGATGTAGGCGATATTTGGATTAAATCTGTTTGCTTATGTCAAAGTACTGCTTTCAGTTGGTGTGAACTAATCAGTATAATGTAGGCATTAAACCCTGGGAAAGAAACTTACCTTTTGTCAGTGTGGTGCGTTTTAACGTTTTGTCGGTCCAAAAGAGCAGTCAAGCTTATTGAAGCGGGTATGCGGGTTTGTCCGGGAAACTTTCGTCTTGTTCCAACACTATCCACTAGCTGGCGCGGCGGTCACATCGCCATGGTTTATATCAGTTACTCCCGCATCACGGAGCTGTGACAGGGGTGAATCTTTTGAGCTCGGTTCAGACTAGTTCCTCCGCAGCACTGTTGTACAAGCCTAAACCCATTATGAAAGTTAGCCCATAAATAATGGGCATTGTGTAAGGATCGAACATGAGTTAAAGGTATCTGTTATCAGGGTCGTGGCTAGGCATACACGCATACGCCAAAACGTCCACATCGTTTTGTCAAAAATAAATAAAATAAAAAAATAATAGAGAGAGAGAGAGAGAGAGTGAGAGAGAGAGAAGGCATGTAGTAATCCGGAGTGTCGAAAACTCAAGTCTAAAATGTGTAAAATCCGCCAGCTTAAGCTTAAGCGGCCCCCTAAACCCCCTGCCGAAATTAGGAGCACACATCGTTAAAGGTCTAGCTACGCCCCTGGTTATACCTCGCCTGGAAAACAAACAAACTCTGAATAGTTCTAATTTGTGCTACAGGGTGGTGCATTTTTAGCACTGAACTTTGTCACTTGGGCCGTAATCGATTAACACACCCCAGGCGACTCGGGTCACTTGAGTCGTCAGAATTTCAAATAGAACACAGCGAGTGGAGTCAACAAATACACGTGCCATGTGCAAAACGATCCCACCTGAGTAAAGAGTAGTTCATACAGGAAATATATTTGCTTTAATGTAAAATATATGTTAGCACAATTACATTGCACAATTCAATCAGAAACAAATATAGAAGTTAAACAGTTTTTTGTTGTTGAATGTAAAAAGTAGTGAACCAAAAGGGGTTTGAGCCCACAAGACCAACAACTTCAGATTACAAGTTCTTGAAACACCCTAACCACCAGACTACAGAGGCCACATATAATTACTTGTCTCAGTTCAGGCTATTTGTATATATACAATGTCATATATACAAGGTGTGGGATTGTGTATGTGTATATATATACCATGTATATATCATATATATGACGTATATATATACTAGTGCATATATAAAATGTATCGCGAGGGCATCGTACGATGCCCATGTCGTTGCTTAAACATAAAAACTAAGCAAGGTTGTGCTTTGAGAGCAGTTTACTAAATGGATTCTATCAATTATTAATCAAACTTTTCTTTTTCTATGGGAATTTGTTTCCCTTGACCACAAATATATGATTGTGAGCTTTCTAATTTAATTAGTGTCTATTGGCACATAATTGATTCTCTGCTTTTACATGTAAAAGCGATGGTTTGAACAAAAAACAAACATTTCTCGCCGTGAATATGGCCTATGCTGCCGACACGGCGTAAAGCAACCACCAATCAATCAATCAATCAATCAATCAGCTTTGAGAGCATTTGTTCGAGTACATTTCCCGTCGTGACAAGCTATAATGGGCCCGTTTCATTAGTATTGAGTTTTGCACCATTCCATGCAGTGTGCAGTAGCCACTTCTCAGGGCATAGAATTAGAGGGGTTGGTTGTGAGATCCTGGGCTGCAAATTAGACTCCCCATGACAGAATCTCAGCACACTGTTTTTATCTGTTGCTGTGCTTCTCCAGTGCTTCTAAAAATAACAGGACCCTGACAATACCTCAAACCCACATAACAAATTGTTCTTTCTTTCTATTTAAATACAGACATCAAATAGTCATGGGCGGTGGTATGAGTGCTAACTGTTGCACTGTACTTCCCTTAATACAGTTTATGTGTTTTCTTTTGCAGCTACAAAAATATGTAAGCTATTTGCATAGCAGCCATGCGGCTCAGTGATGATTGGATATTCACCAGGCGGTTGCAGAGATTTATGTAAGATGAAGGGAGTTGATAGAGGAGGGTTATGCGAGTCAGGTACAGAGATGAAGGAAGTCGGTAGAATTGGGTGATATGTTTTAGATAAGATGAAGGTAGTGGAAGATAGTGTGTCAGGTAAGGAAATGAAGCTAGTGGGTAGAGGTAAATAGCATTTTAGGTAAGATGAAGGGAGTTGATAGAGGTAAGAATATGAAAGACATGAGAAAATGCGGATAGTGTATTTGGTAAGGATATATATGGAGGTTAGTTGTCTGTGTTAGGTAAGGTCATGAGGTGAGTCAGTAGAATCGAGTAGTGTGTCTTAGGTAAGATGAAGGTAGTTGCAGATAGTGTGTTAGGTAAGGAAATGAAGCGAGTGGGTATTGGTGCATAGCGTGTTAGGTAAAGACACGATGGACATGTATAGACGTTGGTAGTCTGTGAGATGAAAGGCGTGGGGAAAGTCAGATAGTGTGTATTAGGAAGACTAAAAACACACACATGCACACTCAAATCCCACAATAATTAATCTTCCTCTCGTGCCTTTATACTCGCATAATGCTTACACATCACTTTTTTTCTCTCTCAAATGCTTATGTGTAACTTTGTTTGGGGTAGGTTCAGGATTCTGATATTTTTATTTCATATTTATTAGAAGCACTAGAGAAGCAGATCGACTGACAGAAACAACGATCAGTTTACCAGTTTTGTCAGTTTTTACTAATCTCAGGGATGAAAGTGGTCTCCGGCAACAAACGCGGAAACCAAGTCAAGATTATTATACCGAGTGCGGATTTCCGCGGAAATGCGGATTTTCACTCCCATGACTAGCAGTGTAAGAGAATCACGTGGAAAATGCCGGAAGTCAAATCATTGTAATGGGTCATGCATAACTCTTCCTTGTTTTGGTTTTATCTTCTAGAAACATTTCGGGTCATATTAGAATGGGATTCGAACTAACCAATTGTCAAATACATCCTTATTCCTTGGCATTTTGCTTAACATTAATTGGTAAATAGAAAAAATCGCGGAAATCCGCGAAATCGCGGAGATCTTTCATCCCTATAATCTACCAAAAACAGCAAACTTAGTACATGATACACCGCCTAACATGTGTGGCATCCTGGAAACTGACTATTTTAAGCAAGGTTATCATTAGCTGAACTGTTGTGCTTGACAAACCTTTGAAAGGTGATCGGATCCGATGCTCTGAGTCTTGAGTGTAGGCCTACTAGTACTAGTCCCCAAATCAGTTGCAGGCGATGTCAGGCCCCAGTTTCCTTCGTGCCGCTTGGTGGTGTCGGAGTCCATCCCGCCCAGATGGATTGAGACGGCCACAGTGGCGACACCTGTGAAAACAAAGGCCACAATAGCAACATCCGGTCTGTTAGGCAGTCGTTGAAGAACTGTTTACAACATGGCGGCCACCGGGCAGGTCAAGGCCTGGAGGTCCCTACTCGAAAATAACCCTGTGCTTCCTCTGGCATGGGATCGTCAAAGTGGACCGCCCCCTGACAGTGCACCGTTTGCGATTTCCATCAATTCGATTGAAGGGCTAAGAAGGCCAGAGGTAAGAGCCATGGAATAGCTAATAGTTGGCGCTGGTAGCAGGTAACTAGACAGTCTAGAGGTAGGCATTGGATCAATAAATCATAAACAACAACAGAACAGTGCATGATACCCATTCAACACGATATATTTACACTGATTCACACATTTTTACCTGGTTTATGGTTAAGCACAATTAAGAGAACATGTAGTAATTCAGAAACATGACATCAGAATAACATGTCGTTTGTCTATAAAGTCTATGACAAGCTGAGACTTGTCCATTTAATGATTTATTCTTAGACTTAGATCTTGGTATAGCTAGTAAGTAGACTACATGTACATCGCTTTCTGCACTGTTTACATGAGATATAAACAAAAATGAACACATGATGATATGATGTATTAACCCCGGGTTCCCTGCCATTGCCCATTGTATGACTACTAATACTAGTATTAAGCCCTGTTTACACGGGCGATTTAAAACGCCTCATATAAAACAACTTGCCTAGATCGACTCACATTTGCCGTGTAAACGCGACTCTGAGGCGTTTTAGGGCTGAATCGATTCATATGAAACGGTTCATCTATAGCACCTCGCGAGGTGGTTTATTTGAAGCGATTCAGCTGGTTCCCGGGCGGCGATACTGTAAAATAGCAGTGCTCGCCGGCTACAGATGGACCTAAGGCTGCTGGTTCCTGGCGCCAAAACACTTTCAAACTCTGTCCGTGTAAACGCGCTTCTAAAACGCTTCATATAAATCGCTTTGTCTAGATCGTTTCACAATTCCCCGTGTAAACACGGCTTTAGTAACACTATGGATGTAATAAATTAGGCATAAATAACACTGTCACTGTGATTATTGTGTAGTAATTAGTATGTCCGTAATTCCTTACAAATATCGAAAACAGAAGCATTTTAACGATCAAAAGGGAGGTGGGTTCAGAGTAATATTGCAATAAGCAAAAGAATGATTGCCGAAAAAGATTACAGGCAGTAAAATAGTTATTCAAATAAATGTTTACGGTCACAAGAAAAGTTCTTGTTTGTTAAATATGATTATAGCATGTAAAACGATAGTTGTCGGTTAAAAGTATTTGGCACGAAAAGAATATTTGTTTAAAACTTTAAAAAGGGGGTTACACAATTTAAAAAAAAAAGTGTTCCTAGAACAAGAATTATTTTGCCATCCTCGTGATGTTTGAAAAGGTCTATATATTTGCACTGCGCCATGAACTACAAATGTTCACCAGCTTGACTTCCCATCTCAGAACTAGCTGGTCTACATGGATTAATCCAGAACTGACACATTGCTTGATTGGGCAAATCCATAAAAGCCCCAAAATGCTTGTATCAGCTAAATAAAATGATATAATTGCCTTTCGAGACATTGTCTACCTAAAAGATCTGGTGTATAGAACATTATATTAATATAAAAACTACTTGCGGGTCAAATTTGAAAACAACTACTATGTTACCATTTAATGCAATACTTATTTAACCATGCTGGCATGAATTTCTTTTAAAGAAAGAAACAATTAAATTGACCATTAGTGTGTCGTGTTGCCTCAGCTTCTTTATCAGAAATGTAACAACTATGATCTAAAGTAGTAACCCCAGACATATCTTTATCTAAATATAGAATGCTCTAGTTTTAAAATTATCTAGACCCAAATTAAGAAATTGTTAATGTTGTCCACAAGAACTTGCATCCGAGGCTTGAATACAATGACTTCTAAAACCTACCCATTTTCTATTCTTGCCGTGAATCATCGCAACTAATTAAAACATGAATATTATAATAAAAACTGACCATCAAAGTTACTCTTATTCTAAATATAGGTTTTTCTAGATCTAAATCCAGGTTTCCACTGTATTGACAAGAAACTAGTACGCAGTAACGTATTTCTTGAGCTGGTCTTAAATTGAAGACCCTGCTTTTCTTAAATGTGCAATTAAATTAGGTATTTCTAATCTATTTTCCTGTCGTTTTTCGCTCGCTTTTGTTTTGTGTACTATCCTAAGCATTAGTTCTGAAAATGAAATCCTAGCCAGAATACTAGCGCCGGTTGGTGGTGGAAGGCGTCTCTAGTAATAAATACGTTCTTAAATTAGTAGCTGTTACGTTATTTGAGGCCCACCAAATACGATAGCCAGTGATGGGTGTAAGCAGTCTACATGGGGTAAAATGAATGTGTTCCAATTGCTTGATTCAGCCGGTTCCGACAACCAAATTGTCTTAACCGGTTAATTAATGGTAATGTAACTCTATTAGCTGTGCAAAATGATCGTGCCAATTACTGGTGATCTAAAGTATTAGATGAACCTGTTAGTCGTTAGGAAAATGGAGTTAAATATTAGTTCTACATCAGCATTGGACTCACTTAACCCCGTTAAACCAAACTTGAAGGGACCCTAACAATTTGTTTGGATTAACCGATCATTGGTTTAACCGAGCTTTGGCTTCGACTTTGACTTGGCTTTGGCAAAAATGCAGGTGCATTATGAAAGTAATATACAATGTATGTAGACGTTTTTTTATGTATATACAGTATAACCCCGTTAAACCAAGCTCAGTTAAACCAAACAATCGGTTAATCCAAACCTTTTTCGGCGGCCCGGCAAAATACTACCATATATCATATAAAAAAGTCTCAGATGACCTTATAACCACATGGAAGTTTGATTTAACTGTAAGTGGCCTGGGGCCCGACAACCTTGTTTGGATTAACCGATACTTTGGATTAACCGACTTTGGTTTAACCAACTTTTTTATATGATAAATGGTAGTATTTTGCCAGGCCGCCGAAAAAAGTTTGGATTAACCGATCGTTTGGTTTAACTGAGCTTGGTTTAATGGGGTTGTACTGTACATACATAATATTTATATATACAAAATGATATTGAAACATATGATTATGATTAACACCTAC
The DNA here is from genome assembly GCA_030323885.1 of Branchipolynoe longqiensis. NCBI lineage: Eukaryota > Metazoa > Annelida > Polychaeta > Phyllodocida > Polynoidae > Branchipolynoe > Branchipolynoe longqiensis. The sequence continues at coordinate 28,523,878 of CM059200.1, forward strand.
AGTACACAACGTGGTTCTGTGTGAGTTCTGTACTAGTGCTTCCACCTACCAACAGAGGTTCGAGGTGGGAGACTGATCTGGAATGCCATCCAGTACTTCAGGTGGCGCCACTGTTAGCGACTGCTTTCACGCTGAATTGTCTGCTGAATAGAACACTAGCATTTTCTCTTAATGCTGGCTTATCAGTGATCCAGGACTCTTAATATTACTGTATTAGAATGCAGCATTTAATCCAGAAATAACCCAGTACCTTCTAAGTTCTAGTACCACCGTTTGTTTACATCCCCCAGAGTATTGTGTTGTCATTGTTGTTAATGGGGGACCTCCGACTTTTTAGTTCAAATTCCTGCCGTTCGCATCACCACTGAACGAGTGGGCCTATTCGGCACACTGTCACACTGCAAACCCAATGGCTATGAGCAATCTTCATACAGAAGAAGTCAAATATCTCTAAAACCACAACACCTACAGACAAACCGCTTGGTATACATATAGAAAACTTACAACGGATAGATTATATTAAATTTATAAGGTTAGGGTTCTGTATTTCTATTAATTTTGAATAAAATAAACGTTTTGCACTGGGCGTACTGCCAAAATCAGTGCATTGTCAATGGCCGTGAGCAATCTTCATACAGAAGAAGTCAAATATCTCTAAAACCACAACACCTACAGACAAACCGCTTGGTATACATATAGAAAACATACAACGAATAGATTATATTAAATTCATAAGGTTAGGGTTCTGTATTTCTATTAATTTTGAATAAAATATACGTGTTGCACTGCACGTACCGGCAAACGCAAAGCATTGTCAATGACCGAGTAGGCCCGCTAGTACCGATGCGCCACCAAGTGTCAGAAAATGAACTACGCAACATGTCCCCCATTGTTGTTGTAAATGTTTGAAGCCGGATTTAGGTCAGTACAGTCAGACTTATGTTAGTTTGAATACATAATCTTTAGAAGCGGTGGCGAGGCACATACACGTTATCTGAAGTCACAGCACAAAATACTATTTCGCAGTACTATTCAAACTCGCTAAATACAATCCATTGGTCTTATAGAAATTCATTTCCGAAGAAATATGTATTAGGCTACAAGCTAACCGGAATAACACAAAAGCTAGTTTTGACTCTTACTCTCTTCCCTCCATGTTAAATTGAGTGGGAATGCAAGGAGCTGGCCTGTTGTATTTGTTCTTTGTGTGCGCCATCTCTTCCCCCCCCCCCCCCCATCTTCGATGTTTAGGTTGTGTGACCGTGAAATCCTCTTTAGATTAATTCACTTAGTAAGTCAAGTGATTTCAACAATAGCAAAAATATTTAATTTTCACCTACTGTGTTATTCAGCTTGCATTAGCTTATATATTTAAATAGCAGTGCGTTGTAAGCATCACGAGTTAGCGAGAGAATAACTAATTACATTAACGGTACACTTAAGTTGATACATCCTACTATATCCTCCCTCCCACCATCCACCCTCCTTAGCCAGGCGCTCGGCATTATTAGGATACGGCAATGACTGGTTGGCTCGGTGTCAGGATAATGTGACTGAGTGGGATATCAGGTCATTGTGCTGGTGGCCTGATCTCCCAGTGGGGGCAACACTATAAAGTTGCCATGAGTATGCACTGTCACATGTTGGTATCCATCCTGATATGATATTAGATGTTGTCAGGACGTAAAACTCCAACAACCACAACCAACCCTCCACCCTCCCCCCGCCATCCTGATATGAACTTAGATGTTGCTAGGACGTAAAACAAGAAACAAACAAACAATCACCCTCCCCACACCCTTTCTCTTGTGGGCCTGTGTAATGTGGCGACTCCTGGTGTTTGGTGAGTTGCTAGGCCTAGACTGCCATCCCGAGCATGGTGGGGGTTGTTTTCATTCAGAATGCTGATTAATCGAATGAAGGAGCCAGTTGGGGGCTGACCTTTGTGGACTAAACTTTCAGTGGTATGCACTGTACTGCAACTTCCTGTTAATTGCCTTCAGGTTAATTTTTGCCCCATGTAGCTGTCCATGTGCCTCTCCAATCTCATTCTGCGGTTCCCCTCTTACCTCCCCGCCCAATCCTTCCACCCCGAGCACAATATTCTAGGTGGAATATACGCTGGCGGCACCACGCCAAATAAATAGACCCTCCCTCCCCACGCGCGCGCACACATACGTACCTACCAAGTCCAGACCTGCAATTTTTGTAACACTCAGGGCAACACATCCAACACTAAACAGACTCGGTTTGGTCACAAAGTTCTGAAACTGGGGCCGACCTCGATGCTCAAATGGGTAAGCGTGCCCCTGACCGAAGCCGAACTGAATCAAACTAATGACTTACAACTTTGGTACTTGTTCCTACCTAGCCTAACGCTCAGCATTAATTGGATCTGGCAAGGACTGGATTTGCTCAATATCAAGATAATGTGACTGAGTGGGATATTGGCTCATGGTTTCGGCAGCCTAGTCACCCAGTGGTGCAGCACAATAAAGTCGCCATGAGTGCACAGTCACACGTCTGTACCTGACCTGACATAACCTTAGATGTTGCGAGGATATAAAGCCCCAGTAAAACATGTTTTTTTAACTCTAGCGAGTGAAAACAATAACAATGAATACAAATATGGAATAGTGTGGATCCCACTTTGCATGTACATCTGGATGGAATGAGATACCCAATTGCTGTTTGCTTTAAGACCAAATATGTAATGTTTAAAAAAAAAATACATCGAATTACCTTCCATTAAGTTACCGGAGCAAGCCAAATTCAATTGCCATTTCTGTGCAAAGCATTCATATACTTATACAGAATTCTACACTTTTCAAATTAGTGGTATTGAACTATCATCCTCCAATCAAATCAAAGGGTTGCTGGATTAGGAACATTGGTATGGGTCAGAGGGAAGTTGGAGAGGGAAGGGGTGCTCTATAATCTATTATGGGAATATAAACAAGGACACGACCACCGAGCGGTTCTCTCTATACTGAGAGAGAACCGCTCTCTCAGTATAGAGAGAACCTCTCTCTATACTGAGAGAGGTTCTGCTCTCCGTGTACAGAACCTTGGTTCGTTCACGAGTGGATTACGGCAGCATAGTATATGGTTCCACAAGGAAATCATATATTGGGCTGCTAGACACGATCCACCACCAGGGACTGCGCCTGGCCCTTGGGGCCTTCCGCACCTCACCAGTTCAGAGCCTTTATGTCAAAGCCAATGAACCATCACTTAACAACAGGAGAATCAAACTGGCCATGCAATATGTAGTCAAGATAAAAACTAATGCATTGAATCCTGCACACAATTGTCTATTCGAGCAACATGACGAATCCAGGTATGAAGCCAGGCCAAATTACATCCGGCCACTGAGGCTCCGAATGAAACCTCATTTGGAGGCCTTGGGCGCGGATTTGGACGTGTTGGAGGATGCCAAAGTCCCAGAACATCCCCCGTGGTCATTGAGAAAGCCATCGGTTATCCTCCGACTCACGGAACTGAGGAAATCTGGGACACATCCACTCGAGTACCAAGGACTGCATGCAGAGATTCAAGGCCAGTTTGCAGACTACCTCTCCATATACACTGATGGTTCGAAAGACCAAAGCCGGGTAGCTGCTGCGGCGGGATGCCGACGGGAAAAATTTGGTGTACGTTTGCCCGATCAGAGCTCGATTTTCACTGCAGAGGCCCGAGCACTCCTTCTCGCTTTGGAGTGTATCGAGGTATCCAACCACACCAACTATGTTATATACAGTGATTCGTTCTCTTGCCTCCTGGCTGTTGCTGGACTGAAAACGAATCACCCTATTCTAGCAACGGTCATTTATAAAATGAACCAACTGACAACAGATGGGTATGATATCCACCTGTGCTGGGTGCCTGGCCATGCTGGCATACAAGGAAACGAACGAGCTGATCGGGCTGCGAAGAAGGCCCTGAACTGTGATCTTGAACCGTGTCTGATCCCTCACTCTGATCTGAAACCACTAATAGCCACCCACATAAAATCCAAATGGCAACATGAGTGGGATGAAAACATCAATAAATTTAAAGAAATTGAACCATCTGTGGGAAAGCCACCACAGACTCATGCGGGAGGTCGGCGGGACCAAGTGGTCCTTAGCCGCTGCCGTGTTGGCCACTCGTGGCTTACACATGCTTTTCTGCTCAAGGGGGAACCTCCCCCTGAATGTATTGGGTGTCAGTCCCCACTGACACTCAAACACATTTTACTAAGTTGCGTTGATTTTTTGGCCCTGCGCCAACGGTTCTACACTGCAGACAGTATGCATGACCTTTTTACTAAGGTAAAACAGGAAAACATTTTAGCCTTTTTGAGGGCAGCTGGACTGTACCACCTTATATAGTTTACTAAATGGATTCTATTAATTATTAATGAAACTTTTCTTTTTCTATGGGAATTTGTTTCCCTTGACCACAGATATATGATTGTGAGCTTTCTAATTTAATTAGTGTCTGTTGGCACATAATTGATTGTCTGCTTTTACATGTAAAAGCGATGGTTTGAACAAAAAACAAACATTTCTCGCCGTGAATATGGCCTATGCTGCCGACACGGCGTAAAGCAACCACCAATCAATCAATCAATCAAACACCCCTACACCCTGTACTGTCATGTGATTTAGTTACCCCTACTGTACTAGTGTCATTGAGTTAGTACTACCTACTGTGCTGCTGCCTAGTCTAGTTCCTTCATCCTCCACTAGTCTGCCACCTGTGTGTGGCTCCTGACCACCCTGATACCAGCTGCGTCTGGTCACTACTGCTGCCAGACCCGCTCAGTTTTATTGGATTTACCGTGATTATGCAGGATATTATGTGTTCCTGATCCTTCGGGCCACCTGTACGTGACCGTGCTGTGATGTCAGAGAGTCTCTGTGTCCCGTGTGGGAAAATTCATCCTGGACAGAGGTGCATTCCAGACGTAAAGCCTGAGGACGCTGCTGGTGAGCAAATCCGAGTCACTCGAAAATTCTCAGCAATCAACATGGCGACAGGGGGTTCGGGATCCGAGGACCGGGCAGTGGAGGTTATCACAAAGGACGTGCAGGAACTCGAAATCGACAAGGACGACAAGCTGATGAGGGAGGAGATCAGAGAGTTAGAGCGAGAGAAGCGAATGTCTGACCTGACGAAGCACCGGGACGCGCTCAGACATGAACGGGATGGACGGGAGGCGTCCAGCCCGCACTTTCCGGTGGTGGCGGGACCGGCCGCCGCCAACACTACCACGGTGGCAGCACCCGTGCCGGCGGTCGTGGAAAATGGACACTCAACGTACGGGGAGGTGTCACGGAGGAGCCGGCACTGGAGGCGGCGCTCACGATCATACAGCACATCTGGATCAAGGAGCCGCACCAGGAGCATGTCGAGGAGGAGAAAAAGTAAGTGGTCGCTGAAGAATTTCATTATTCGGACACCTTTCCTTCATTGCCTCAAAGGCTAAGCATGAGATGTTTAAGGACACTGCACACGCCCGATATTGGCTGAGAGTGAGGGATTAGCCGCCTTTACTGGTGGAAACACTGCGGCCAGTTTGCTCCACTATGGCCACGAGTCGATGAAGCCCAGGGCTAAGAGCCTGGTAGGCACGGCAACAAAAACAGGATGTGTGTTTGAGCGTGAGGGCAAAAGGGCATGTTTCAGATGGAACAGAGAAGGGGGATGCAATGCTGGTGAGGAGAAATGCGGTTTTGGCCACTGGTGTAGTCGGTGTGGGAGCAGGAGCCATGCTAGGATTAAGTGTACCAAGGACTGACGGACTCTGGGCCGGGCTACACCGGCCGGCCCGCGCACCCAACGGCCTGGGTGGGGTACGCGGACGAGGCGAGGATTAGGGACACTACCGCTGACCTGCATCCAGTTTTGGCGCACCACGGGGACGGAGGCCGGCGCGGACCGGGAGGGGGGAGGCATCGCCGGTGGCGATGGTGCTGGGCCAGTGGCCAACGGCGATGGCCGGGATGTAAGCATAGGCTCGGATGTGTACCCGGATGCCCGAGAGGGGTCGAAGACCATCACGGATGTACACACCACCATTCGTGAGGGCGGACCGAGGACCGACACGGCACTCGGCCAGATCGGGCGACCAACTGCCGTAGGAGGCATGAATATAGTTGTAAACATCGCCAGTGGCGGTGATGACCGGCCGGTGGCTGACAGCGCGGACCCGGGTGTAAGCACCGTCCTGGATGTAAACAAAGACACCGGGGACCGGGGAAATGGGAACGGCACAGCCAGTTCGGAGAGGGCGTGGTCGGTGGCTGGCCCTAAGCGTGTCCTGGTTGGAAACAGACTACGTGGTCGGGACGAGGCTGTGGGACCCGGATCAGGCTGTGCCCCTGTCTTGGACTACGGTGATACTGGATGCCGAGCTGACATGGACGGGCCCCGAAAGGGGGCGGGGCCACCCGCCCCTGGATACAGCGATTGGACGGCCTGGGGCCGGACTGGCTAAGGGTGGAGAACGGGGACCGCGGTGACAGGTGAGTCTTTTCAGTCCGAGTGACCGAGCCCGGCGGAGACCACACTGTAGAGTTTGGCGTCTGGGACAGCTGCACCGTTGGAGTATGTGGATGCATACACCGGATTGAGGGGGTGGTCTCCTCTCCCAGATGAGGCCCTGCAGGGTGTTCGTGGAACTTTTCCTACGAGGTGACACCAACCTGGATGCGGAGTACATACTGAAGGGGGTGTGTTTTGGTTTCATGGTCATAAACCATGATTGCACTGTTGGCAGCGGTGCGGACAAGGTTGACAGAGTCGCCATGTCAAAAAAACTCGAGGCAGAGATAGACAGTGGTGCGCTGACAGTGGTCGGAGAGCGACACACCTGTGTCCACAGACTTTTCTGTATCCCCAAGGATGGGGAGGAGTCAGGGGTATGGTGGTCTGCAGTCGCCCCGAAGGGGAGTCGGTGAACAATTATACGGATGGGGTGGCCGTAAAGTTCTCCTACAACAGCGTGGATGACGTGGCGGCCCTCATGCAGAGGGGTGACAGCCTCGCGACTATTGACATCCGGGACGCATACCGAGCAGTCAGCATCCACCCACGGGATCGGGAGAGGCAGGGTATATTCTGGGATTTTGGTGACAATCCAGTGTACCTCCGTGACAACAGACTGTGCATGGGACTGGCCTCGAGCCCGTACGTATTTAGCAAGCTCTCTGACTTCATAGTGCGCTGCGCAGTCCGTGAGGGGGCCGGTGAGGTGGTTAACTACCTGGATGACTTCTGTGTGGTGACGCGGGACTTTGATGCCGGGTGCGCGGCCCAAGCCAAACTAATTTCCATCCTGAGGAGACTGGGTTTCCACATTAGCTTCCACAAGGTCACTTCCCTGGCCACCCAGACCAGGTTCCTGGGGATCGATATTGATACGGTGGAGCTGGAGATGTCACTGCCCGAGGACAAGCTTGTTAAGATGAAGGCAGCCCTCGGGGAGTTGGAGGGAAAACGGAAGACCACGAGGGGCCGATTGGAGAGCCTAGCGTGTCTGCTGGCCCACTATGCCAAGGTGGTCCGGGGGGGGGGACGGACCTTCTGTAGACGAATCTACGACACGGTCGGTGGGGTGGCGAAGCCGCACTTCATGGTCCGCCTCTCGAACGGCTTCCACGAGGACAGGAAGTGGTGGCTGGCCTTCGTGAGATTCTATGGGAAGGCCAAGATTATTGGTCGCCACACCCCATGCGTGTCCACCTACAGTGATGCCTCTAGTGAGGGGTTTGGCACCATCCACGACCGAGACTGGAGGGTGGGGGCATTCGACAGCAGGGCCGATGACACGATCAGGTGCCAGGTGGGCCACCATCATGCTCCCCCCGGATGATGCCTGCCAGGGAGCCCACATCAATGTGCTTGAAATGTGGGCGGCGTTCTGTGCCGCCCAGACCTGGGACCACCAATGGAGGGACAGCACAGTGGTGATGAAAACAGACAATGAGACAGTCCGGGCGGCCCTGGCCACCGGCAGATCGAGGTCAAAGGGGATGATGTACTTCATCCGGAGGCTCTTCTGGATAGCCACAGAGCAGAACTTTGACATCCAATCAGTGCATGTAAAGAGCGCCGACAACACCATCTGCGATGCCCTGAGCCGTTGGAGCACCAAGGAGAGCAGGGCCCGGGTCGGGGTGGCAGATGAGTCAGCCTCACGAAAATGGGCCAATCGGTGGTCAATTGAAGATGTTGGTGTCGCAATTCTTAAAAGTGTAGTGCATTTCTTTGTTTCATATTAAATTATCCTAGAAACAAATAAGGTTGTTGTATTTTCTCGACCTTTACATTCAGGATAAATTTAAGGACTTTCCAACACCTCTGTCAACGCTAAATTATAATTATACCGATCGACGCCGACATCCATGCTCGATGCCGACAACTTTCCCCAATTGGCCTCTTTTCATGATCCTGACTCATATGTATGTATGTGTGTGTGTATATATATATATATATATATATATATATATATATATATATATATATATATATATATATATATATACATACATACATACATACATACATACATTAGTCATTTGAAATAAATCTTACTCCAAAAGTAAGGTAAATTTTAACAATCAATTGTATATATACATTTATCTCAGAAAAATTACAGAAATTCAAAACATAGGACTATGCAACTTTAAATTCGCAACTGACTGCTGCAGTTGTTTGTGATTGTAAAGGAGTGTAGTAAATGCTTTGTGCGGTGTTTGTCGGCTGTTGCCATGCTGGTTGTGGGGATGTTACTATTGTTAGGTTGGTTGTTGGCGTGTTGTTAAGGCCGCATAGTCCGACGAAAGCAACAACTTGTCGAAACCAAAACACTTATCTAGATTAGAGCCTACATATCCAACTGAGATACTGGTGCACTTATTAAGCATTAGTTGTTGCATAGAACTTCTATTAGAAGGGAATATTAAGTAAATTTAATAGAAACCTGTTACTGCGGAAGCCTAGGGTATCAGAGTATAATTTTGCATGTTTACCCTTCAAATATATCCAAAAGTTAGTGATTCTAAATCAAGGTTACTCCACAAATAAGGCAAGGTCATTCTTAACCTCTTAGATAAAAATGGGTGGTACTACTAGGGTGAAATTAAATGTCATTCACGCTTCATATCTGATCATCTTTTAGCATGTTGTAAAATCTAAGCATCCTCCCATCTACCACCATAGTAACCACTGTATGTGAATCGATTTAATGCCCGGCACACACCTCCCGTATAAAACCTAAAACTGCCCGTTTCACGATTAAGTTTGAGTTTTAGTCGGTTCCAGTCTTTAGGTTTGTGACACCCTAATGCCTCGCACACACCTCCCGTATACGATTCACGCGCTAAGACTTGGACGGCAAACGGACGGTGGGTATCACACATATACCGTATAAGATACGACTGACCGCTCACATATACCGTTTCTCGAACGGCCTGATTCGTTTTTCGAATGTCTTGCGATTCGAGTCCTAAGCACTAAAACTGAGTTTTAAGTCGCGAATCGGAAGCATTAGCAGTCAGTATATGTGTGTTGTCCCTGTTGTCAGTTTTATTTGGGAAACGGGATGGGTCGGGTTGTGATGGGTCGCATCGGGCAGTCAGTTTTAGCGTGTGAATCGTATACGGGAGGTGTGTGCCAGGCATTATGGACAGGGGTTGATCAATCCTTCACCTCTACGCACGCGTGCATGCATGGACGCACCAACACGCACACACACACACAGGATTCATGAGGTTTGAATTTCGACCGAGTAAACAACCATTGACATACCAAATTTGCCACTTGTCGTTTGGCATTAATAGGAGAGGACAAGGATTGGTTTGCTAATTAGCAGGATAATGTGACTGAGCGGCACTATGCCATCGCCATAAGTGTGCACTGTCACAAGTCGGTACCCGTTGTTATAACCCTAAATGTTTCTAGGACGTAAAACCCTAACACACTGTTTGAACAATCTAACTAAGCGCTATTAGTGATCCTACTATGCACATGCACCGTCTGATATTGGCGTGGTGTAAACATTCAAAACCCCCGGTCGGTGTGTAATCACATGCTGCATCGACCGCACATCATCTATACCTGCTGAACCCCGATAGCATTGAGTCATCTCTAGAGATACCAACCAGTCTTTAAATAGACACAGCAAAAACCCATCGCTCACTAAAAGCCAGTCACACCTCACCGGATTGGGGGAAACGGACAGAAAACAAACAATGTCCGGTTTGTGTCCGTACAAGTTTTGAACATGCACAAGACTAGGAATGGATGCCGCTGGACTGACGTCTACGGTTCTTGTCCGGTTTGATTTCGTTTCGTCCGTTGGCTATCCATTCATGTCCGTTTCATGTCCGTTCGTCCAGCGGCCATTTACCCGATAGCGCAACATTTTGACACATTTTGATCGGACTACACAATTCTGTCCGTTGCTCAATCCGGTGAGGTGTGACTGGGCCTTTACACGAATACCATTAAAGCCCCAGTCACACATCACCGGATTGGGGGAAACGGACAGAAACTGAACAAAGTTGGTTTTGTGTCCATACAAGTTTTGAACATCCACAAAACTAGGAACGGAGGCCACTGGACTGACGTCTACGGTTCTTGTCCGTTTTGAGTTTGTTTCGTCCGTTGGCTGTCCGTTTATGTCCGTTTTATGTCCGTTTCATGTCCGTTTGTCCAGCGCCCTTTGACCCGATATCGCAACATTTTGACACATTTTAATACATTTTGATACTTATGATGCCCGGACTAAGGCCCAGTGACACCTCACCGGATTGAGCAAACGGACAGAATTGCCTAGTCTGGTGGTGATAAGTATCAAAATGTATTAAAATGTGTCAAAGTGTTGCGAAGGCCGCCGGACGAACGAACATGAAACGGACATGAATGGATAGCCAACAGACGAAACAAACTCAAACTGGACAAGAACCCTAGACATCAGTCCGGCGGCATCCGTTCTTAGTTTTGTGCATGTTCAAAACTTGTATGGACACAAAACGGACTTTGTTCGGTTTCTGTCCGTCTCCCCCAATCTGGTGAGGTGTGACTGGGGCTTTAACTTTGAACTTGATTTGAGCCCAAGTCACACTATGGCTTGTGACAACTTTGGACCAAAGAACCTGCAGTTACCGGCGACCTCCTTCATCTATATCTGTTTCTCATTGAATTATGCAATGTAATTGTACTAACATATATTTCACATTACACAAATATATTTCCTCATTACACTACTCTAAAGAAGATTGAAAATACCTCAGTATTACCCTCATCTAGGTCACTCTCCTGTACACCACCAAGTGGAAAAGTTCAGTACTAAGCATGCACCACCCCTGTGGCACACATCTGAACTATTTCCGAGTTCGTTTGTTTTCCACGCGGCGGATATCTGGCCACTTTAATGTCTAACTTCAAATACTAAAATAGATCGCCGGAATCTACAAATAGTTGAGCGTATTCACGGTAAGTGTACGTCGGGCTTTAGACTTAAAATAATAAAGTCGCCCTACACCGACCTGTGTTGTGTGTGAGTAGCCTCAGTAGTAGATAAAAGATTCACCCGTTGTGCCTCCTGTGGCTACTGCAGCAGTACGGGGTGAATACTGTATCTACCTCAGTAGGTGCAGAGCGCGGTTGCTGTTGATGTTGGTCATACATTTTCTTTGGTAAAAGAAGCACATTATTATATCGAGAACAACGTTGAACGTGATATGATTAATAACAGATACTACCTTTCATCTTGCATTGGTTAATTGAGCTGATTCGTGATCACGTTAATAACTTAATTGTGTCGTGTGAACGCCCATTGGCCGTCCCAGTCCCGATGTCGTGCCACCCGTCACGTGATGGCGCGTGCGCCGTGACGTCACAGCTGCAAGTAAACAAACAAGTGCAAGTCGATCTTGGGCGCGCTCACGTGCCAACAGTTAACGTTACGGCCGGGCTGTGTTGGTCAGACATGTATGGTACAGTGACTGTGCAAGAGGAGTATTGTGCATTTCTTATTTAAGTCAGGTTGGCGACTTAATATAGTGTATTCCATTTCCTTTAGGTTATATAACCATATTGTGACGTTGCTGAATCGTACTTGTAACGTTTCTGTATGCTTGCCTGCCAATGACAATGTCAATGTGGCCTGAATTAATCGTCGATCACCGTATCGGATCATACATCCATACTATAGGCATAGCTGATTCTACACCATTTCATACAGAACGCACATTGCTTTTGTCGCCCAAATATGTGCCTTTAAGGAGAAGAAGAAATCTACCCTTTGGAACGTATGATCAGTAGGGCCTACTAGCCCTAGGTCTACACTACAGCGGATATATGCCATATGGAACTCTCGTCACTTTCTGCTGCTCTTCGAGACATCTCAAAATCGAGTCAGATCGGATACGAATGTCGAATCGTGCCAATTATAAAGAAGCATCACTGGTACTAAACTAATTTGGCAGTGTGTAAACATGTCGATACGCTGGTCTGACCTTCAACCGCCGAATTCGCGGCCAACATCCAACTCCCTTCATCTCACACGGCCACGGACATCGTCCATGAAGAGGCCCCCGTCGTTCACCCAACAGCCTGAGGAGGCCAGCTTCAATGAACGGCTCCAGTTTCCCAGCGCCAACAGTGTCAGTGGCCCTGGTTTGTACATGTCAGACCACTGTCGCCTGAGGGACCTGAGTGTAGCGGCATTTTCCCAGAGGCTGACAGACAATAGTTGGTTACAGCCGTGTGAGCTGAGACAGTCGTTGGCATCTAGAGATTCGTATCCCTTCTGTGTGTGTTTAGGTTATATCGATATCGGAGCACTTCCCAACAAACTACATCACGTAAGGTTTCCCCTATATTAATAGTATATTCGACGATTTTCTGACTTACATGTTGGTATCCCTACACGTATCTGTCGAAAGACTAAATGCCCAATGATACTTGTGTCGGCAGCATAGGCCATAGTTGTACTAGTAGTAATAGCAACAGCAGCACTCATAATAATAGTAGAGTAGTATTGTAATTATTGACTGTTGATGGGTCATGTCTACAAGTGTAGACCTACCCAATATCACGACAATTGTTTCCCTTGTAGGCCTATCATATAGAGCCATAGATACAAGATTACAACCACGGTAGGGTAGTCGGAATCGGGAATTACACTTGGTCGTTCAATTCGATGTGAACTGGTATGGCCATCAAGCTAGCGAATATTTTGTGAATAATTATTATCGTTTAGTATTATCGTTTCAGCGACACAAATCTACTCGAAATATATTCTGTGATTAGTTATTTACAGAATTCTTTTTTTTAAATGTGTGTAGCTATCTTTTATTTAAACATCGAACTAGCAGTAATATATTCACGAGCGAGAGAGAAAGAAAGTAGTATATTCACGACCGAGGGAGAGAAAGAAAGATACAAGATTAGAAACAAGACCACAATAAAAGTTAATTAAATACAAGTGGAAACCTGCCCCCTCTAGCGCCTCGCTAACATAGCACAGACGTTTACCATAGCGTGATTACCTTATCATGTAAAAAGTCTGCAACTGATCATGGGTGTACACGCTCAAACTTTGAGCCGGGCCGTGACTACGCGTTGTGTGCTATTGATCAACGGTTAAGTGAAATAGCCTGTTTACCCAAACCTTAACATTCAGTGTGATTGTGGAACTGCTCATAATGCTGCTGGTTTGTCTGGGTGTGTACATTCTATGTCACTGGCACGTGATGGATCAAAGAAACAGTAGTCAAGGGCATAATTTTTCACGTTATCTTAATTACTAGTTTTGAAAAATGTTGAAGATCGTGCCTTCGTTGGTAAATGTTTGTTAATAGTTAGATATGTTGCATACGGTACCAGTGCATATCAACACCGGGTTGTAAGATAGCATTGACAATACAGGTCAGTGTTAAAGCTGCATAGTCCGATGAAGCATCAAATTTTTAAAACCAAAACAAGTATCTCAATTTGATTCTACATATCTAACTTAAATACTGGTGCACTTGTTAAACATTTGTCGCCACATACTGAGGCAATTTAATAGAACCTATTACTGCAGAACCCTATGGTGTCAGAGTTTTGGCAAGCTTGCCCAAACTAATTTTGCTTGTTTGCACTTCAAATATCTCAAAAGTTAGCTATTTAAAATAAAAGTTACTTCAAGTGAAAGTAGGGTAGAATATAACGATCACCCTAATATGTTTATCTCAGAAAATGACAGAAACTCAAAACCCAGCGGACTATGCAACTTTAATTACCTGCAGTAGGCCCTACTTGCAGTTAGATTATAGTGAATTCTATCAGGGAACCAGTCTCATATATCAGTTGTTGGGAGTGAGAGTGTCGCAATCAGTACTTTGAGGTGTGTTCTTTTGTTGCGGTTCGTCTGTTGGATGCCATCTCTGGATGATAACTTGGGATTGAAAACCAAACTTCTAGACTTGAGACAAGTATTTCGCTAACCACTCAAATAGATTTACATTTTATCGTGTGGTTGTTGTCACCTTGTTATGTGCACCTTGTGGCTGTAATCATATATATAATGTTGATTGTGCCTTATAGTGACAGGTCCACTTTATGGAAAAGGTTCCTAAAGGATGCAAAAGCCCTCCCAAAAACCCTTTCTTGACTTATTTTAGTTTCTCCTCATGACTAACCTGTTTATGGTAGCTTTTTATGGTAAATGAAATTTCTTTATTCTTTAGCTATTTTAACGAAATTGGAAAGATGTCATATCATGATTTCATTGTGCATGCCGTAGAATGTTCCTGTTAGTGAAGACGACATTAATTTCAGGGATGAAAGATCTCCGCGGTTTCGCGGATTTTCGCGATTATTTATATTTACCGATTAACTTTAAGCAAAATTTATTAAAAAAATTAGGTGTATAATAACCTTAGATGTTGCTAGAACATGAAGCCCAAACAAGAGCCAGTTAGGTATGGGCAATAATACAGTCGCAACAAGGTTAGTTGAAAACTGACTTCTGGGATTTTTCTGCGATTCCCTGACAGTGCTAAGTGTATGGGAGAAGATCCGCGTTATCGCGGAAATTTGCCGTCGGTGTAATAATCGAGGCCCGATTTCCGCGATTTTAGCCGGAGACCACTTTCATCCCTTCATTATGCATGTTGCCGGTAACATGAGTAATTCACGACGTTGGAGACCGTGTTAGTGTTGCCTAGCGAGATACCCTGACATGTTGCGAGTGCATTTCAGGGTACGCCAATAACGTCGTAGCATTGTTGTCACTAAGGGAACTAAAGCCTGGTACACACCTCCCGTATACGATTCACGCGCTAAAACCCATTGACCGACCCGACCCGACCTGACCCATCCCGACCCGACCTGATTCCTGACTAAAACTGAAAATGGGTAACAATACACATACCCCGACTGCTAAAGACTGGGGCGCTCACATATACCGTCCGTTTCACAACTGGTCTCCGGACACCTGGCGTCATTTGCCTGAACTAGACCAACATGAGCACCTCCTATGACACCCCTCTTCCATTCCTCCCTTCCACCCCCCCTCTTCCATTCCCTCCTCTTCCATTCCCCCCTCTTCCATTCCCATCTTCCATTCAGGCAAGAGGGGGAATGCAAGGGGAGAATGGAAGAGGTGGAAATGGAAGAGGGGAGAATGGAAGAGGGGCGAATGGAAGAGTGGGAATGCAAGAGGGGGGGGAATGCAAGAGGGTGAACGGAAGACGGGGAACGGATGATGGGGAACAGAAGAGGAGGGACGGAAGAGGAGGAATGGAAGAGGAGGGACGGAAGATGCGGAATGGAAGAGGGGGAATGGAAGAGGGAGAATGGAAGAGGGAGAATGGAAGACAGGGACTGTAAGACGGGGAATGGGAAACTGAAGATGGGAAATGGAAGACGCGGGGATCAGAAGAGGAGGAACGGAAGAGGAGGAATGGAAGATGAGGAACAGAAGAGGGGGGATGGAAGATGCGGAATGGAAGAAAGGGGAATGGAAGAGGGGGGATGAAAAGGGGGAATAGAAAGGGGAATGCATGAGGGGGGAATCCAACGGTCTAGGTCTTCTCTGTTAAACGGACTTTCTTTCGTCTTTCAACAAGTTAAGATGCCGCGAATTAAAGGCACGCGTAAGCTCAAGTCGCGCAGGAAAATATCAATGGAAGGGAGGAGCAGTGTCAAAGCAAAAGGAAGTTCACCGGACCAGTCACCACGTCGACGTTTAGAAACTCCTTCTACGTCTAAAAGTTATCACAATTCTGCTCCAATAGTTGATCCGCCGGACGTGGTGACTGTTTCTTACCTTAAGAAGACTTTGAAGTCTCAGTCCGACACAAATACTAAGTCGTTGTGGTAGGAATGTCCATCACTAGGCAAAGTAGCAACCGTGTAAGTCTTTGCTTTTCTAGTATATATATATATCTGGCCCACACTACCTTCCGCGCGGCGCTTAGACGCTTTAACCACTCGGCCACCTTGTCCGGTCACTATCTGTCACTATCGAACAGCCCTTGGCGTTCTAGGTATTTATTGGTTCTCATGTTTACTGGGGGCTAACACTAGTAACAGGCGACTCGGCCAGCCAGCACAATAATGCTATGTGAACCACTTAGCTGATAGCCAGTTCACCAGTACACCGAACTGAACTGTGAAAGTTTAACACCGTGGTTTAATTAAACCAGGTATAGATTCTATCCTGTATGTGAGTGGTGGGTTTGGGGCTACTTTAAGCTGAGACACTATATACGCTAATTTGAAGTGTTTCCAAATAGCCACCCGATCACTTTACTCATTATTTATTGAACGACTTTGGGGCAGGTGCGCTCTGTCTACCTGATGGCGTTTTGTTGTTCTGGTTTCATTCTGATATGTGTAAAGTTGGAGTCTAGGATCGGTTTTATTTTGTCCAATTGGATAGGCTTACATTTTTTTTTTATTGAGTGCGTGTGCATAGGTAGAGGATGGACTTGAAGCGAACTTGTGATCGTCGATCAATATCAGAAACATGCCATTCCTGTTATGTGGAAGTATGTGGGAGGTGTGATGTGCGAATCTGTTATACCTGGCCACATGCTTCTTTCTAAGTTTCTTTGATGCCTCGTTCAAATAATCTGCGGTACACACATAGTTTTGTGGTGTTCACATAGTTTACTTGTTCAAGTCCTTTCATTCCTCTTGGATGCATATGCATACAGACATATATTTATATATATATATATATATAAATCGAGGTTCTATTGGAGGAGTGCATTCACTTTTTCGGGCAAGTGAATCAGCATAGTTGGAACATAAGTACCAGGATTACCCAGGTGGCGGCGCCACCATCGCACCATAGGCTCGGGCAGAATCCTAGCTGATATCGGACTGGACGAAAAACCGAGCGTATAATGATATATAATAATAATAATAAAAATACCTCAAGCCGAGGATTTATACACGTATATATATATATATATATATATATATATATATACATGTATACATACATACATACATACATACATACATACATACATACATACATACATACATACATACATACATACATACATACATACATACATACATACATGTATACATACATATGGGAGACTGGGGGGCCATTGAGACATTTTTTCTGTTTTGTTAAATATCTGGACTTTCAGAAACAAGAGACACAGGACAAGTCGTAACCAACAACAGGTTCATTTGTTCATCTAAAATAAGCACACAAAAATACACAAGTGCTTCACAGTCATTAACTGATGATTGTTTTATGAACGTCCCAATGTGCCCCATATATGGGGCACAATGTATGGAGTGAAATCTACACCCGGAAAGATCAGTCGCTTAACTGCACGAGCTGTGTCACCAGTCGACACTGGCTGCGGAAGGAGAGTAACAATGTGTCCCAGATCCACTTCATCAATATCGATAATCTCGGGGACGATGAAAGCATATCCACCTCTAGTGTGCCATCTTCAGTTAGCCCACTAACTATAACGCCTGCGAAATGAGCTACACTCTTCTTGGAAAGATACTGCACTATAATGTATGTGCCATCCTTCAGATTGTCTCTGGATGGGACTTCAAAGTCTCGCATATCGTCATCTTCAGAGTCATCAATACACATAGGTTGAGAGTCATCAGAGTCGTCATCCAGGTGTCCCTTGTTCACACAAGCTGGCTTGCGTTTTCTTCCCTTTTGAACCTTGTTTTTCTTGGATTTGCTATCGTCCACTGCCACACTTGTGGCTACATTTTCCCCTTTCTTTTCCTGTTGAGAACTTATTTCACCTTGCATACGATCCTTTTCCGGTGTGTCAGTGATAATCAGTGCCTGCCTCTTCTGCCTCCCACCAACGTTCTGTTTCCTAGGTGGGGCCTTTGGGAAAGGTCATACTTCATGTGGTGAGAAATGTGTCGGGGTAGCAGTGGATATGTTGAGTGTTAGAATTTTAGTGGGAGTCGTTTGTTCTGCCATGGTTGATGTGCTCGGCTGTTGGCTTGAGCTAGCACTGGCCACGTATTCAGTGTTGGATGCTACCTGCTTTATTATTTTCATTTTTGCTTTGATCACCCTGATCTTCATCTTGTGTGATAGGTCTATCTGTCACATACTGACATAGGAAGACATGATTTCATGTTCGCCGAAGACATTCCGATCACATGAAGTTGTTTATTATCTTGTGTAAAATGTCTGCATGTAGAACATTAGTAACAACTGTAGAACAAGAAATATGCCAAGTTTGGTCATCAATAAACATGTAGTTGTTGTCTCAAAATGAGCTTGAATTGAAGTCCTAGAGTGAGCGGTGAATTTGGAGACATTCCACCTCCCTTCCAGCATGGAAAAACACGCCAGGTCACAGTGCCCGGCCTGTCCTGGAACCATGGCTTACTGGCTGAGAAGGAATGTTGGGGGACCAGCTAGTCTGTTGCAGGGTTACAATAGCTCGGCGTGAGCTGGTTCAGTGCTGCTGCTATGTTCAGTGTGGCTTGACATTGTTGTATTGTGTTCAATGTGGCTTGACTTTGTGTTGTGTTGTATTGTGTTCAGTGCGGCTTGACCAGCGGGTGAGGCGCTGAACGTTGATAGTCCATGATGCCTAATTAATAAGTTAGGCCGTGCCACGTTATACCCCTGTCACACTACGATGTAATGAGCAAACGTAAGCCTGACGTGATCACGTTTTGTCATTACCTTGACGTACGTTGGGTTATGTTATGATGACGTTAGACTGACGTCGAGCTACGTCACATTACGTCGGCGCGTGTCAAAGTTTTGAACCTGTTCAAAACTTTCGACGTAAATCGAACATACGGGTTTATGTTCGCCGTACGTTCTGTACACGTTCGGCGAACGTCAATGATGTTAAACAGATGTTAGTCAAATGCTGCTCACTGCGTTCAACTACGTTCCACTACATTGACCCACATTAAACCCGGTGGAAACGTCCATGCGGCGTAATGGGAATGTCAGGAGAACATACATTCAACGTACGTTCAACATTTCGCCACCGTGTCATGACGTATGTAACGTCAAGTAAAATAGTTCTGGCGATGGAATAACATTCATAACGTTCCGTGAGCGTAATGACATTGTCTTCTCTCGTTGAATGACAGTATCACTACGCTTTACCGACGTTACGCTCTCGTCAACTGCGCTGCATCCATGTTCAACTTGTGCCCAAATTTGCATACTATGCCGAGAAGTTCAACGTTTTCACATTCTCCCTACGCTGACGTCGTTACGTCGTAGTGTGACAGGGCCTTTAGAGTCATCCACTAAGTAAAGGTAATGGAGCGAACGAAGTCTCTATGAGCATGACTAATTTGACCCTGCCGCTACTCCTCACATTCCGGGGCCACACTCACCCGTGTGCATCGTGTGTCCTGGATTTTTTATAATTGAAACCAAATGAAAGACAAGCACGTAGGCATATGTATTTTCCCTCGTGGGTGGGGGGGGGGGCGGAGTGATTTCAAATGGGTCAAAGTCGACAGCCGAAGCCCATTTGAAAACACTCCACCCATCTACAACGACAATAACAATGCCTACAATTATGGACATTTCTGTCATTTACTTCTTATTGCACACATAGAAAACTATTTTGGTATTCATATTTGGACTATATATTCTAATGACTTCATATGGCACTTGTACCATTTAACCGAGCAAGGCATATTAAAGTAGCAGGAACGAATAATGCATGTGTGGTGAGGGCGGCAGCTCGTGTCTTAATATACGTATGATGCCCCATGCCACTCCCCTTTTCTCTCTTGTTTTTAGTGCCGAGAGGTTTAATGCATGAGTGATTGTGAATTTACGTCCTGTCGGCAACAAAGGCCACAACAAGCTGTTGGTGATGAGTGCAGAAAGGTACACATGACAATATGTTAGTGATGAGTGCAGAAAGGTACACATGACAAGCTGTTACTGTGTTAGTGATGAGTGCAGAAAGGAACATGACAAGCTGTTAGTGATGAGTGCATAAAGGTACACCTGACAAGCTGTAAGTGATAAGTGTAGACAGGTACACATGACAAGCTCGTTAGTGATGAGTGCAGAAAGGTACACATGACAAGCTGTAAGTGATGAGTGCATAAAGGTACACATGACACGCTGTTAGTGATGAGTGCATAAAGGTACACATGACAAGCTCTAAGTGATGAGTGTAGACAGGTACACATGGCAAGCTCGTTAGTGATGAGTGCAGAAAGGTACACATGACAAGCTCGTTAGTGATGAGTGCAGAAAGGTACTCATGAGAAGCTGTTAATGATGAGTGCAGAACGGTACACATGAAAGCTGTTACTGGGTTAGTGATGAGTGCAGAAAGGAATACATTACAAGCTGTTAGTGATGAGTGCAGAAAGGTACACATGACAAGCTGTTAGTGATGAGTGCAGAAAGGTTCACATGAGAAGCTGTTAGTGATGAGTGCAGAAAGGTACACATGACAAGCTGTTAGTGATGAGTGCAGAAAGGTACACATGACAAGCTGTTAGTGATGAGTGCAGAAAGGTACACATGACAAGCTGTTAGTGATGAGTGCAGAAAGGTTCACATGAGAAGCTGTTAGTGATGAGTGCAGAAAGGTACACATGACAAGCTGTTAGTGATGAGTGCAGAAAGGTACACACGACAAGCTGTTAGTGATGAGTGCAGAAAGGTACACATGACAAGCTGCTAGTGATGAGTGCAGAAAGGTACACATGACAAGCTGTTCGTGATGAGGGTAGAAAGGTACACATGACAAGCTGTTAGTGATGAGTGCAGAAAGTTACACATGGCAAGCTCGTAAGAGATGAATGCAGAAAGGTACACATTACTCCGATACCAATATGTGTCGCCAACTACCATTGTTCGACGGCTGGATGACCATTGTCCCGGCACTGACAAATTGTTTATTCAGCAGAGGAATAAACACTTTTTTTTTTTTTTTTAAGAATTAAAAAAAAAGGGTCACTGTGTGATGCGTCAAATGTTAGTGTTACTATTAGTGGTGGATACAGAGAGGTTAGTGTTTGTGAGGTCTTCAGAGTAGATCTATGTTTACACTTCTCAGGGATGAAACATCTCCGCGATTCCGTGGATTTCCGGGATTTTTCAATCCCGCAGCACCATCAGCGTATACTAATATGTGGTGCAGACTCTGAAGCACTATCAGCATATACTACTAATAAATGCTCCAAGCGGCGCAGCACTATCAGCATACACTACTAATACATGCTTCAAACGGCGCAGCACTATCAGCATATACCAATATATATGAAACCCGACTTCCAGGAATTTTCCGCGATTCCCTGACAATGCTAAACCTATGGGAGAATATCAGCATTTCCGCTTTTTTTCCTGTAGACCACTTTCATCCCTGACTTCTGTCATTTCTCAATTAGTACCTTTAAACATGCATCACGTATAACTGTATAATGTACATATAGAAACTATAATTAATACTGGAACTCTTTTCTTTATATTCAGTTTCGAGAGCGACCAGCTTTGACCGTTATCCTTGTATGACCATATACTGGTCCCAACACGACCTAACGGGGTGGCCGAGTGGGTAGGCTTCTCACATGAGAGGTCGTGGGGTCAGTTCCCGGTTGAGTCATACCAAATACATACCAAATACATACCAAATTGATAGTTGTCCTTATCTTCTCTGGTGCACAGCATTACTAGGATAGCGCAAAGACTGGTCATTGAGTGGCAGAGTAATGTGGCATATCGAGTCAAGTGGGATAACACTATATGGTCATCATGAATGCGTACTACCACACACTTTTGTGTCTGTCTCGATGTGACCATGAATGTTGCTAGGACGTAAAACCCCATTCACTCACCCACTCACTCACAGATCAGTGTACTGTTCAGGTAGGGAGGGTAGAGTTGCATCTGAAGGTGCAGGAGTGGATAACAATTAACAGTAGACACCTAGCGTGCAGGCATCTACTGTTATGATTAAATGAAGGGCGTGGTCTCCCCCAACCCCCCAACCCCTGCCAATGGTTACTGCGCTGTTGATGGGACGGGTGAACACTTGGCATCGTCACTGTAGACTATAGTATATATACTAACGCATCCGCCATGGATTTTGGGTGCGTTCGGAAACGCTGTTGTGCAAAACCCGAGCAATCATATGTATACGTATGTACAGGGAACGTTTTGTTTGATATCGTGTCGTGAATCGCAATACAATTTATGTAGATTGCTACGCAAACGCATCGCATAAAATTGTGAACCATATATACCCACTTCCGTGTCCCGTTAGTTACAGTAACATTAAAATAAAGCGCGATAACTTTTTTAAACAGAATTGTTTTAGTTGCCTTAAAAAGAATTGCTACACAAAATGACCAATTGCTAATCAATTTCCAAATTGATTAGCAATTGTTGTTAATCAGAATTTTCAGAACAAAATACTCCCTGATGTATGTATGTACATGTTTGCATGGATGTATGTATGTGCAAATAGGTTGGCCTTTCTCTTCTATACTTTAACTCAGCGATTCCAGGATAGAACAACAGTTAATTATTATTATTATTAATATTAATGTGTGAAGCAAACCGATGATGATAGTGTGTGTGTGTGTCTTCCTCCCTCTTTGCAGATAGCGAATGTCGAGAACATTGAATATCAGCTGAGAACCACGTTCTTTGACGTGACTTACAAACAGTTCTTTGGTCGCACCTGGGTCGGTAAGCCCAAACCGGGGAAGGCCCCCTCGGGTAACCCGCTCAGGGTGGTTTACAACCAGGTAAGTCACCTTCCTCTCTCTTTGCCTTATTTCCCTCGTTATTGCATGTTCGTATTCACCACCATATTTTGTAAATATATTATAATATACACAAATCATATTGGCTCCTATGGGAATATAACCCAAGGGCTTGGGATTTTAGGTGGTAGGCAGTCTTTTTCAGCGATGAAATAAAACGTAATGGAATAAAGCGCTATACGACATCATATATTTCAATCTTTTTAAAAAGTATTTGCAATCTTAGGTTGTATGCAGCTGCATACCTGCTTATATGAAAGCTAGGCCCCTGAAAGTGAAACCCATAGCACCCTGGACACTGAGCTCTCTTACACAGCCAAGTAAGCATTGCTGTCACGACTAATTTAACCTCAGGCATCATTGCAAAGTAGTGAGCTTGCTGGCTTGTCAAGAAATACTCATTTATCAAAGAAGCAGCCACCTCGGAAAATAGTCCCATTCTATTGCCTGACCCCACCTGCGTTACCTGACGGTTGGTTGCGCCATTTCTCTACATTTGTAGCAAGCGCCCCTTTTGTAAATACGGATTGCATTGATGTAGCCATGTTCCTGTTGTGTTACAGAATGTGTATTTCCACACGGCCCTTAGTGATGCGTCCATCCTCGTCGTTGTCGAGCTGGTTGCCGTCTCACACCTGGGCGGCGGCCACACGAATCAGGTGAGCGCCTTCTGTGTCACGTACACACTGCACTGTGCACACTGCACTCTGCATCTCGCGTGGGCGAGAGTTGTAGGGCAGGAGCTCATGGGGTCCAGCCTAGCTGGAATGTTAACCAATTTTCTTCTGTATAGCAATGTTATAGATGCATGCCATCTAAGAAAATGCAAGTCTGGTGGGCACGCGCTGGTGGGTGTGCTCAGGAGGGCCATGAGAATGGAACCCTAAAATTGAGCTAGATTAGCTCATGAGTTAACCTGATGAAGCCCATTGGAAAATGTCCGGTATAGTCCCAGGTATCATGAATGGCCATTGCCAGACATTTTCAGTGGTGGAATATATCCGCCAGAGACCCATGAATGACCATAACCCCAAAATTGAGCTAACTCAGCTCATAAGTTAACCTGATGAAACTTATTGGAAACTGTCCGTGATAGTCCCTTGAATCATGAATGGCCACTGCCACACATTTTCAGTGGTCGAATGTGCCTGCCAGACACACTCAACCTCTCAAAATGTCTGGCAGTTATACTTCATGGTACCTGGGACTAGGCTGCTCATTTTCCAATAAGTTTCATCAGGTTAACTCATGGCCTGATTTAGATCAATTCTGGGGATAGGAGCATTCGGAGGAGTCTGGAAAGCATATTCGACCACTGAAAATGTCTGGCAGTGACTATTCATGATGCATGGGACTATGCTGGACAGTTTCCAATAAGTTTCATCAGGTTAACTCATGAGCTGAGTTAGCTAAATGTCTGGCAATGGCCAATCATGATACCAGAGCCGCGTTCAGAGTCTGTCTCGGAGGCGTCTCGTCGGCTTTTTGGCTTAAATCCGTTCAAGGTGCGTCTCGGCGATGTCTCGGCAATGCCTCCCTTTTCAATCAGGAGACAAAAGCGCCTCGAAAATGGCCGCCGTATCCAGTAGTTTCAGCATATCACAGCACAGCATTTCCATTGCAAATGGCCACCGCCTAAGGGGGTGGCCATTTTCGAGGCGACAAACTGCTTGTGCAGTTCAGACTGGCGTGATGTCAGTGCCATCTCCGAGGCGCCTCCGAGACGGACCCTGAACGCGGCCCTGGACTATGCGGGAGATCTTCAAATGGGTTTAATCAGGTTAACTCACAAGCTAATGTAGCTAAATTTTGGTGTCCCTTTGTCATGGCCCTCCTGACCACACCCACCAGTGTGTGCAATAATTCACAGCTAATGTATAAAATATAGCTGTATTTGGTATTGAGTGAGAAAGCATCTGGTAGCACACTCTACCTCTCTAAATGTCTGGCACTTATCCTTCATGGTACCTGTGACTAGGCTGCTCATTTTCCAATAAGTTTCCTCAGGTTAACTTATGGCCTGATTTAGCTCAATTTTAGGGGTAGGAGCATTCGGGGGAGTCTGGAAAGCATATTCCACCACTGAAATTGTCTGGCAGTGGCCATTCATGATGCATGGGACTATGCCAGACAGTTTCCAATAAGTTTCATCAGGTTAACTCACAAGTTAAGTTAGCTCAATGTTGGGGTTATGGTCATTTGTGGGTGTCTGGTGGGCATATTCAATGACTGAAAATGTCTGGCAATGGCCATTCATGATACCTGGGACTATGCCAGACATTTTCCAGTGGGTTTCATCAGGTTAACTCACAAGCTAATCTAGATCAATTTTGGGGTCCCCTTGTCATGGCCCTCCTGACCACACCCACCAATGCATGCCCGCTAGACTTGCATTTTCTTACATTGGCAAAAATCTGCAACAGATGAAAAGTTGTTAACTGTCCAGCTAGGCTGGACCCCATGGTCTCCTGGTCTATTGGGGCGAGACCGGAAACGCAGGGTCTATTCCAGCTCAGCGTATTTATTAAAAATTGCAATAATCTGATGGGTTTGCAGGGTAGGACAGGAACTATTTTTCCCACTTTCCCAATTGGGTAAGTGACTGAATTTTTTACTTGCCCAAGTGGCAAAATTACTTGCCCAAGCCCAAGTCAGCCAAGGGAAACTGAAACATGCTACTGCAGATCAGAAAAATAATGACTTGCCCATTTTGGCAGGTCACCGAGAAAGTCTTCATCTGCCCGACCAAGTAAGCTAGGTGCCCCGGGCAACCGGGCAGTCCTTATTGTCCTGCCCAGTATTTCTACCACATCTTTTTAGGTAAATTGATAAGGTTGGCTGTTATAATCCATCTTACTTTACCTTGAAGCAAAATGATGTCCTTCGATACCAGTTCAGGATAAGCCCTTTAAGTAACTCATTCATTGATAAAGCTAATGTTGCTTAGGTCTTATTGTGTTGCTTATCTCTCACATTTTGTATTCAAAATATCCACACACGCACGCGCGCGCACGCACGCACGTGCACACACACACGTGCGCGCGTGCATACACACACACACACATGCGCGCGCGCGCGCACTGTATATTCACCCAAATTGGTGGTGCGCCATGCTGACCAGTCTGTGCTGTTTCCTTTCGGTCGTAGTTGTCGTGCGGGTGGGGGTTCTTTCGCCCCTTCATGCAGGACGTGAAGATGTCCGACCTGTCGAGCACCTCGACCAATGCTGACAATCGCCTCGACTTCTACCACGGCTCGCCGCGAGCACTACTCTACCTGGACGAACCACTCGAACGTCAGTGACCACCATAGTGCTTCCCTTTGTTTCCATTGTCATGTCTTAAGCCAGGATTCCATATATCTGGTATGCGAATGCATACAAGGTCTGCAGTGACTTTCCGCTGTTTGTATTGGAAACGGCACACCCATTTTGTATTCGCACCACTCGCTACATGGAGCGATCCAGTTTGCTGTCTACACAAATTGACAAATGGAAAACATTTAAATACAATAAATGTTTTCCATTTTATGTTGCATTCGATTTCGCATACTACATATCACATATATGGAATCCTAGCTTTATGCTAGTTATGCATCTTTAGTTGGATTTGAAAGTGTGGGTGAATTAATCTATGGATACCAGGTCTTGTCGCTGGTTGGATTTGTACTCAGAGCTGTGGTTACGTTATGATGGCATAATGAGGAAGCTGGCAACAGATCTAGTTAAAAGGTTATTCACCGTTACAGTTAATGAGCACACATTGCGAATTGATATAATGTAGACATGTCTAGTTTGATATCAATCCGTGATACGTACGTCCTGTAGCCTTAATGGTGGAAGTACCACATTGATTACATTACTCTAAATACCAAATGTGTAATATTTACTTGGAACTGAATATTGAAATTGAAAGACAACAAGGACTACTTTTACCTGTATTTCTGTTGTTTCTTGCGCCAAGTGGTCTGAATTGAACGTAGAACCAAGAGAGAACCACTGGCTACCTATGATGGTACTGAAAACCGCCTATAATTGATACTTGTTGCTAACTAGGCTGGCACTCAGCATGACTAGGATAGGGAATGGACTGGTTAGCCAGTATTAGGATAATGTGACTGAGTGTGATATCGGGCCATGGTGCCAGCAGCCTGGTCCCACAGTGTGGCAGCATTATAAAGTTGCCTTGAGTGCACACTGTCACAAGTCATTGCTCTTACTAATATGATCTTAGAAGTTGCTAGGACATAAAACCCAAACAAACCTATATATGCTTTCAGACTGCAGAATGCTTTCACAAGTCAGCGGGTGTCATGTGCTGTTCAGCATTCACACCCATCGTCACCTGAAACGAGTCATGCATCTCATCCCGCAAAATGTGTTCGTCGGCGCTAACGATACCATTCCCGGGTTGGCCGACGCACCCAGGGATGACAAAGGTAGGCCCTGCCCACAGCCACCCCCGTACCGCCCTTAGGTGACCGGTGCTCCCATCCTGTAGGCTCAGCCCACAGCCACACCCTCAGCACTCTCAGGTAAACGCAGCTACCCGCCTGTAGGCCCAGCCCACAGCCATCCCCCAAACCCCCTTTAGGTGAACGCTGCTCCCAGCCTGTAGGTCCAGCCCACGGCCACCCCCTGTACCACCATTAGGTGAACGCTGCTCCCAGCCTGTAGGCCTAGCCCACAGCCACACCCTCACCACTCTCAGGTAAACGCAGCTACCCGCCTGTAGGCCCAGCCCACAGCCACCCCCTGTATCACCCTCAGGTGAACGCTGCTCCCAGCCTGTAATCCCAGCCCACAGCCACCCTCGTACCGCCCTCATGCCCAAAACCCATGAAGCCTTGCTAAATCAACAGATCTCTTCCACTGTTCAAACATCCAAGATCCTCACAGTTTTGGCAAGCTTGACTGCCCCCACACCCATCTCTTCCCATTTGTTTAAAATCGTCTCATAATCTCATGCCTGAATAATTCATAGTTACTATTGTTGTACAGCCTGAAAGACCAACACCCGATGCTGAAAGAATACATTATTCAACTGGAAGACATTTTTTCAAACAAAAACAAAGCCTCGGTAATGTATAGTCTGATAACAGTTTAGCAGCAAAGACCTGTGGTTGAGAATGACTCATGCTATTAAGAGCACTATTAATTTGCATTATTTTTTTATGTTTATTTAATTTATTTGTATATTTAAATTTATTTAAATGAAGTACCTTCACAAGACTTGATGCTTGCAGTCAAAGACCCACTGCGTAAGCCAAGGCAGGTGAAGGCGATGCCGTGCTACCTGGAGAAGCTGGTGCTGTCGCTCGCACCGACCACGGAGAAGGTGGAAGAGGAGATGTGTCGTCTGCTCAACGAGGACCACATCAACCGTGAAAATAAAGTAGCAGACGGCACTAGTGTGTCCATCAAGGAGCGAAGACTTCAGGTTAGTAGTGCAGCCTCCCCTGATTGTGGTCACTCCTCAGGCTGAAGTAGTTAACTACTACCGGACGTGGTGGCCGAATCGGTAGAGCGTAGGTTTTCCATGCAGAAGGTCGGTAGTTTGAATCCCAGCCGAGTCAAACTTATAAAATTGATACTTGTCGCTACCTAGCCTGGCACTCAGCATTAATATGATCGGACAAGGAGTGGTTAGCACAGTGTCAGGATAATGTGATCATGTGTGGGTTATTGGGTCATGGTGCCAGCATCTTGGTCTCCCAGTGGGACAGCACTATCAAGTATTAAAGTTAGCTTAAGTAAGTATCAACCTAGTGTAGGTGTAAAGATGGGGGATGTAGCTTCCTCGCGCTATGCTCGGAATAGTTTTTGCTACACCGTCACTGAAACGCAAATTAGCCTCTAACTAAAGCAATGTATGTCTCGATCTGAACACTGGACTCTGACAGCAAAATGAACCCGTCGGTGCCAATTAAAGCTGCACAATCCGATGAAAGCATTAACTTTTCTAAACCAAAGCATATTTAACTTAGATAGGGGTTCATTCTTTAAATATTTGTTACACTTACAGTTTGGTGCTCTTGTGCTATGCTCGAAAATGAGTAAACCGATTCTATTCCATTGTTTCGATGTGCACACCAAAATTAATGTTAATATTTTCACTTCAAATATCTACCCTTAAAAATAAAAGTTACTTCAAACGAAAGTAAAGTAAAATATGCTAATCAAGATATATCTCAAATAAATTGCAGGAACTCAAAACCACAGGATTTTAAGACAATGATTACCGCGTTCTTATTTGGAAGAGACGTTCTTCAAGAGGTCATGATGATGGTGCCTCAAGTGTTTACCTTTATAGCCCTCTGCCCTTCTCCCCTATCAATGCTGAGATTAGACTCTTACTGAGTGACATCAAGTGGTCAGTGACCGTGTCGTCTCGATTTACAAACACTGGGGGGACACTTGCTGTGGTGACTTACCTGTCAATCACAAAGTCCAAAAGTTTTTAATGTTTTAATTCAACTTGTATAAAACCATAATTTATAGCCATTAGGCAGTATATTATTTCCCGTGTCATAGCTATTTGTAATGTACTGGGTATTCATGAACATCTAGAGCTCATATAAAGGTGAATACCCAGCTAATTGTTGGGTAATTTCCCGTATGCAGAGGAAGGAGTGGCAGAGAACAGTTGGGTTTGAAGAGTGTACATGTATCCTCACCTTGCTCTACCTGTTGCTTCTCCATAACTACAACAGCATCGTTTTGATTATATTTGGCAGACCGAAATGATAGACAATTTTACACTAACTTACCACTTTAATGTTTTGTCATAAAGTTTTTAACTTGTTTTTCTCCCATCCTTCAGAGGGTTATGTTCTTGTCAGACTTGAAGTGTAGGTCTGTTCTATTTATAGATTGGCGTTCACAATGGATGGTGCTATATTGACAAAGTGGAAGTGATACACCTCAGTGACGACACAGGCGCTAGTAAAGGGATGTTAAGACGGGGCAGCATTCGTGGGCACCAGCGGACCCCGTCCACCGGCTCGCAGTGGGTACCTCTGTCTACTCGCCTTTATAGAATGTTATAAAATGGCAGATGATACCAGTGCACCCAACTCGCAGTGGGTACCTCCATCTACTCAAACTTATAGAATGTTATATAACTGGTACCAGCGGAGTCAGCTCGCAGTGGGTAACCCTATCTGCCCACCCTTTTAGACTGGCACGCTGGTAGCAGTGGAGTCAGCTCGCAGTGGGTAACCCTATCTGCTCATCCTTATAGAATGTTATATAATGGCATGCTGATACCAGCAGAGTCAGGTCGCGGTGGATACCCTCATCTACTCACCCTTATAGAATGTTTGCAGTGGATACCCCCATCTACTCGCCCTTATAGAATGTTATAAAATGGCATCCCGGTACCAATGGAGTCAGCTCACAGTGTGTACTCCCATCTACTCGCCCATATAGAATGTTATAAAAAGGCATGCTGGTACCCGCAGCCCACATCCATTTGTTAAGTGCTCACCAGACACGTCCTGCTATTTAATGTGTTACTTCCATTTAGTTAATGGCTACGTTGCCATTGCCCGACCTGTTCACCTGTTATCTGCCTGTGTCTGCAGAGGCAGCGTGGTGGGGCCTCTGTTCCACCGTAACCGTGTGCAGCTGGACGGGATGGGTGAAGACCAGAACCTCGTCGTCGTCTTCATCCTCGAGTACATCCTTGATGAACCGATCATTGACAACAAGCCGGTACGCTACAGTTCGCAGCCGCTGCCTGTCCTACGTAGAGCGTGTCTGTGTAAGGACAGGGGCTAATGTCAACATCTAGCTAGGGCTGATCCTATATATCCAACTCAGATACTCGTGCACTCATTCCCTATTTCTTTGGGATTCCCAAACCCCTCAATACCAAACTCACTGGCTGGTTTCGACATAGCCTTAGCTTCAACTGGTTGTCACACAAGAATTGTTTTGCATGCTTGCAATCCAAATGTCTCCAATGCAGTTGTTTGTCACAAAGGTTATAGCGGACTAAAGTAGAATTAACTCTTATTATCAACCTGATGTATTTAACTTAATAAATATATGACTTATTTTTAAACCACCGGATTATATTGGCTTGGCTAGGTGCTGGAAAAGTTGACCTAGAAAGTGCTTGAAAAGCCTTGAATTTTGACTTCCTTCAAGTGTGTGAACCATGGCATATCTTGTTTATTTAGCTATTTACTCCATGCTGTGCCAGTTGTATGGATTGCCGAACCGCCCGCCATGTCCCACCCTGCCTACCATTGCTCGCCTGTGTTCATACGCCAATGTGGTCACCAGACAAGGTTCACTGCGCCACCTGTCAGATTACAGCGTCCGTACGAGGCCTGGAAAGTCTTGAAATACCTTGAACTTCATTTGCCCCATTTCAAGACATTGAAAAGCCTTGAATTTAACCTATGTTGGGTAATTTGTCTTGAAAAGCCTCGAATTCTATTGAACTGTCCTCACAGAATTAAATTAGTCTGAAATCACCATTGCACTAAATCCAAATGAAAATAGTCTTGAATTCCTATCAAAAACAGCATTGAAAAGCCTTGAAATAGCCTTGAATTCCATATCTTCACATGGGTACGTGCGGAGCCTGATATTAATTCCTGTGGTGCCCCGTTGCAGCTGTGCATGACCAAGTCGTCCACGTTCACGGTGGCGCTGCGTCTGGCCGTGTGGAACCCGTTCCTGCAGCTGGACCAGGAGAAGCTGTCGGTGCAGCTTCACGGGGGGCCTGCCCCCGTGCCCGACTCCGTGCTCCTCTTCAGCGGCAGCACCGAGACGGCCATCGGCACGAGCGTGGGCAGCGTGGCGACCCCGGGCAGCTGCGGCACCGTCAACTTTGAGTTTAGCCTTCTTCGGAAAGACAAGGTACGTGCCATCACCCTCTATCAACCTGCTCAGCCTCTGCAGCATTGCCTCATCTCCCCATTCTATTTGCCACGTGTGGCTACAAAGCCGAATTACCTCTTTTTGTTTTTAGAAAACAAAATGATAGTATGAAATGAGATGGTTTGTGGTAGAGGAAATTATCCTCTATACAAACCCAAACTAACCCTTGTAAAGCATTTTCTGTCTGTTCAGATAGTCCCTGCCACACCCGCATTTCCTTCCTCCCTTCACGCATCTTCACCTAACAGAATACCAGTTCTTTAGTGATGAAGAAGTGTATATTCTCTGGAATGAAATATTTGCCCTGACCACCCCCACTCCCCTTAAACAAATGTCCGGAATAAGCACATCACTGGGTTTTTGTGTGGGAGGTCACAAAATCAATCCCTGGATGAATTAAATTAAAGACTAACGCAGTCAGTACTTGTCGGTATATTACGTGGAACTCGGCATTACTAGAATAGGGCAAGGAGCAGTGGAATGTGGATGACCAATTTTATGGGTATTTGATTATATTCACTGGCTTTCTGTGTTATTAACATGGTTGTCATTGTTGAACTGCTTTTAACATAGCCATCTTTAGTGTAACCGGCTTTAGCGTAACCACCTTCACCTTTTCTTCTCTACCGCAGTCGAGCAGCGAGTTGCTGCTGATTCCTTCGGGACCGGATGTGTCCATGCTGAACCTGCCATTGTCAACCCGCTCCGCGTCGCAGGGGTCCCTCAACGACATGGCGGAGCTGCAGCAGCTGCGGGTACCCGGGCGTCCACCCATCCCTGCCAGGTGAGGCACCTTCCTCAACTGGGCTGTGTTGGTGATGGGGGGGGGGTTGATGTGTCTGGGTGTATATTGATGCCTGACTGTGTTGATGGTGCCTGGCTGTGTTGATGTATGGGTGTGTGTTGATGTATGGGTGTATATTGATGTGCCTGGCTGTGTTGATGTATCTGAGTGTGTTGATGTCTGGGTGTGTATTGATGTGCCTGGCTTTGTTGGTGTATATGTGTGTGTTGATGTCTGGGTGTATATTGATATGCCTGGGTGTATATTGATGGTTTTGTGTTAATGTCTCTGGGTGTATTTTGATGTACCTGGCTGTTTTCATGTATCTTTATATATGTTGATGTGTCTGGATGTATAGTGATGTCTAGGTACCCTTCAGATCTTTGCTGTATTAATGCACATTGAGGACTGTTGGTGTCTGCTAGGCGGGTGACAGTCATGGTACTGTTTGATTCTCTTGCCTTTACTAATTCATTGTTCTATAAGAAAAATTTAACGGAAAAAGTTTTTGCTCCATGCCTGATCCAGGTGTTCATGGCCATGTTGAAGTGAGTTATTTAGAGATAGGGAGATACAATGAAAATGAGAAAATGGGGAAGGCAATTGGAAGGGATACCGCTTTGATTTGTCTTCCATTAACTTCAAACTATTTACTTTCAAGTCACTTTCCGATAATTTGTAAATTAATATATTTTGCTCATTTAATCTCTTTTCCATGTCGTTGTCCCCTTAAGTTTTGATGAATTTTGATTATATTTCACCATAATCTAGCAAGCGCACAAGTGGAGGACACGATCTCCCAAACTCCAACTCTTTATCTCAGTCATCCACCCAGCTCCAGCACAGTCAAACCTCAGTGCTTTCAAAGTCACAAACAAGGTCACCAAAGTAAGGTCATGAGTGCCATGGTGTGATCTCCTCTGATGCTTTTAGAAACTAACTATGGTTTTAACTGGAAGGCTGTTATATATATGTTGTATATAAATATATATATATGACGTATAATTTATTATGTGAATATAAATAACGAATAAGATTCCTCCTCTGAATTACCACATGGCTGCTATTGTCATCACCACAGACTATCGTCTGCACTAGTGGTGAAACCACTGCCTCTTTATGCCACTACAATACAGTGCTCTCACTCAGTGCTGAACATTTGTATTTTACATCGTTGAAATAATCACATATTGGTCTTTTCATGGTAAATAGGGCTATTGTGTTACATGAGGGTTAAACATTAATATTGTGTATTTCCATTTTTTTCCCACTGAGTAGCCAACTCTTGTCCATATGTATACTAGTAATGTGAAGGAAAAGATATTTGAGGTTAGCCTCTTGTCAGAATAATACAAAATTAATAACAATTATTTTCAACAATTTATTGCATGAAACAATTCATGTTTATGCTATGACCCTCTAATTACACAACTGCACTATGAAGAAATCTGTACAGGGAAGTTATATTCTTCCCAATTTTAAGTTGTGGACATAACACAATAGAAGGGGACGCCAAAAAAAGTAGGGGACTTCAACTTCAATTTCTTTCATAAAGCTTTGTAGAAAAATAATTTGACTAGCCATGGTACTAGAAAATTGTCTTACACATGTAACAATAGCAACTGCTTTTTTACTGAAGCTCTGGTATTCCCAGGATAACATATTTCCTAATTTAACAAGCAATGGACAAGCAGGGGCATGACAGTTACGTCAAGAACCAGTTTAATCAACATGGAATATTAGATTAAAAAAATATATATATATGCCTGCAAAATGAACATTTATTTCAAGTAAGAGTCTCCTTTTATTATTTCATTGGCTAACAGGTAATATTCTATGCAAAGTAAAGGTCTAGTAAACTGTTGAAAAGTCCACATTCTCCCTGTAATATATTCATGCCCTTGAAATACCATATTTTTTTAATGAACATGTCGGTTTGTTTTTTTACTATGCCACATTAGGCCTTCAATTTGTCATATTTATCCCTCCAAAGTGTAAGACTACCAGTTCTATAAAGAAAATAACTCCTCTACTCTTTCCATAATTGTTTTTGACCGTTACATACTACAACAGACATTGGCCCCATTTACCATGAAAAGACCCATATACACTCATGTGAGTTGTCCTTTGAGATTTGATTTGCTAAATAGTAAGCAGTGGTGAAACTGAGACTGGTAATTTTCAAGGTGTAATGTCTTGACGGCTGGCTAAATGTCCTCTTGCCAAACTCTCTAATTGGCTAATAAATTGAGACTTGTATCTGACTCAAAAGTTGAATTGGGTACAACCCTACTAATTGACTGGCAATATATATGGTTGGTGTGTGGTGTGCTTAAGTGTTTTGAGTGAACCCCTAAAAGGAAATCTCGAATTTGGTACTGATGGCGATGGAAGCTGTCACTTGAAATTAACATCAGGGTCCTGCTCATGGTGTACCAGTATGTGGACATCGGCAGCTTATCCTTTCATGTCTACCAAATTATTGCTAGTTAGTGGTCTTATAATAAACATGCAAGTCTGATCACATTTTGAAATGGTAACACTTGTTTCTATTTATCAGCTGTTAATAATGATGGTTGCGCCTTAAAGTTGCATATTCTGCAGTCATCCCTCCCAGCCGCTCAGTGCATACCAATGATATTCAAGTCTTTGATGATTGGCTAGTTAATCAGTTAGTCATTAAGTCCTCATTATTCATCGAGTTTTAAAACTAACCAAATACTGCTTGCCATACTCCCGAAGCATTTAAGTTCCTATCCACCAATGGCTAGACCACCAGCAGTATTCTGGTGGAAGGTGGTCAAATGGTTAAAGGATGTGAAATATTTAATGCCATCTTGTTTTTAAGGGTCAAGAAAACCATTCACATGAAACCATATGTAATGTGATTAAATCATATATGACTGATGCTGATTGGTTGCTGACATTTAACCAGTTGAATGAGGTTGTCAATGTCATGGCTTTTGTTTGAGTTACATAACTAATTCTATAATATCCCACTGTGTGGTGCCAGTGGTGCCCCCTAACTGTCCACTGGTGTTGCCCCCTCGGTGAGTTCTGGAAACACGACTAGACATCACACTCACTCATTATGCATGTAGCTGCCACCAGGGGGAGGTGCATGCTGAGTGACATGGGGTAAGATGTCCCTTAGTTTTGGAACAACATCCCAAAGAAAATCTGCATAGTAAACTGGAAAGGCATAATTCTGTAAACAGGAAACAGTAAATACTTGTCAATGGCAACTGTGGCTCAGAAATACAAAATCAAATTCCTGAGTGATCTTGCCTGTATTTTCATATTGCCCCTATCATCATCCTAGCTTGAAGTTAACCCACCTTTGAGATTGGGGCCTAGAAATTGAAGCTGAAAAGACCATAAAACACCATTGCTTTAAACAGTATTAGATTTTCCCTTCTTGGCTTACAGTTATTGTACACCATGCCGCATCTTACTGAGATGTACGCATACTCAGGCGTTTGATGTTTCCAGTTTAAGGTTCCTTGTGTGCATTCAGTCATTGTTCTGGTTGTGCCAAAACTAAGGTTAGACACATGGTCAAATGGTGCCTCCCTGGTTCCTGGTGTGTTTGGGAATGACGTCATGCAGCTTCAGGCACTTCCTCTTCCATGAGAGTAATTGCTGCATGGTATATACACCATATATAATGTTTGAGCAGGGTTAATCAGTTCTATTAACTTTGCCACTTTACAACTGCTTCCTCCACATGCCCCGCATCCTCTGCCCATGATTGGAGGCTATAGTCCTTATGATCATAGAACTGACCAGACGGGATGGCCGAATGAGTTAGAGAGTCCGTCTCCCATGTTGATAGATCATGGGGTCGTGGGTTCGAACCCTGGTCGAGTCAAACCAATGACTTAAAAATTTATACTTGTTGCTTCCTAGCCTGGCGCTCGGCATTATTAGGATAGGGCAAGGACTGGTTGGCTCAGAGTCGGGATAATGTGACTGAGTGGGATATCAGGTCATGGTGCTGGTGGCCTGGTCTTCCAGTTGGGCAGCACTATAAAATCGCCATGAGTGCGCACAGTCACAAGTCGGTAGCTGTCCTGATATGACCTTAGCTGTTGTTAGGAGGTAAAACAACAACAAACAAACAGAAACTGCCTAGAACTACCACATATACCCACAAAGCGGCACATTGTTGGTAATTAAACAATTTATTGCTTCCCTCACTTAAGCGTGTTTTGATGAATTTTGATTCCATTTCACCACAATTGAGCAAATACACAGGTGCAGGACATGATTATCCTAACTCCAACTATTACACTCCACCATCCAGCCACTTACAGCACTGTCAAACACCAGTGCTTTCAAAATCACAGACACGGCCATCAAAGTAACATGATGAGTGGCATGGTGTGACCTCTTATGATGCTTTTAGAAACAAACTATGTTTTCAGCTTGAAAGCAGGAATATAATTTATTATATGAATATAAATAATGAATAAGATTCCTCTCAATTACCCATTGGCTACTGTTGTCATCTCCAAGATGATACCTGTACCAGTCATACCACCACCGCCTCTTTATGACACTACTATACAGTGCTCTCACTTGCTGATAATTTGTATTTTACATCATTGAAATAATCTGATATACACTCATGTGAATTGTAATTTGAATGTAATTTGCTCTTCTAAAAAGTGGTGAAATCAACACTGGTAATTTCCAGGTGAGATGTGTTGACAGATACTAATTTACTTAGTATTCCCTTCTATGAAGCAGCATAGCAGTATGTAACTTGGATATGTAGAATCGA
The DNA here is from genome assembly GCA_030323885.1 of Branchipolynoe longqiensis. Taxonomy (NCBI): domain Eukaryota; kingdom Metazoa; phylum Annelida; class Polychaeta; order Phyllodocida; family Polynoidae; genus Branchipolynoe; species Branchipolynoe longqiensis. Next base: position 28,561,612 of record CM059200.1, read on the forward strand.
TTATAGATAAGAGTTTTGATTTTGAAAAATTGATGCTTTCATCAGACTTCAACTTTAAGCAAACTGTGGCATATGTTGGTTGCAATACAACAAGAGTTTGATGAATGCTGATTCCATTTCGCACATTATAGCAAGTACCCAAGTTCAGAACCCGATTCTCAGTCGTCTAACCAGCCCCAGAATACTCAAATCTCGACACTCTCAATGTCATCGCCAAGGTCACCAAAGTAAGCAGGTCATAGCTGATGTGTTGTTATTTCTTTGGTGGCTTTAATGAAATTAACAGTGTGTTTTCAGCTGAGTAGGAATGAATTAGTTGACATTGTGTGATATCTTTGACTATTTGTTCATGGTATTAGGCTATAGCTGAGAAGTATTCTGCAGTGTTCCCTCCCAGCCGCTAACAAGCCTTTGATGATTGGTGTGGCCAGTTAATAATCAGTTGATCATTAAGTTCTCATTATGGATTGAGTTTTAAAACTAACCAGATGCTGCTAACCATACTACCGCAGACCTGTACACCTTCTGTATTTTTCTGTATTTGTTATGGATTGCAAGGGTAAATGCGGAAATACGCTTTCTCGGCCTTTGTTACAGAAAATGACTTGAGACAAACATTTTTCATCAAGCACTCCATGCTTTAGTTTGTAGCGATAGAAATGCGGCGTTGCATAGAGTGCGCGAACAAAAATACTTAGAGTCACTAAAATACTGAAAATAACTTTCAGAATACTGATAATATTTTTCCAGGGTGCACAGGTCTGCTACCGTAGCATTCTTTAAATTCCTATCCATCAACGGCTAAGCCACCAGCAGTATTCTGGTAGAAGCTGGTCAAATGGTTAAAGGATCTGAAATATTTAATGACTTCTACTTTTTAAGGGTAAACAGACAAACCATTTGCATGAAACGCAATGTAATATGATTAAATCATGTATGACTGATTCTGATTGGTTGTTGATATTTAACCAGATTGTCAAGGCTCATGTTTGACTTACATCACTAATTCTATAATCTCGCACTGTGTGGCACCAGTAGTATGGGGTCTCTACAGTCACTTCTGGAAGTACGAGTGGAGCCACCTAACCGTCCACCGGTGGTGCCCCCTCAGTGAGTTCTGGTAGCACTACTAGACATCACACTCACTCATTATGCATGTAGCTGCCACCAGGAGGATGTACATGCTGGAGTGACCAGTTGTAAGATGTCCCTTAGTTATGGAATAACATCCCGAAGAAAAACGAAGAAGTAAACCAGGAAGGCATACTTCTGTAAACAGAAAAGAGGAAATAATTAGTAATGGCAACTGTGGCTCAGAAATAGTCAAATTCCTGAGTGGTCTTGCCTGTATTTTCACATTGCCCCCATCATCACCCTGGCTTTAATTTAAGGCACCTTTGAGATTTGGCCTAGAAAGTGAAGCTGAAAAGACCATAAAACACTATCGCTTTAAACAATGTTTTATTTCCCCTCCTTGGCTTAAAGTCATTGTACAGGGTGCCGCATCTGACTGAGGCATATGCATGCTCATGCTGTTGATGTTTGCAGTTTAAGTTTCCTTGTGTGCAGTCACAGTTTGTACACTGTACTGATTGTGCCAAAACTAAGGTTAGACACATGGTCAAATGGTGCCTCCCTGGTTCCTTGCGTGTATGGGAATGATGTCATGCAGCTTCAGGCACTTCCTCTTCCACGAGAGTAATTGCTGCATGGTATATACACCATCATATATAATGTTTGAGCAGGGTTAATCAGTTCTATTAACTTTGCCACTTTACAACTGCTTCCCCCACATGCCCCCCATCCTCTGCCCATCATTGGAGGTTATAGTCCTTATCATCATCATCACCATCATCACACATCTTTCACATTCATATATACATTTATACATATAATATAGCAGCTGTTTAACCAAGAGAACAGCCAGCGCACCAAGTGGTGGGTTTGATCATTTTGATTACACAGTACAGGCTGAGTGAGCCGTCTTAGTATTATAGTGTCTTTGTATGAACATAGACACTAATACTAATAAAGTCTGTACTAGACTACTAAATGACTGAAATGTACAATCCTCTAAGCATTGTTTATCCCATCATTACTAACAACCTACTTACTCAAACTACTTCATGTAGTAAATAAAAACACACCCGAGGTATTAACCTTTTAAGCCTAACCCTACAAGCTAACCACACTCAAACAGAATAAACAAACCATTCTTCTAACACTCCATCTCAAAATGTTAACTCCAACAACATGATAATTTTGCAATTCACAACATAGTAGGCATACAAACCTATGAAGGGAAACTATGCACCTAACCACTCCGAAATGTAAAGGTCTAATCAATACACATGTATGTATCTAAGTGTGTATGAATACAACATATAACTACTGTTTTTATATATGAATTGTCAAAACTATACCATATGTAAGTCTTTGAATGTTTAATATTGTTATTTCAGCTGATTTGAGCTAGCTGCTGATGACAATATCAGAATACATATACATATATTGTAAATAACTGTATTGTCACATGGCTGGAAGACCAGTGCCACGGCGCTGACAAAAGACTTTATTCAATGAATAAACTATATTTACACACACAAAAATTATCATAGAACAAACAGGTATACCCACAAAGCGGCACATTGTTGGTAATAAAGCAATTTAATGCTTCCCTCACTTAAGCAATTTCTTAGATTTTGATCAAAGCAATGTGTTTTGTTAATTTAATTCCTTTTCTGTGTCTTTTACCATCAAGTTTGATGAATTTTGATTCCATTTCACCACAATTGAACAAATACACAGGTGCAGGACATGATTATCTTAACTCCAACTATTACACTCCACCATCCAGCCACTTACAGCACTGTCAAACCCCAGTGCTTTCAAAATCACAGACACGGTCACCAGAGTAACATGATGAGTGGCATGGTGTGACCTCTTATGATGCTTTTAGAAACAAACTATGTTTTCAGCTGGAAAGCATGATTATATATTATATATATGCATTGAGCAGGACCGACCACTGTGCATGGTATTTGTTGATTTCACTAAGGCGTTTGATACAGTCGGGAGGACCAGGCTATGGCAGCTACTGAGGAAGTATGGATGCCCAGAGAAGTTCACAACTATGATCGAGGCTCTACATACAGGAATGATGGCGAATGTTAGTGTTGGCGGGGAAGTCTCAGAATCGTTCGGGGTTACCAATGGGGTCAAGCAAGGTTGTGTACTGGCCCCCACGTTCTTCTCCATCTTCCTATCAGCAATGCTCGATGAAGCTTTCCGAGGCATGGGGGATGGCATCTATATACAGTCCAGACAGAGCGCTGACCTATTCAATGTCGCACACTTCAGAGCGAAGACCAAGACTACTCGGGTACTGGTGAGAGAGCTGCTATTTGCAGATGATAGTGCACTGGTTGCCCACTCTGCTGAAGAGATCAAAAAAATAGTGGATGCTTTCTCCGATGCATCAAAGAAGTTCAGCCTGAAGATTAACATCAAGAAGATGGAGGTGCTGTACCAACCCAACTCTACAAGAACCCAAGATATCATCAGACAGGCTACCAAAGCAGATCCTCTACTCTCAACTGTCTTCTGGTTACAGAAAGAGAGGGTGCCCTCGTCTCCGGTTCAAGGATACCATCAAGAGAAACCTGAAGCTGAGAGACATTAAGACCGACTCATGGTCATCACTCTCACAGCAGAGAGCTAATGGAGAGCGGCAGCCAAGTAATGAAAGCAGTCTTTGTCGCATCGCGACCAACAGCATGATGATGATGATAATTTATTATGTGAATATAAATAATGAATAAGATTCCTCTCAATTACCCATTGGGTACTGTTGTCATCTCCAAGATGATACCTGCACCAGTCATACCACCATTGCCTCTTTATGACACTACTATACAGTGCTCTCACTTGCTGATAATTTGTATTTTACATCATTGAAATAATGTGATATACTCATGTGAATTGTAATTTGACATGTAATTTGCTATTGTAAACAGTGGTGAAATCAACACTAGTAATTTTCCAGGTGAGATGTGTTGATGGCTGGCTAAATGGTCCCTAGCAAAACCCTCTAATTGAGTAATAAATTGAGAATTGTATCTGACACAGAAGTTGAATTGGGTACAACATTACTAATTAATTGGTGAGATTGCGTGTTTTGGGTAAAGTTGGGTGAACCACTAAGGAAATCTCGAATTTTGTGCAGCATGAATTAGCTCATTCAATTACCAACCACGAGTATCCTGAACCAACTGTAAAAGACAGAACCTCGATTGTCACTCACTAATGAATGAAGCTCACTAATGAATGAAGCTCACTAATGAGTGAAGCTCACTAATGAATGAAGCTCACTAATGAGTGCCTGATTAGAAACTGACCTCCCCAGTCACAACGTTGTACTCAGTGGGGTTGGGGATGTGGGGGCGGGGGGGGTCCTGACCTGAAAGGCTAACAATGGGTGGTTCAAGGTTTTCTTAGTTTCATGAATAATTAAACCTAGATGCATGCAAAGTGAGGTGGTTCCATTGTGCAATGACCTAGAAAGTTGCTGTATAGTGGTGTAAATGGAGGAACTTCGTTGAGAAAAATGATGTTTAAAAATGTAGAACACTGCGTGGAATCGATATGCTTACCGGTGTTACTAACACACATAACATTGTTTGTGGTGCTCATCTGATCGTTTTTAAATATAAAGTCGGATTACTTAATCTTATGTCATCTATTATGAAGGTGCGTTTCTAGTACTGGGTTCCCGGTCCTTGAAAGTACTTGAAAGTCAAACTATTTGTTCATATTGTTTGGGAAATTTATTGGCAGTCGTGGATGGCAATAGGGTGAATGGTTATTCATTTCATATATGTATATGGGTTCTTCTTTGCTGCTGGTCCTAATTGGTAGGTCCCTCAAATTGTAACTGTTTTCGTTCAAATTAATTCTCCTTTTCATACCAAATGAAGAAAATTACTTTCATTATACCCCAAAGAAGCAATGACAGCAATCCAGTGAGAAAAAGAAATTTGGTTTATTTTTTATTGCAAAAATAGATTCATTTGTCACGCAAATATGACAGCTAAAAATGGGAATGGTGAAACTGTACTGCTTGTGTTGGAAACTACTTCATTGTAGGCCAAAATATTCAAACATAGCTAGTTTATTTGCAAAGTTGTAACATGCAAAAATGTCAGAAAACTAATTTTAGGACTGTTGAGTGTCTGTGTGTAAAACAATGATGCTTGAAAGTGTGCATAACGCGTGTTTCATGAGATGTCAGAGCATGAAACACGCGTTCACCTTCAATTTTCACAATATCCAACCATGCAAGCCAGGAAAAACCCTGCTGCTTTAAATAGGATAGTATCATAGATGCCTAGTTCTGAACACAAAACTTATAATATTATTTCCTAAAATGCATTAAAAGTGAAATAAAAACTTTGTGTCACAGGTGGAACACGCATAACGGCGAAAATTTATTTTGCGATACAAAATCCAACAATGGATCAGATCTCTTCTCACCATGATTTTCAAATATATCGTGGGCATCTACACACCTACTGATGATGTGGTGTCAAGTCGTAAACAGGATGTTGCGCTATGGTGCTATTAGTGTGGCGAGTCACACATCGATGAAGAAGAAACATGCGTAATGCCAAAAGTTTATTTCGCGATACAAAATCCAATAATGGATCAAATCTCTTCTCACCATGATTTTCAAATATACTGTGGGCATCTACACACCTACTGATGATGTGGTGTCAAGTCATAAAAAGGATGTTGCGCTATGATGCTATCACGCGTTCACCTGTTGTCATCTTCATCCTCTAAGTCATCACAATATCTTTTTCTACATAAGAAAACTTATAACACTCAAAAGAGATATTTGCATTCATGTATTGTGTACAAATAATGCCCTGAACAAATACGTTTTTTGCATGCTATTAGCAGTGTCTAACCTAAGTCATTATTGAGTGTCACATGAAACATGCGTTACATGTTACATGTGTTACAATTCCAAGAACATCAGAAGTTAGGGAAGTGTTCCAAGATTACTTTGAAATATGTCCACAGCATCAAAAACTAATAAGCATACATATTTTCATCATCTGTGGTGCTTGTTTCATCATGAAGGAACAACTTTTCCTTTCCATGTAACACACGTTTCAGTGTCACAATTTTATATGTTCTCTGTTCTACTCTCAAGTGGACGAACACTCATAAAATTGCACTTAGTTACTCCTAGTGACTGCTGTTCAAAACCAAACTAGGAAATAATAAGGGTCTTGTTCTAAATATTTCATAATGAAGGTTTTTGTGTCGGCCGAAACACGCATAACATTCTCCACTTGGTCATGTTCGAAGCCACCCTGACTTGTAGTCTGGGTCTAAATTGTTTTTGTTTTAAATTGTGTCTTAAAATTGGATGTATGTGGAACACAACAAGCCTAATTGGGATAGGCTGTAACATATTTCAGTTTTGACCTCCGATTCCACCTTTTTAGGACCAGCACTGAAGAAGAACCCATATGTATATTTGTTTAGCTTAAAATAAACCATGACATTTGAAAAACCAACATATTTGCAGAACTAAATAGGTTTAATATGTTGATATTATTACTAATTGGGCTGAGTTCTCACTAACCCGAACTGGTGGCGCCCTCTCTGCGGTAGATCAGGGGTACTATCCCCCCTCCTCAACTCCAGCTGCTGTTGCCTGTTTGTATACTTCATCACTTGCCAGATTTCTATGGGGCTCTGGAAAAGTTATCGGAAAATGATGGCTTAAATAGAGAAAAGTTATGGAATTATATTCATCTCAAGGTGTAAGAACTATGTACTGTTCATGGTCATTATTCACGTCCGATCACATATCTCTCATTCTTTATTCATCTACTTTCTTACCCTCGCTAGTCCCCGAACCTCTTCGTATAAATCACTTGACTATTAACCTTCTTAATTGTACAAGTATTCTTCATCCACTACGAACTTAATGGAATTGGTGAGCACTAAATTAACCTTGTTTTCCGCCTGCAGGGGCGCTGCTGGCTTGGGTACTTCCGGTTACCAGATGTCCCCCAGCCCCGGCCTTGAGATGCCCTTGTCGCAGTCCGGTTACCCTGCACACCAGATGGCGCCACCCGGCGTTCAGGCGTACAGGTACGGAGCGCCGTACGCCGGCCTCGGGCCGTTCCCGAGTGCGCCCGAGTTCCACTCGTCACCCCGAGGCTACATCCCGGTGGAAATCACACAGTTCCGGGACTCCACGTTGGTGAGTCAATTCGTCAGTTACATTGCGTGTTATAAAGTGATTGTTTAGGTATAGTAGTATATCGTCAACATATAGCTCTGTATCCACACCAATACTGTCCTGAGACCTGACATAGCAAGTATCCTGTCACTAAACAGTTTGTTGTTGTTTAACGTCATAGCAACATCTAAGGGCATATCAAGACGGTCACTAAAGAAACAATTAAATGAAACAAAGACAGTTTGTATATTGAACAATTGTCCACATATGACATGGGTTCGACCATCACAGGGATCGCTGGGGACAAGTATTGCAGGAGGTCGTGAGCTCGAACCCCAGCCGAGTCAAAGAAATGATTTATAAATGTTATACTTGTCGCTACCTATCCTGGCACTGCATTATTGGGATAGGGCAAGGACTGGATAGCTCAGTATCAGTATAATTTGCCTGAGTGGGGTATCGGGTCATGGTTCCAGCAGCCCGGTCCTCCAGTGGGGCAGCACTATGAAGTCAGCGTGAGTGTGCAGTCACGAGTCAGTAGTACAACATCGTGGTAGTCCCTGAGGACATACACAAAGTGAGCATATGCGAGCTGACGTGTTTCGAAATAGGTCCTGGACTCTTCACACACACCTTTGTTGTTTATTCTTCTGAGTAGTACATGTGTCAGCATCAAGACGCTAGTCTTTCAACCCGAACTACAAAGACTAAACAATTAGGGAGCCCTTCATATGTTCTTCCGGCTTAATAAAGTATTCTAGGACAAAATATTGCTGTAAATATTATAACATTATATTACTTACAAATTCTTTTACTTAGTCTTGTTGTTCTGCCCTCAGCCCATGGACACTGCGCGTACAGAGGGCGTCCTCCAGGAGCTGCCCTACACTCCCGTGCACGCCCCCATCATGGTCACCGTGCCCGGCCGGAACACGTGAGTATCCTCTTCTGTTTATATATTTAGGCGTAATAGTCTGTTAACAGATTTGGCCTGTCTATATATGACCTGTTATAAATAGAGTGGTCATGCGGCAAAGATTGACTAACCGATACTGACTCCAAAATTTATCAAGTCAGTTTTACAATGCGTTTAGTGATGGAGTTTTGACTATTTCGGTTGGAAGCCTTTTCCATGTGTTTGCTACTCTATCAAGGAGAACATTTTCCTCACTCGCCAGTTGGTCCTGGGATTTTGAATCCCAAGTTTGTGCCCTTAGTATGCTTTGGTGACATTTCCAGTTTAATGTATGGAGCCTCTATGGTTTGTTTTATCTGTCAGACACGATCGTGTCCTGAAGGGGGAATCTATGCAAGACTCGTTGTTTAGAAAGAACACAAAAATCAACTTTTTCTATTGATTTACATCTTTTCTGGAGAATAGCGCGAGAAAGAAGGCGTAAGTAATATGCTTTTGGCGCCACCTTTGGAGTGTGTGGGAAACCAATCTACAGAAAGTGTTAGGGTTTAGTACTTTGATTGACAAATCGTCAGCTGTCGGTCCACTTTCAAATCTCGCCCTTCCTGGCTGGGCACTAAAATCACATAATTTAAAACTGAGATTTCATTGGCGTGTATTCGTTTGCGGAAAGGCTAAGGAGAAAATCAAAACAATCTTGGGGGTGGGGGGGTGATTGTGTGCTTTCGAAAGGAAAATCTGCGTCTGTGGGAAATTACATCTGGAGATTGGTGTTTTTGAAGACGAAACCTGGGCCGCGTTCAACAACTGCATGCCTTGGAAGCATTCCAAATGCTCCGCTAATCTGAACAGCGCTTTAGCAGTTGGGTGCCTCAAAAATGGTGGCCTCCATAATGTGCACTTCCTGCAGCCATTTGCAATTGAAAGAACAGCTCTGATTGGCTGACACACACGGCCATTTTTTAGGCGTTTTTGCCTCCTACTGAAAAACGTGATGTCCCGGAGTCGACTCTGGGGCGCACATTGAACGCAAATTGGCAAAAAAGATGTTGTGGAGCCGTCTCGGAGTTGACTCTGAGGTATACCCTAAATGCAGCCCTGATAGGGAATCCCATGATGTGACGCCATAGAGGGTTCCCCACACAAAGAAATACTAATAAAAGCAAACTTGCCAGGATCAAACTTTCCAGCACATAGAGTGAATGAGGTTTTACTTTTACATCGTAGCAAATTCCATCATTAGGGTACCGATTTGTTACAGTGGTTATATCACTTGTTCACCTTTGATAAACCAGATAAACTCACTGCTATTTTATGGTAAAATAAAATTCAAATTCAAAACGTACGCACGTCGCTTTTGCAACTCGCATATTGCATGAGACGTCGGAATAATGGAATGTTAATGGAATCTAATAAAAATGTTATTGGGCATGTTAATGGGAATGAGATTGTTAATGGGCATGTCAGTGGGAATGTTAATGGGAACGTAATACCCCTGTCACACTATGACATAACAGGCCAGTGAGTGGGGAACATAGAAATCGCTTATTTATGTCGAGATACGTCAACATTTTCGGAGTTTCAGGGCCAAGTTGGACATCAGTGCAATGTTGTGGACATATGCGAAACGTCGATCCAATGTAGTGGTAACACATGAGAACATTAAAAAAACGCTCCCAGAATGCCGGTGAAGGTTATATACATTATTCGATTGCCAGAAGTATGTCTTTATACGTTAAATAGTCAAAACACGGTGGAGAAATGCCAAGCATACACTAGACATACGTTATCCATACGTTAGATATACGTTGTCAATATGCTGATTACGTTTCTACCAGCTTGACTTACGCCTAACGTAGTTCAACGTATGTATAACATATGTGTAACGTATGTCTAGCATACTCGACATATGTCTAACATATACATAGCGTATGCTAATGTAAGCCACAAGTTGTCTTACGTCGAGCTACGTCGAAAGTTTTGGGTATGTCCAAAACCTTGACATGTGTCACCGTATCTCGACGTAACTCAATGTAACTCGACGTAGGCTAAACAAACACGTAACGTATCTCGACGTTCCTCAACGTATCTCGGCGTAATGGCCAAGTTTCACCTACGTCGGCTTACGCTAACGCATTACGTCGTAGTGTGACAGTCCGTTTAATGGGAATGTTAATAGGAACGTTAATGGGAACGTCAATAGGAACGTCAATGGCAATTTCAATGGGCATGTTAATGGGGACGTTAATGGGAACATTAATGGGAATGTCAATGGGCATGTTAATTGGAATGTTAATGGGAGTCTTAATGGAATCTCGCCCTAAGCCCTTCCCTCCATTTGTCATCTGCGCAGCGGCCACTGCCTGTCGCGGGCCGCCTACGCGAAGCTGTACACGGCCGGTTTCCCGCCAATTCTCGACAGCCGCGGCGAGCCGCCCGAGGTGGTCGACCCGTCCGTCCCGCCCAACTTTGACCTCGCCCTGGAGGAGACGGACAAGCTCCAAGCGAACGAGATCATATTCCAGTTCCTTGCCTATTCACGGTATGTTCTGGGATCTCTAGTGTGTGATTTAAACCCCCCAACAAATTATTAAAACGATAATTCAGTGAAATGGTAGAAGTAAATGCATTTGTATTAATCTGGGAATCAAATGTACAGAAAAAACTTTTTTTTAAATCATTTCAATGGTATTGTATGAGTGATTGTTTGTGACCCAAATAAACCGATCGATATAGGGGAGTTGTCGATTAGAGAGGCTTTACTGTAAAGATAAATTTAAATATATCTGAACAATAATTAGTTTTTCAGTGCCGAGTCATTGGACTTCCGGCCCTGCTTGTTTGATTCATTTACACTTTTCTTGTTGAGGCACTTAGCAATGTGTCAACACAGAACATTAGGAGTAGTGCACATTGCAATAATATCTATAATTCTGTGATTAAATTGAAATTCCATTGCGGCTACGGCACACAGGACGAGGAGGCATGAGTGGGATAACATGTCTTTATTCCGGGTAGCCCCCAGGGGGCATTACATGAATAGTTTTACGGTGTTGCGGCCAGCCGAGAGCTGCAATTAATCAGTGTCACGTGGTGATCAGAGTGGGGGATGAGAATGGCATGAATGAGGTGCGACAGATGAGCAAGGCGAGGTGAGATGTCAACCAGTGGGTAGCAGTAGTTGAGTAAAGTAATATATTATATAATAACAGTTGATGGTTAATTAAATAATAAATGGTTAATTACATAAATTGTCCTCACCATTGGTTAATTAATGTAATAGAATTAATTGACGATTATTGTTATTGTTTATATTTCTTCGCGGTGCGGGTGGGTGGGTAAAATTGAGTAGTGGTCAGTCCGGATTGGGTGATGCGGAGTGACCAGCGTAGAGGCGTGAGTAGTGGTTATGAGCAGGGGAGGCAGTGATTGGTCAGAGTAGCCATGAGTGAGTTGGGGGGTGAAGGAGTGGTGATGGAGGGCCGGTGGCAGTGGGTGGCAGTGTGTGTGTGTGTTATGCCCCCCCCCCCCTGCCCCACCCCCTGGCGATGGGGGGAGGGGGGGTGTTTTGCCTCGCAGCCCCGCGTGCCCCGCAATGACCCCGAATGAGCACTCGCTCATTCCCCACAATTGAAATGTTAAATTATACTTATTGGGATTTTGCGTCCTCGTAACATCAGGACGTGAAATTTAAAAAAAATTAAACTACCAATTGGTACAAATGAACAATGATATAATAGTGAATATTTAGTCTACTAGCAGGTATGAGGTGCAGGAGAGTTAATTCTTGATTTTGTGTTGGTTTTGTCATCGAAAAGGCTTTGTTTCCTAGCATTATTTATGGTGTCATCTGCTCTAACTAGATGTCGCCTGTTGTCAAAGAAACTTAGAGTAGCCATTCATTTAAAAGCTTTTTCTCAATCATCAATTTACCTTGTGTAAAAAAGATAGTCTAGAAAATGTGTGTCCATCTCGATGACGTATGCCTGCACGTATTTAAAATTGTGTGTTATATAGTAAGGTGTTCCTTTTGACGGGTGTGCTTGCAGGTCAACGATAGTTCGAGAGTGGTCATGTGGCCAGAAGCCGGCCACCATCTTCTTCACCTTCCAGTTCTACCGCTTCCCTCAAGTCACCACCGAGCGGTAAGCAAGACTTACTTACCTGTCAGTAAGTCTTAGCCTGTTGTTTAGTCTGTTAGTAAGTCTTAGTCTATTGTATAACCTGTCAGTAAGGTTGTATAATCTATCAATAAATCTCAGTATGTTGTATTATCTGTCAGCAAGTCTCAGCCCATTGTATAATCTGTCAGTAAGTCTCAGCCTTTTGTACAACCTGTCAGTAAGTCCAATCCTGTTGTGTAACCTGTCAGTAAGTCTCAGCCCATTGTATAACCTGTCACTAAATCTCACCCTGTTGTATGACATGTCCCTAAGTATCAACTTGTTGTATAGCTTCTCAGTAAGTCTCAACCTGTTGTATAACCTGTCAGTAAGTCTAATCCTGTTGTGTAACCTGTCAGTAAAGCCTAAGTCACACCTACCCAGATCAGGGGCTGGACGAGCCCCTACCCGTGATCCGGCATGGTCCGTGGCGATCCGGCGTCATCCGTGGCTCATCCATGGTGGGTCCTTGGTGGTCCATGGTGATCCGTGGCTGGTCCTTGGTGATCCGGCATCATCCGGGGTCAGCCACGAATGTTTTAAAATGTTTAAAACATCCGGGGTGATCCGGGGCGATCTGGGGAATATTGCAATCCGGGGTTAACCGCATCATCCCTGTGTGATCCGTGACTCATCCGGGTCGTCCGGGGAAGTCAGGGTCATTTTATACTCCGGGCTATCCAGGAGTAGTCCGGGGCTTGTCCAGGGCTGATCCGGGACTAATCCGTGGCTGTGGACCGTGGCCTGTCCGGGTAGGTGTGACAACAAGGCAAACACAACCAAATATAGCGATTTTATCCAGGGGTGGTCCGGCTTAAAATCCGGGGCTCGTCCGGGTAGGTGTGACTTGGGCTTTAGTCTCGGTCTGCTTGCAGGTTGTTGCTGGGGACGGTTGAGAGCGACCTTTCTGTAGACCCGCAAGCCTTGCCTTGCCTTCTTCAGAAACTGGGCAAAGATGGCGGCGTTGTGAAGGGACCGCCGGGCTTCCAGGTAGGTGCAATTTGGACTCCACTGGTGACTGGTGTGTGGCAAGCAAGTGACTCATACCTGCCTGAGTCAGAAGAGCATTTAATGTTAACGTGTTTCCATGGAGACATCAGCCACGCCCGGTGTTGCAGTTAGTTTCCAGTTATTTGTTAACAAACCTCACTTAGATTAACTAGACACGTGATTGTGTTCGCCAAAAAAAAACAACAAACAAACAAAAGTTACTGCAACGGGAGAGGTTGGGATTAACTGTTACTAGAAAACAAGTATTTACTTTTCGGAAACTTGCTTCGAATTCACTAACTTTAAATGGGGCTACATGGTCCTTGCAACATTGTATATCGTAATGACTAAAAGGCGAATTTGGTTCTATGTTTAAGATAATATTAATGTATTTGTAGGACTTCGAGTCTAGAATAATAAAAAGGAAAATAGCTCGGTTGTGGCAAAACTATTCATATAATAGTTAATTCGTTGGCTGTATTGAATTTGATTAAGTGAGGCTCCATGACCTCTCTTAAGTTTTAAGCGCAGTGCAAACACATTGAAGGTAGTTTTTACATTTAACACCAGGGGGCAGTACGAGTACGACATGACACTCAGCCTTTGGTCACGTAAACATTCGCATTGAATATGACACTCAGCCTTCAGCTGCGTGTTGCATTTATCGTGAGCGTACACCTTGAAATCTCGATTTCATTACTGCGTATCTGTGTGCGTAATGCGTCAAGCGTCTTGTGTAATGTGTGGACACTTGAACTGTCCGTCAGTGTGGAATCATGTATGTTCAGAGGGGTACACATGTATGTAATAGTTTTTAGTTTTTTTTATTTAAACATATAGCTTTCGATGTCTTTTCGCATAAAAATTCGGATAATTGATGAACAATCGCATGATTTGACATACCTGGGGGAGGGGGGTCCAAAAACAAAAGAGCCTAGATTAAACATTTCAACACAGCGTGAGTGAATGAATGGGAATGAACGTCCTGACAACGTCTCAGGTCATATCGGAATGACTACCGACAGGTGACAATGGTTTTATAATTTTACCGCAGCAGAAAACTGCATAATTCTATGAAATCTTACAAGTGTGAGTCTTAGAAATGTACGTCACTGACGACTGACACAAGTCGCACGTCGCACTGTGCGTTCGGGTCCTCGCGTCCTAACGCGGCGCGCGTTCTGGCCGCTGATTGGCTGTACCCTGCAGGTGAAGTACCACGTGGACCCGGCGTTCCTGAAGCCGTGCGAGGGACGCCGCTTCATCGAACACATGTCGCAGCAGACTCTCTTCATCGACGTGTGGGACGGCGATTCGCTCATGCTCATCGGGTCATGCGCAGTCAACCTCAAGGTAATGCCGCAGCCTTCTGCAAGTCAGCTGTCAGAGTCAGAGCTGCATAGTTCGATAGTTTTGAGTTTCTTGCACTTTTCTGAGATAAATATATTAAATTGATTGTTATAATCTGCCTTACTTTAGTTGGAAGTAACTTTTATTTTAAATTGCTAACTTTGGAGATATTTGAAGTGCAAACATTCAAAATTAATGTTGGCAAGCACGCTAAAACTGACACCATAGGCTTCAGCAGTAACAGGTTCTATTAAATTGATTTAACATTCCCTTCTGTGCAGCAAGTATCTAAGTTAGATATGTAGGATCAAATCTAGGTACCGTATATGTCCCAATAGAAGCACGCTACCCAATAGAAGCACACCCCCCATTTCAAGATTGAAAGCACGCACAAATTTACGATCATATTCAGACTGAATGCAGGTAAAATAAGACAATCCCATTTTATTTCAGAGGCATGACAAAAATTAATTCATAAATTTCTTTAACTTTGAATAGACGCGCATCCCTGTGTCTGCACTCACGCAGTGCGTGTCTATTGGGACATATATGGTAATTGTTTTGGTTTTGAAAATTTGATGCTTTTATCGGACGATGCAACTTTAAAGGTTACCGGTATAAGCCTGTGGGGCCAGGACTACACCCCGACAAACACTCCCCTGCACAGCTTTGCAGCTGTCTGTTTATACAACCAAATCCAAGCACGGTGGTGAATCCATCTTGTTAGCATTATATATTCTCGAGCTTAATAGTGAGAGTAGAACAATGTTCAGAGTAAATTTATCACAATATACCAATAGTGAACATGCAAAGCATTTGTTCTGTTAGTCATAGTAGCATTGGGTTAAAGTAGGTGATGATTTAGTCAGTTAAAGCCGCATGGTCCGATGGAAACATCAACTTTTCAAAACTAAGACGTATACCTAGATTTGGCCCTACATATTGAACTTCGATACTGATGCACTCGTTAAGTATTTGCTGTCGCATAGGGGGAGATACTAGGTCAATTTAATAGAACATGTTACTGCTGAAGCCAATGGGGTCAGAATTTTGACGTGCTTGCCAAAATTAATTTGCCATATTTTCACTTTAAATATCTCTAAAGTCAACCATTTAAAATGAAAGTTACTTCAATCTAAAGTAAAATAGATCGTAGCAATCAATATTATATATTTATCTCAGAAAGTGGTAGCAACTCAAAACCATCGGACTATGCAACTCTGTACTAAATTATTTGGACTTATCATATTCTTCTATTTAAAGCTGCATAGTCCGATGAAGCATCACATTTTCAACAACAAAAACACTGACCTCGATTGGATTCTACATATCTAACTCCGATACTGGTGCACTTATTAAGCATTTGTTGCAACATCTAAGGGAATAATAGCAATTTACTAGAACATGTTAGAACAGAAGCCTATGGTGTCAGAGTTTTGGCATGCTTGCCAATATTAATTTGGCATGTTTGAAGTTCAAATATCTCAAAAGTTAGCCATTTAAAATAAAGGTTACTTCAAACTAGAATAATATAGATTATAGCAATTAATCTGATATATTTATCTCAGGAAATGACAAATACTCAAAAACAATCGGACTTTGCAACTTTAAACAAATATTTCTTTTTAAGATTTTAGGTGAAGCCATTTTTTTTATTGTAAATCAAGTTAGTAGCATTGGCTAAAATTGATCTAAACGTGGTGTTGCAGAACCTGTGTCGGCAGGGCCGGGAGGCCGTGCAGGTGACGTACGAGCTGGACGTGGTGGCTACTGAGTACCTGGAGACGGTGCCGGCGGGGGACGTGATGCGTGACGGCGCGCCGTGCACACTCGAGGTGCACGAGGTTCTCAAGGGACGCCTGCACCTGCGTCTCGCCGACATCGGCTACCTGGCTGACAGCAAGTACACGCGCACTGGTAACCAGCGCAGGCGGACCTGCTGCCCTATTAAAACTAGAAATATCCATATTGCCATATTTATACTTTATTTTAGTTTGAAGTAAATTTATTTAAAAAGGGTTAACTTTGGAGATATCGCCATCATTTTGAGTTTCTGCCCTATTAAAAAGTAGAAATGACATTATTGCCATATTTTATATTATGTTAATCTGTTATAATCTGTTATTTTAGTTTGAAATAACTTTATTTTAAAGGATTAATTTAGGAGATATTCTCATCAGTTTCACTGTCTGCCCTATTAACATATTATAAATATCCATATAGCCTTATTTGATATTAGGTTAATGTTATAATCTATTTTATTTTAGTTTGAAATAACTTTATTTTAAAAGGTTAACTTTGGAGATACTCCCATCAGTTTTGACAAATTTTGAATTTATAATTGAAAAAGAAACACTCAAAAACCAAAAGAATTTCCGAAATGTGACATCATTGACAGAATACGTACACTGATTCACGTAACACCAAAATTCCTTTCCGTAAAGAGCTGCTTGAATGTACTTTATTTCAGAAAATCACTCACTCATTCTTTCATTCATTCATTCATTCATTCATTCATTCATTCACTTGTGTTGTTGGCTTTTCAGATTGTGGCTCATTCCGTGCAAAAACCAAGAAGGTGATTTCGCCGGAGAGCGGCCTGGAAAGCCACTACGGAGGCGGCAGTTTGATCACGCCGCCCTCTGGCGACCATGCCTCAGGTAATTTCATATTTACAGTGTGTGTATATTTACAGTATATATATATATATATATATATATATATATATACTTACTTATATGTAAGTACGCATTACGAGGACATCGGAGTGGATGATACAATCTTTATTAACATGGAAGTATATAAATATGCAGGTAAAATATATATAGAAAGTATCTGGCTGGGCTGATAATGCCCTACCGATCAAGTAAAGAATTAAAAGTACAGCGAATCGTATGACAATTTGTAGAAAGGCAAAGTGACGCAGCCGGCGCGCGCTCAGCGGTGTATATGTCGCTCAGCAGCGCCGACTAGCGGAAGTAGTCGGTAGCCCTGCGCGGCTCGGATTCGCCGCGGAGGGGCAGCACCATGCGGTTTCTTACATCGGAATATACTTAGTATATGCTTTGCTATATATTCTTGGCTATCTCACAAATAAACAACAATGGCAAGCTGAGGTTGGATTGGACAACTTTAATGTGTCTTGGCTAAGGAGTATAGGCTTGGCTAAGCATTAGCATTATATATATTGGAAAAGGGAATCAATCCATGGGATTATGGCCACTACTGCACATCGGCGAAAACAAGTGCATGCGCTTAACCATTCTGAGTAGAATAAACAAACGGATCTGCTGGTAAAGTTTGAAATTCGGCTGGTAAGTACCCGTTTGCCACGCGTCGGGACGGAAAACTCCGGAACAAATGCAGGCAGGGCACCGAGTGATTAATAATATTTGCAGTGATATAATAAATAAATGCAATATCAATCTACATTTTCACTCCGCCCATTTACACATGTATAATACAGTACACGTCCTATATATATATATATATATATCATATAACTTTACTTGTTTAAGGAGGTCATTTATCCAAACATCAATTTAATTGTTTCCATAGCTAGTTGTAGGGATGGTGGTAAAGAATGCCCCTGCACGGTTCTTACAGCACCTTCCAGTTTATGGGTGACGTGCGGTATTGGCATCGTAGTAATGCCAGGATGTACCAACTGATACCTGTGGTCTTCATGGTATGCAGGGGTGAAAGCTCTGTGTGTTTGCTGATTTCCACGACTTTTACACTGGCACTACCAGACGGGATGGCCAAATGAGTTGAGCGCCCGTCTTCTGTTTTGGGAGATCGGGGGATCTGAACCCATGGGTTCGTGGGTTCGAACCCTGGTCGAGTCAAACTGATGACTTAAAAATTGATACTTGTCGCTTCCTAGCCAGGTGCTCGGCATTATTAGGATAGGGCAAGGACTGGTTGGCTCAGTGTCAGGATAATGTGACTGAGTGGGATATCAGGTCATGGTGCTGGCAATCTGGTCTCCCAGTGGGGCAGCACTATAAAGTCGCCATGAGTGTGCACTGTCACAAGTCGGTACCCGTCGTGCTGTGACATTAGATGTTGCTAGGACGTAAAACAACAACAAACACTGGCAATTGGATCTGTGTCAAAAAGCAGACAATCCCTCATAGTCATGCTTGGTACTGACTACTGCCAGGGAATCATTAAAAACTTACCGGAAGTTTAATGTCTGCTTTAGGAGCACAATTTTAAATTCTGTTATTATGACAGCTGCTGAATGAATTTGTCAACTACCACAGAATCAATCTAAAAGAAATTTAAAGATCAATGCGCCATCTAAGACAGCTCAGTCGTGATTCTTTATAGTGCTGCGAAAGACGCGAGTGGCGAAAGCAGCACACATGACCGAGGTGGACCATGAGTTAGCAGCGGTGCTTTTCACACGGCAAGACAAAATGTCCGAAAGCGGAAGTCCACAGACCAGCATGTCACAGCAGCGGAGGTTGGCACGCATGGCTGCCGTGCGTCAAAAGGAGAATGAGGTGCCTCACATGATATCGGTAAGCTGGGCGCGACGGGTGTTTATTTACCATGGGAACTGTGTAGATAAAACTCAATAAGAAGGCAGCATATATTATTGTAAGGCAGTGTATATGAGACTGTCTCAAAAGGTGCTAAGTAATATGGGACAAAACTTTTTCCATTTTAACGATCAACATACTATCTGCTTGTGCATTTGCTCAGGATAAACTGATTTGTTTTTTACATGGTGTTTCATAATCCCAATAGAATACATATTGATTTGAAGCAAATGTCCTTGTGTTTTCAGTGTAACCGTTTCTGTGCTGTTTTGTGTCAATTGTTACAATGGACAACACAAATTAGAGTTAGCACCTTTGGAGACAGGCTCATATATAGCTGTAACAGTGTAAGCCAGAATATGTAATTGTAAACCGGTATATACAGCATATGTCATTGTAAGTCAGTACAGTGAAACCTCTCTAAATCGACCGTCCATGAGACCGACTTTAGATGGTCCATTTAGGGAGGTGGGAAGTTTAGGGAGTTAGATTATCGTTTCCATGTTATTGTATGGGCGATCGTTTGGGACCAAAATAAAACGCTCGATATAGGGGAGCGGTCGATTTGTGGAGGTGGTCAGTTAGAGATGTGTTACTGCATATGCAGCGTATATCATTGTAAACCAGTATATACCACTCTGAACCATACTATATTATTGTATGCCAGTACATACAGTATATACATCATTGTAAGCCAGTATATACAACATAAAACGTAAGCCAGTATGTACAGTTGTAAATCAGCATAAAGGTAAGCCTACATATGCAGATGTAAATCCCTGAATCTTTGAACCAGCCTATATACAGCAGATAGTCTCTCATTGTGTTTATGAAAAATATCAAAACTCTTCACTATTTCCGAATAACTCTCCAGTTCAATTTGTGAATTATCCTGCAAGTAGAGGGTACTTGAGTGGAATTGAACCAGGGACCTGCAGACTGCTGGCCGCGGCTGTGCTCCGTTGTCACATTTGGAAAGTAAATGTGCTGTTTACGGTGTTTCCTTCCCACCAGTCATACCGTGCTGAGAAGGAGGAGCGGTCACGTGACCTGAAGACGATTGACCTGTACCGTTCTCAATCAAAGCGGGAGGGCATCCTGAACATGCTCAACTCGGCCATCACCTCCGAGTACACCATCAACCCCTCCCTCGGCACGACTGAGTTTTTCGAGTTTGTTCTGCGCAATCCGTACAACGTGCAGCACACCATTATTATAGACTTGGATGACCCCGAGTTGAGGTACGAGCATAAGTCCCTTCAGAACAATCCCCGTCTCTTGCTCTCTCCCGTCCTGATATGACCTTAGATGTTGCCAGGACGTAAAACTCCAAACACCAACCAACTTGCTCTTTCTCTCATTCTTTCTTTCTCTCTTTCTTTCTTTCTTTCTTTCTTTCTTTCTTTCTCTTTCTCCCTCCCTCTTTCTCTCTCTTTCTCTCTCTCCCCCTCTATCTATCTATCTCCCTCTCTCTCACACACACACACACACACACACACACACTCTGTTACTCATATATATGTATGTACTAAGTAACACATTATTATTTCATAAATTAGATAAATTCCATTAATTCCATTCGCTGCATCTGGGTGTCACTACTGCTAGCTTCTTAATTGCTCTATTTGGAATTATCCATATTCGAATCAGACATGTTCCTTTTATATAAAGACTGACAAATGATAGTAATTATTTGTAATCCCATACCGTTTCTGATTCATGTATTGTATTATATATATGTGGGGTTCAGTTAATTTTCCTTTTAATGCAGGTTATTTTTGCAGCTGGTGTTCCTTTAACATATGAACTTACTTTTACACCTGAGGCTATCAGCTGGTATGAACCTCTGAGTTAGGTACTCGTATGTCGGGCGTGGGTTCAATCCCTTGCCGAGTCAAAGCAAAGACTTACTATATTGGGATAGGGTAAGGCTGGTACCCATGTGGGACAGCACTATGAAATCGTCATGAGTGCGTACTGTATCAACTCAGTCAGTATATGTCGTGATATGACCATAGATGTTGCTGGGACGTTAAATCTTATTAAATATGCAAACATGTCAGGCTATTTTTATTTTATATTATATATTTATAAGGACTTGAATTTAAAATACATGCTGGTTAGGTGTTTTTATATTATATATAATATGAATAAATATGTATAAAATATTAGAAAAAATATATGATATAAAACAATATCTAACGTGCACCAGAACTATGTGAGTGTTTCCGGGGGTGCTCATGTTCTGATTGGCTGCCGCAGGGTGGTGACCGACTCCCGCGAGTGGCGCCACTACAAGTTGGTGAATGACATCAACACGCCGGTTGAGGATGGCCTGTTCAACATGAACACACAGTCGACGCATCCGGAAGTGTTCCTGCGTCCCAAGGAGTGCGTCAGCGTCCCGTTCGCCTTCCTCAGCCTCAAGGCGGACCAGTCGGTGCAGCCGCAGGCCCCCACCAACCCCTTCACATCCGACCCGAACACCAGATCTCCTAGGCAACAGCTAAAGCAGCCTCATCCACTCGACTCGCGCCTCATCCGCATTTACTTCAAGACGCAAGCGAACAGGCCGGTCGCCATCTTGTCACTCAAGGTGGACCCGCAGCCGCACGTGATCGACCAGACGTTCCGCTTCCACCACCCGGAGCAGAGCTTCCTCAAGAAGTCGGTGCGCCTTCCTCCGCTTCACACGCTGCCGGGTAAGTATGCCATGTTTGCACTGTCGGTAACGGATGTGCTGCTCAGTGATGCTGCCTTGAGTGCGCATGCTCACTTTGATTCAATGGCTCTGCCTTTTGCTCGGTCCAATAACGCTAGTACTATACGAAGTCATTAGAATATAGTTCCATCATGTAATAGAAAGCGAACATGACTGAACCTACTTGTAGGCATCAAAATAGTCCTCGTGCGTGGAAAGAGTGATTTGAAATGGCCCTCAGCTTTTAGCTTCAACCTGTTTGACCCGCCCACCTACTTGCAGTATTATGTATGCATATATAAATTGTCATTTCGATCGTAGTATTAGATCGGTTAGACCCACAAGTGACATTCTCTGTCCCTATTTCCTGTTCTGCACAAGGTAGCCGTGTTCACTTCAGGCAGCACTAACAAGCAAACATTAGCATGAACGCTTTATTATTTGGCTTTATTGGTTGATTCTTGTCAAACTGTGTCCTAGTGTATGCCCCAAGTATTTCCTTCACAAAGTCAGTTGGTGTGGTTCTAGAACCCAGGTTTGCTAATGGCACCACTTTGGAACACCCTTCACCGGACACGGTGCCCGAATCGGTAGAGTGCAAGCTTCTCGTGTGGAAGGTCAGGAGGTTTAATCCTGTCCCCGTAAAATTAAACACTTACAAAATGTATACGTGTTGCTACCTAGCTAGCACTCAGCATTACTAGGATTGGGCAAGGACTGGTTAGCTCAGTATCACGATAATCTGACTGAGTGGGAAATTGGGTCATGGTGCTGGTGGCCTTGTCTCCCAGTGGTGCAGCACTATAAAGTTGCCTTGAGGGCGCGCTGTCACAAGTCGGTACCCGTCTTGATATGACCTTAAATGTTGCCAGGACATAAAGCTCTCACAACCAACCAACCTATTTGAGTGTTCTTGTTACTTTTCAGGTATGCCGATAGGTGGCAGTGTAGTGAACCAGGTGTTTGTTCGCTGCAGCGACCCCAACGTCATCACTGATTCCCGATTAGTCCAACAGGGGGAGCCACATGATATCAACATCAAGGTGAGCTGTACGCCCAGTCTGGGCGCTGAAAAGCAAATGTACAAACCTCTCTGTGCGATTTGTTAATTTATTAATTATTTTGTCACAACGACTGACATTGATAGTCGGAGGTTGTTAGTAAGGCGGACAGCCGAGTGGGGGCGCCATCGGTCATATCCAGGTATTGATTGTTGGTGGTAATAGTATAACCTTCCGATTATTTATATTTATAAGAATCCGTCAAGTTTGATACTAATGATAGTCAAAGAGACACGTGGTTATAGGTACAAAGTACATTTAAAGTATATGGCCTGTACTGAAGGATATGGGTTGGGTGTGGGCCGCACCTGCACCAACTTCCACTGTAGTGTAAGCTGTAGCTGCGACCCGGTGTGCTGGGTCTCAGCTTCTGTCTTTACTGAGAAATTAGAGGAATTCAGAATACCCGCATCACAGTTGCATAGTCTGTGAGAAAAACATCAAATTTTCTAAATCAAAGCACTTACCTAGATTTGAAACTACATATCTAACTTCGATACTGGTACACTTATTAAATATTTGCTGCTACTTAGAAGATAATACTAGGTGAATTTAATAGAACGGTGACTTATTAAATATTTGTTGCTATTAGTGAATTTAATAGAACCGTTATCACTGAAGCCTGTGGGGTCTGAGTTTTGACAAGCATGCACAAATTAATTTGTCATGCTTATACATCAATTGTCTCCCAAGTCAGCCATTTTAAATCAAAGGTACTTTAAAGTGAAGTATGGTAGATTATAATGACCAACCTATTATTTTTATCTCAGAAAAATGACGGAATATGAAAACCATCGGAATATGCAACTTCAATAACAATAGTCATACTCATAGTAACTCCCGAACTGTAGTGTGTCCGCGGCGTCTCCTCACCTCTGCTCTCCTCACCAGGTGGCGTGCGGACCGTCCCCCCAGGTGAAGCGCTTCTTCCTGGTGCTGTACACAGACCCGCACCTCAGCGCGCCGCTACAGATCTGGCAGGTGTACGTGCACGCCCTGCAGCGGGTCGACGTGGCGGCCACGGAGGGCCAGCTCAGCCGCTTCACCCTCATGCTGCGGTGAGTCGCCGCCACCAACTCACCCCACACCTGGTCACTGCAGGCTCGTCAACCAGATGCGATGGCTGAATGAGTTGAGCGTCCATCTCCCATTTTGGTAGATTGTGGGATTCGAATCCACGGTCGAGTCAAACCAATGGCTTAAAAATGTATACTTGTCGCTTCCTAGCCAGGCACTCGACATTATTAGGATAGGGCAAGGACTGGTTGGCTCAGTGTCAGGATAATGTGACTGAGCGGGATATCAGGTCATGGTGCTGGTGCCCTTGTCTCCCAGTGGGGCAGCACTATAGAGTCACCATGAGTGTGCACTGCCACCCATCCTGATATGACCTTAGATGTTGCCAGAATGTAAAATTCCAACAACCAACCAACCAGTAGGCTCCGTCCTCACCCAGCGTCTTGTGCGGAACGCCGGGCGCACCCGGTATAAAGAACCCAGTCGATACATTCCAGGCACTGCTCACTTCCCGAGAGCAATAGTTTCGTTTCATTTCTGCGGTTTTGTTTGATCTCTACCGGGAAGAGATTTGTCCCACCTGACTATGTACTTCCATGGGTGTCCCATTTAGGGTTGGTTCCGGCTAACGCCATAAATGCTGTTCCCTATGGGTAACCCAGGGTCCTCACCGCAAACACTTGAACTTAATCTAACCTAGTGGCTTGCCGCTTCCATTTGGGATTTTTTTATTTGTTGAGGGGGTGGGGCATTGAAGAAATAACTATTCGGTGAATAAAATTACATTTACTACTAAAAGAAATCAAATCTAAATTATTCTGGATGGACTCTTGCACACATCCCATTGTATATGGAAAGTTATCCTAGAATTAGCTGGTTATTTATCTTTATATTGTTTGCTTCTTTATTTTGTGGTTTGCATCCTAGGAACATCTAAGGTCATCAGGATGGGTACCGACTTGTGACAGTACACACTCATGGTGACTTTATAGTGCTGTCACATTGAGAGACCAGACCAGGCTACAGGAACCATGACCCGACACTCCACTTAGTCACATCCTGATACTGAGCTAACCAGCCCTTTCCATATCCTAATAATGCAGAGTGGCAGGCTAGGTAACAACAAGTTTAAATTTTGTAAGTCATTGGTTCCACTCGGCTGGGATTCGAACACCCGACCTTCCACACTTATGGATTCAGCCATCGCAACCGCTATATCTTTATATTAGCTCCATGTGGTTATGAATGGTCTGTATATAATATGTACTTATGTTATGGCAAGTAATGTTTCGTAATGAGTTTCTATGGAGTTAAGCAATGCAGAATAACGTGAGACTGCCTGCTTCATGTTCACAGCCAGTATCACTCAACCCACAGGCCTCAAACTAACTTGCCAAATTCATGCTGATCGCTACCTTGCATAGTGCTCGGCATTACTATGCTAGGACAAGGACTGGTTGACTCACTGTCAGGATATCACCTTAGATGTTGTTAGGATGTAATGCCCCAATAAACAAACGAAGAAGCTGTCAATGAATAATTAGTCTCGTTCTTCCATGATGTCACAGGGGGACGCAGGCCTCGCGCCTCGTGCAGTGCTTCTCCTCGCACGCGGACGAGATGCAAATCGAACCACGTGACCCGTTCATGCTGGCTGCCAACGCGCTGCAGGAGGTGCAGATCGGGGTGCGGCCACGGCTCGCCGGCACCAAGTTCTTCTACATCAATATCGTCGACGTCGAGTACCACCAAATGGTGCGCACGTGGCTGGTGTGCGTCACCTGCCAAGCGCCACTCATCACCAAGGCCTATGAGCTGACGCTGCCAGTAGGGGGCGGCAAGGGCTCCAACAAGCGGATAGCCTACACCAACCCGTATCCGCAGCAGAAGACCTTCACTGTCAAGTCGAACCGTGATGACCTGCTGCAGTTCAAGGAGACGCGACTCGAAATGGGGCCCGGTGAGACAGCCAGCCTCGGTTTGAGGTTTGCACCGACCATGGCGCCCGGCTGTGCCGAGATCCTTGTGTTTATAAACAACGAAGAGGACAAGAATGAGGAGACTTTCTCCGTGCGCGCCACCTACCGGATATAGACACAGACTGGAGCGGAGCTCCTAACCCTTGGATATTATATGGTGCTTCGAAGCCCTGTTTTATCTCACTGTGTGACCTCAATAGGACACTTCCACTCTAGCAGCATCTTGTCCAGTCTAAAGCATTGTCTAGTATTGCAGCAAGCGTTGGTAGAATTAGCATGTATATATATTTTTTAATCCATTTAAATTAGGGATACCATATAAATCCACCTTCCTGGTTAAATTTGTGATCATTTTCACAGCTCCATCTCTCTGCCTGTGAAAGTGTCATATCCCAAAGCCCCTGGCAAAGCCTTATGGGACCGGTTGAAGCAGCATGTGCCTTAGCTCTGAGTCCGTCTGTGGTGCCTTTAGTTGCTGGGTGGCGAACACCAGAAGGTAGAAATGCAAACAGCAATGGTTCAGCGCCTCAAATAAGCTCTTTGCAGTCGAGTCCAGCTCCAGCCTCAACCAACCACCGCATGGTGGCGCCACCCCTCTGTAGCGGTATTAATAATAAACCCTCCTTTACTTTGGAAATAGTTTTTAAATGAAAATGTTATGTAAACGATGCACACTACCCCCCTCCGAGTAAACCTCACCAGGGATCAGCGAACCACAACGCGCCTGAGTGGGGGAATGTTGCCGGAAGTGACGTCATATTCAATAACCTTTCATTCTCTCATAGCTGTACAGGAGTGGTTAGGAATGGTTTTTTTTATTTTTATAATTGATTGTATAAATTATATAGGTAATACCACTAAATTACAGCTTATCTCTGAGGTTCATCACAGGTCAAGTAAACCTTTATGGCAATGTCACTCACGTATTGAAATCTGTATATTTATGTCCTTTTACAAGATCTTATACATACCATCATATAAAAAATATTGAAATTATTTTGTTAAAATGCATAATAATTAGTGCGCAATTTTTTGTCTAATTTTTAAACGAAACTTTGTATGTATATTATACTCGGTGACTCCAAAATTATTATCGAATATTCATTAATCTTGGTATTAACACTTGGGCAGCAACCGCATCGTACTTGTTTTTCTTCTTTTAATAAAGAATTCATAATGTTACAATTTGAAAGAAACCAAAGTACTTAGATAGTAAGACAGTCAATGCCTCCCTCCTGTGCGACATGCACATTAGCGTTTATCAATGTGTACCGAAGAACAATTATGAAAACGTTGCAAAGCTCCTTAGGACATGTTATTTTTAATAGATACTTAGTAGAAATGTGTGTGCCTTCTAATGAAATGCAGCCCTGTCAGGTACAAGGTATATTATCTAATGGATAAAACAGGCATCTCAAGTTGGGGGTACCCAACACCGTCCAGTGCCACGTGACATTGAATGTCAGTAACTTCAACATGTATATAGAAAATCATATTTTATATTATGTGTTAATGCAATTATGTATTGTTGAAAATGCAAATATTTATTGTTAGTGTAAATGTATATCTCTTTTACAATATATACATATTGAACAAGAAACATCCATTGTTGTTGATTTGTTCGTAGCATACAACTATAAAAGGAGGGACCGATTCCCTAGTGTTCCTTTATTATCGCCCAGTTTACTCCCCGTTTTCACAGTGCCTCCTCTACGATAGAGGTGGGTCGTGGTTTTGTGATTGATCTGCACACTCCAATATATACACTCCAGCTTAAAACATGTACATTATTTAAATGACCATCGATGTGTAATCTTGGCTCTGATAGCAATATGAAAAATGGTGTTAGCTACTGTGGCAATTTTAAGCCGTGTTCACACGGACAAAATGTGAGGCGAATCAGACAAATCGAATCCGGTGAGGCGAATTAGCCGCCCGTTCACACGAGCACTGCTTGGGCCGGAAATCGAATGCTGCGCATGAGCAAGTCTAGTGTGACCAGCGCCATTTTGGGTTCGACGATGCTGGCACCAGAGAGTGTGGGTTCGACCTAGATATGTATTTAATGGATCGTATTGGTTTGGAACGTTCAAAACTTCTGCTGGGCAGTGAAACCCTAAAAATAAATGATGAACAAAATATATGTGCACTTCTAGCAGGTTCATAGACCAAATTATATAATATGTGCTTTTGATCGACCGGAAAGTCAACAAAGTAAGCTCTCGACTGCGCATGCGTGTGAGGTGCTTAATCCGCCTCAGTGCGTTCACACGGGCAAAATAAATCGAATCAGAGAAATCGCCTCACGTAAACTACCTCCCTTAGGTGGTTTACAGGATCCGCATCACGTGAATCGAATCAGCCCTAATCCGCCTCAGACGTGCGTTCACACGTGAAATGTGAGGCGAACTATACAAGTCGCTTTCTACGAATCGATTTACATCGTCCGTGTGAACACGGCTCTAGACAGTTATATCTAGATTTGTAGACTTCTTTAGATATGAAATATTATACAAGAACTATTTAAAGACGTACATTTATTGAAAACTAAAGCTTGCCCAATAACTATTCTTGTTTTGAACCAGCATAAATGATATAACAAGTATAAATCTTTTAAACAGGATTTGTCAAGTATACCAAAGGCTTGCTTCAAAGACACATATGACTGATGAACTATACCTATTTTCTAGGTTTGATATAAACCATCTTTTAGACATAATACAAATAAGAAATTAAAACTATTGTAGATTAAAGCTGCATAGTCCGATGAAATATCAAATTTTCAAAACCAAACCAATTATCTAGATTTGATTTTACATATCTAACTTAGATACTGATGCACTTATTAAGCATTTGTTTCTGCGTAGAAGGCAATACTGAGTCAATTTAACAGAACCTGTTACTGCAGAAGCTTGCCAAAACTAATTTTCCATGTTTGCACTCAAAATATCTAAAAAGTTTACCATTTAAAATAAAAGTAACTTTTAACTAATTTAACGTAGATACTAGTGATCGATTTAATATATTTATCTCAGAAGAAATACAGAAATTCAAAACGATCGGACTATGCAACTTTAAAGGCGGATGGTGATTGATGGACTGGCAAGTTTATATCTGAGCGTTATGTCTGTCCAGCAGAGTTCTACATGAAAACTCTATGTATGTAGCCAGCTACGTGCTCAGAGAGTGTCTATTTATTACAGGAATATTCTCAATCTTTTGCATATCTGTATGTATAATAAACTGTTACTGTTAATACTCCCCAGAGGGGGAGGCTAAGGACTAACATGTGTACATAGATACATAAACAATACCCAGATTCATAGAGGTGGAACATGAAATTACCAAAATCCAGCAAACGGAAATAGCCCTATATGGGTGCCACCATTTGTATATTTGTGTTGAATCTCATAATCAACCAAAATCCAGCAAACGGAAACGGAAAGAGCTCGTTGAACTTCACTACGCAGCAAACAGGGTGGACGACAGCCATTGGTTAATAATATCCTATGGGCTTAATACCTTGACAGTGCTCCGCCGCAGAGTAGCGCACGCCGAATCGAGGAACAACTACACTAGTCCCTCACTACAGATCTTCCATATATGGTACGATGACATCACTGGGACCAGTGTACGTGTTCCTCCACACTACTCTGCGCTGAGGCTGTCAAGGCATTAAGTCCATAGGCCCAATTGACAGTATTCGAGGTCAGCGATTGGTTAATAATATATCAAAACAAATGCCTGATGCCATAGAATTTGCCGATATGTGCAGTGCAAAGCTTCGATCTTATTCAAAATTAAAAGAAATAAAGACCAATTTGGCATAAACATGGATGCACAAATGCAATATTAATAGTGTATTCGATTATCACGACCGCGACTCGGGTCCCCCAAGTTGCTAGAATTTTAAATCGAAAACTGCGAGTGAAGTAAAAAAATACACGCCCAATCATAGAATATTTTGCTGTAGTTATATCGGGGGGTCGGTCCTAAGCATCGCTTATTCATATTAACATAAGGATAGGTCAGATAAAATTAGTAAAGAAGAAAAAAAAAACCACCTGATTAAACCACTATATTCAAACTGATATGGATTTGGTTGATAATAGGGTATTTGTGGCATTCACAAATCTTATAAGAATTCAATGTTTACTAAACAATACATATTTTAGATTTTGTGCCTAACACACGTGTATATTTGTTTCATTCCCTAATACAAAATAAGTCTGGTTTTGGGTAAAGTTTACATGAATACATTCATGCATTGACAAACAAGTCACAAGGTTTTGATATTGTGCACTCGTTCACTTGTAAAACAGAACCCTGTTATTCCAGTTTGGGTGTTTAAAAAAACAAATCACGAGACTACCAGCGCCCCAAGTGAGGAAACGAGGTAGTTGGCCCTTCCGATCTCATTTCTATGTTCATCCATAGGTATAATGCTCTCACCTCTCTAGATGACCGACCGTGTAGTATGAGGGTTGAGGGGCAGGGTTGGAGAGGTGGGAATAAATGGTCTTTACTCATGCCATACGTAGACAAGGGCTCTTGGTATCATATAGATAAAGTATTCACCCCGTACTCGCAGTACACGGGTGAATACCAAACCTATATAAAAACGGTCGAAAAAGCGGGTTAAGGAAATGAGAGCCTAATTTCACAATCTAAGAAGCAACATTTATTCTTTACATATGTCTTATTGTTAGCCCGCTATCTTTGAGTTGAAAAATATAATATAATATCTAGTTTAATCAGATTTAAAAGTGAAATCGACGGCGTTCTCTGGCCGCCATCTTGTCTTTTTGCATTCTCACCCATTTCACCAACTCTGTGGCAATATGTGCAGCCATTTGATACTGGAGCCACAGTTTCTAGTTCAGATTCCATACTAAACCTATTTTCGCCCGTATTTACACTACGTTGTCATTCACCCGTGTACTACAAGTACTGGGTGAATCTTTTATCTAGGTATCATACAGAGGTGCGAAGTCTCCTGACTTGCCCGGAGATCTCAATAAAATATAGGAAAATGACTCCGATTTCTTTGTTAATTTCCCACACACAAAAAGGCATTCAAGCTTGTTTACAAATAATCATTTTACGCATATTTGTCTTCAAAATGCACCAGACGCACACCCTGCCCACTTCGGCCACGCTATATCTCCTTATTTATAATTTGGTTACTAGGGAGATCTCTCTACTCACACTCTCATATACTTGGCACCTCTGATAATATGATAATGTTATGTGTTGCCATGATTGTGCATTTTGCTCACAGTTGTATTTTATACCTATGTTTGTTTACTATGTGTAGGTACATTCAAAAGGGTCATTAACTGGTACATTATGACTCAGCAGAAATTTAACCACCCATATTCCAATCACGTCATTGCTGTGTCTGCTTTGGCTGAACCGTGTTGGTAGACCGTGGGATCGTGGGTTCGAACTCCGGTCGAGTCAAACCAATAACTTAAAAAATTGATACTTGTCACTTCCTAGCCAGATGCTCAGCATTGTTAGGATAGGGCAAGGACTGGTTGGCTCAGTGTCAGGACAATGTGACTGAGTGGGATATCAGGTCATGGTGCTGGTATCCCAGTGGGGCAGCACTATAACGTCACCATGAGTGCGCACTGTGACAGGTCGGTACCCGTCCTGATATGACCTTAGATGATGCTAGGACGTAAAACAACAAACAAACTTTGGCTGAATGAGCTCTGAACAACAACAAAAATGAGAGAGGAAAAAGTAAAGACCAAAAACGCACTAAAGCCCCACGTATTTTAGTTGTTGCTTTGCACGCCAACTTTCCCGCCAAAATAGCCGTCCTCAATCACAGCAGACGTCATTTGGTGGCTGCAGGGAAGGCTTCAGGCAAGTAGTGTAGGAGGGAAGTCACTGTCCAGATATGGCATTATCGGACTGACGGGGTCAGCGGAGCGCGACTGTAACCCCCCAGGCCCGCATCACTACTGACCCACGGGTTATATAACTCACTTTAGACACTCGTTATAATTAGGTCAAGACTTTTGCGTAATGGTTAAGTATGTGCGTGTGTGTGCCTTTAATCAAAGCGGGCTTTAACTATAGCTCACGTTGGCGCATTTCACCAAATGTCGTCTGCTGGAAATGTCGCAGATGACTGCAGCATTCATTACAGTTAAACCTCTCTAAATCGACTGACGATGGGACCGACTTTAAATGGTCCGTTTAGGGAGGTGGTCGGTTTAGAGAGTTTTTGCATCATTACAATGGTATTGTATGGACGATCGTTTGGGACCCAAATAAAGCAATCGATATAGGGGAGTGGTCGATCTGTGGAGGTGGTCGGTTAGACTAGGTGTTACTGTACTTATAATTGCCAGGACGTAAAACTTCAACAACCAACCAATCATTTACTTATCTGATAGATTTCCTTTTCTAGAAATGCATCATACGCAATGCCAAAACCTGAATAATTTTAGTGAATTCTTTGAGAGCAGACGACTATTATTGAGGACAGACGACGGCATAATTTATCCTGGAGCAGTTAACGTGCTGGATGGAAGAGTCAGAAAGCTTTGAAGTCGGGACCTTGTCAGGGTATAATGTAATTAGAAGGAGACGTTCAGTATGTACCAGTATGTCACGTTGTGACGTCACGCCGCCCGGCCGCTGACGTAGTGACGTCACGCTAATGACGTCACCGCGAATCTATGGCGGGTTGCCGGAAGGAGAGCGTGATGTAAGCGAACCCTGCGTATTCTACTTCAAGGGCGCCTTTATAATAGCACTGCCGGCAGCCAAGAGCGCACCAGCGGATACGGTAAACCCCACCATACCGCAACCAGCAACCAGCAAACCGCAAACCCGCTACAGCACTGCGAATTAAAGAAGCAGCTCACAGGTTTGATACAATTACTTCTCAATTATTATTTTAACTGAACGAAATATACGCTAAAATTTAAAAACCAATTTTGGTATACAACTATATGGGGTACACAGTGTGTTTGGTTAATTGTTGGAGTTTTACTTCCTGGCAACATCTAAGATCACATCAACATGGGTACCGACTTGTAACAGTGCACACTCATGGTGACTTTATAGTGTTGCCCCACTGGGAGATCAGGCCACCAGCACCATGACCTGATATCCCACTCAGTCACATTATCCTCACACTGAGCTAACCACTCCTTGCCCTATCCTAATAATGCTGAGTGCCTGGCTAGGAAGCGACAAGTATCAATTTTTAAGTCACTGGTTTGACTCGACCATGGTTCGAACCCGCGGGTTCGAATCTCACGATCTACCAAAGCGGGAGACGGACGCTCAATTCATTCGGCCATCCCGTCTGGTGACAACTGCCTGGAGTACAGTGTGTAGACAGGGCCTACCTGCTGCAATGTCCGTTGGGAGTTCATTCAGAGACAAGAACGCCGTGGACACCTTTTCCAGATAATGTTTAAACAAAATGAAGGAACATTATGTTCGTTAAGCATTACGTTGTGTTGCAGGTGAATACAAACAAACCCAATGGCGAGAAGTTGACAGTCATGTGGGAAATAAAATCAACTTGGATTGGAGATAAATGCTATACAATAATACATATGGCCATATGGAAATTAGAGGGGGAGTGCAAAGCAGCACAAGTCTGGAGTTAAGTTGCATATAAGAAGTACATAACTGAGATAGTGATGTATATCTGAAAAAGAACATAATAACATCCTAAAATCATAACATCCCTTAAAAAATAGTGGGGAAAGAGGTGAGAAAATGGACACGTTGGATTGTGTTGCATATTAGATTAGGGTAGGGTGGTGGGGAAGCGGTGTTGTCCAGTGGCTGGGTGAACACCAACTTTGATATCTTAGAAGTGACGCATTCATACCTCTTGGGTTGAAGCTAAAAAATCGCTATTGTATGAATCTGTTACATTGGGGAGGATTCACATAAGATCTAAATCCTAGGTAATATGTAGACCACCGCCCCAAGTAGAGCATATAAACTTGTCTCCCAGACCAGACGGGATGGCCGAATGAGTTGAGCGTCCATCTCCCGTTTTGGTAGATCGTGGGATTCGAACCCTGATCCAGTCAAACCAATGACTTATAAATTTATAATTGTTGATTCCTAGCCAGGTGCTTGGCATTATTACTATTTAGTATTAGGATAGGGCAAAGACTGGTTGGCTCAGTGTCAGGATAATGTGACTGAGTGGGATATCAGGTAATGGTTCTGGTGGCCTGGTCTTCCGGTGGGGAAGCAGTATAAAGTTGCCATGAGTGCGCACTGTCACAAGTCGGTACCAATCCTGATATGACCTTAGATGTTGCCAGGACATCAAACTCCAAGGGTGGTGGGAGAAGCAAATTTGTCCAGTGGCTGGGTGACCACCAACTTTGATATATCAGAAATGACACATTTATACCTCTTGTACTGAAGCTCAAAAATCGCTAATCTATGACATCTGCTTGGGGAGTATTTGGGAGGATTCACCTAAGGTCTAAATCTTATGTAATATATAGAACCCCGCCCCAAGTAGAGCATATAAAACTTGTCTCCGAGGCTTTATGATAATATTTTACACAGGTATGATGTTTGTCAATAATCTCATTCTATAATTAGTAGACAATGAGTTTAAAGATGTCCCATTACCATTTCAAAGAAGCGCCATATCACCCTGCCTGATCGTGCCTGGTCTGCATCACCCTGTGAGATGATATCACTCTGCAACAGTGTAACTGTAAGGCCCGGCGAGTGCCTGCCCCCAATAGCCACAGCCGGTCTCGCCAGGACCCGGTCTGGGTGAAGCCAGAAATAACCCCTAACGGACGCCAGTCTCAACACCAACACAGCCTTCCCTTGAATGGCGTTCAGCAGCGTGCAAATGCCTCTTCATTGTAGGCTACAAAAGCTGAAATGACGCTTCAGTGGCAATGACCACACGCGCCTGTACATAGACACTGTGTCTGTTGTTTAAGTGAGAAGACGGCTAAGTTGATTAATTATCACAATTTGTGACCGGGCGCGGTGGCCGAAATGGTAGAGGCAGGCTTCCCGTGTGGGAGATCGGGGTTCGATTCAAACCAATCAATGACTTATCAAATTGATATGTGTTGCTTCCTAGCCTGGCACCTGGCATTAATAGGATAGGACAAGGACTGGTTAGTACAGTATCAGGATAATGTAACTGTGTGGGATATTGGATCATAGTGCCGGTGATCCAGTCTCCCACGAGTCCCAGTGGGACAGCACTATAAAAGTCACTGTGAGTGTGCACTGTCACAAGTCGGTACCCATCCTGATATGACCTTAGATGTTGCCAGGATATAAAACTCCCACAAACAAACAAACTCACAATGTGTGTGGCAGTTCATAGATGGAAAAGACAACGTCGGAAAATATACTATCAACCGAATTTTGTTAAAGGCCCCCGACTAGAATTCCACGTCCTTTGAAGCCAAAACAATTGTCAAAACCAAATCAATTATCCAGAATTTATTCTACATATCTAACTTAGATACTCATGTACCTATTAAACATTTGTTGCCATATAGAAGGGAATACCAAGTCAATTTAATAGAACCTGTTAGTGCTGAAGCCTATGGTGTCATGGTTTTGGCATGCTTGCTAAAACTAATTTTACATGCCTGTGCTTCAAATATCTCAAAAGTTTACCATCTAAAATAAAAGTTACTTCAGACTAAAGGAAGGTAGATTGCAACAATCAATTTTACATATTTATCTCAGAAAAATGACAGAAACTCAAAACCATCGGACTATGCAACTTTAATGCAATGAGAAGAAAGGCCAGTCCGCTTACTCCCTCAATACCTAAAATATCGGGTGTTTTCCGATTAGTATTTTTTTTTAAATCATCATATAGATACATTTGTCGTAAGCAAATTCTAATGTTGCAATGTAGCTTAAACCTTCCGTCATTTTTCAAAATTAGAATTCTCATTTAACTTAATGAGTTTGTTAATTATTTAACCGTGGAGGGAAGTAATTATTACTTGTATCAAAACATATTACATTCCACAAATATATCTGCATAATTGTATAACACAAACAAAGAAGAAAAAAGTAGCAAAACGCTATGCAGAAGAAAAAGAAGAAGGAGGAAACATTGAAGGAAAGAGGACAACAGAAATGGAAAGAGAAGTAGGGGGGGGGGGGGGGGAGACTCCACCAAAGTCAAACCTATTATGGCAGGAACCCAGCGTGAAACCCCCCAGCAACGAATGCTGATACATCCTACTGTTACTACGCCTATTAAATGCTGCTAATTGGACCTTTCTGAACTGGGTGGGAGAAGGGAGGGCGGAATGAGCGGCGCAGAAGTGGTTAATTATATACAACACACTTTATTGCATCCACTCTCCTTAAAACCAACACAGCAACAACCCAGTCAAATCTCATCAAATCTGAAGTCACCGCCACTCTGCCGGGTACAGGTGAGTAGTTAGCGCATGCGCATGCAAATGGGGATGGGCACAACTGACACCTGTTTGATGCTTATGTTCACTTTGGAGCATGCCTGTATTCTAAACCACTGGTCATCAAACTCAAGGGCTGTGGTATGTGCTGTCCTGTCTGTGGGAAAGTGCAAATAAAAGACCCCTTGCTGCTTATCGGAAAGATAGCCGGTTCCCGGCGGCCCAGCCCGCCCTAGCCCTCCGTGGCACACATGCCGGAACAAGCGGAAAGGTCCCGCTCCGGCGACGACACGCCGCAACCTGAAGCCAGCCTTGGACAGGCCCATCGGCCTAGTACCACCGGCGCCACGACACCCAGATAAAAACAATAACAATGATCGTGGGGGTCCCGCCCCTCCGCCACACACACCGACTTACGACAGCTTTGTGAAGCACACCCGCACCGGCCTCCACGCCTCCACGCCATCGGCCCCTGTGTGCTGTGTGACATGACCCCGGTGGCCCGGCCCAGCGACATCGAAGCCGCCGACGAGAGCGAGCCGGTCGAGCAGGTCATCGACCACACACTGCAGCAGTCCTGGCCGGCCGCCCCCATCTTCGGCCCGTCCCCACTTGAATATAGGGCAACCCTCGACGGCTTCTGGCCCATCCTGTCGGGCGAGGGCTGGGCCAGGTACCCTGAGTATGTGGCGGCATATACCGCCGCCCAGAACTCGGCCCTACCGAACTACTTGGCCGCCCGAGTCCCGGTCACTTCGGACCTCAACATCCCCGCATGGCGCGACATGCTCCGGGGCCACCCAGACGAGCTCATCGCCGACCACCTTGAGTTTGGGTTCCCTGCAAACTACACCGCTGCCGGGCCGCCCACGCCAACCTTCCGGCACCACCGGGAAGACCCCGCCCACACCCACCACATCATGGCATATGCTGAGGAAGAGCCCTGCCTCGGCGCCCTCCTGGGCCCTTTCGCGGTGCCCCCCCTTCACCCCTTGGGCGCAGTGTGACCCCATAATGACATGCCCCAAGTCCACCCCCGGCAAGCGCCATATAATCGTGGACCTGTCATACCCGCCGGGCCGAAGCGTGAACTCGGGCATCCGCAGGAGGGAGTACCTGGGGCGCCCCCACCACTACAAGCTTCCGTCAGCCTCCGATATGGGCCGCCGCATCTCCCTCGAGGGCAGGGGCTCGTTCTACTGGTCCGCGGACGTGTCCCGGGCCTACCGACAGCTGAGGGTGGACCCATTGTTCAGTCCGCTCTTCGGCATCACCGTCAACGGCAACCTCTATCTGGACATCGCACAGCCCTTCGGCTGCCACATGTCGGGCGCGGCCTGCATGCGCGTCACCACGGTGGTGTCCTGGATCCTCCAGCAGCGGGGCTTTTTCAGCCTGGTGTACGTGGACGACTTCGTCGGCTGCGAGGAGTCCTTCGACGCCATCCACAAAGTCTGCGCCCTCCTTGGACTGGTCCTCGCCCCTGACAAGTGCTGCCCCCCTACTGTCAGGCTGACCTGGTTGGGGATTGAGCTCGATATGGAGGCCTTGGTCCTCCGCATCCCCGACCAGAAGTTGGAGGATGTCCTCGATGATTGCGAGCGCTGGCTTGCCCGCCCCATTCTCACAAGGAAGGCCCTCCAGAGGCTCATGGGCCACCTGGTGCACATAAGCATGTGCGTCCCGGTGGCAGGGAATTTCATGTCCCGCATTCTCCACAGCCTCAGGGCAGCCCGCGTATCCGGCACGACCGACGCGAATAGTGTCGTGTATTGGGGATTGATCGTGTTAGGGCCACGCACTCCCCGAATATCTTTACAAGTGACTTCTA
This sequence comes from Branchipolynoe longqiensis, assembly GCA_030323885.1. Taxonomy (NCBI): domain Eukaryota; kingdom Metazoa; phylum Annelida; class Polychaeta; order Phyllodocida; family Polynoidae; genus Branchipolynoe; species Branchipolynoe longqiensis. The sequence continues at coordinate 28,599,852 of CM059200.1, forward strand.
ATTCTCTTCCCCAGACTACGATCGGCGTGCCCATGAGCACCTCATGACCATCCACCGGGCGCCCTCACCCCCGGGACCTGGCGCAGCCATGATCGCCACGCGAGGAGGTACCTTGAGTTCATGCTCGAGCGGCGCATCGACCACCTGGCCCCCGCCCCCTATGACGTCGGCCATTTCATCGCCCACCTCCACCGCGAGCTGCCCTCCCCTGCCTCGGTCATGAACGCCCTCACCGGTGCCCATCCCTTGGTCCGGGAGGTGGGGGGGAGGGACGTCACCCCCTTTGATGTCACCCCCTGCTTCGGGCTGCCCTCGAGGCCGCTGGAGCCCCGGAGGCCACCAGGTACACCCTCCATGGCCTCCATAGGGGCGCCGCCCAGGCTTGCTCTCCCAGGGGGGTGGACCTCTCCGCAATCATGGCCCAGCGGACCTGGGAGTCCGATGAAGTCCACGCGTACGTCCCGAGGCTGGTGCCCGCAGATGCCCCGAGAGCCTTGGCCTTGTGCTTTGGGTCGGCTCCCGGGCCTACCTCCTCGAGCTCCCAGGTCCTCCCTCTACCATCAGCCGACATTGAACAAGTGGACTGAACTCACCCAGACAATTATCATTATCCTGAAATTTGACCTTGTACCACTGTATACCTGCCTTAAATAAACCCTCCTTCTCCCACACCAGTCTCGAGCCTCCTCTGTCCGGATCGGCCCATAATTTCAGAATTGTGGTTGATCCAGCGGGGGAGGTCCGAGATGCTCACATCACCAAGCGGTGCATGCGCATCCTCCTCCTCCTCCCCCCACCCCCGCTTGACCAGCATTCGGGCTCCATCCTTCAAACTACTTTATTCTACCACACGCAACCACCCTCTTTTTAAGGCCATCTCATGGGGGTCGGCGCCCGGGCGTACTTCCTCGAGCTCCCAGGTCCTCCCTCTACCATGGGCCGTCATCGAACAAGTGGACTGAACTCACCCAGACAATTATCATTATCCTGAAATTTAACCTTGTAACACTGTATACCTGCCTTAAATAAACGCTCCTTCTCCCACACCAGTCGCGAGATTCCTCTGTCTGGATCAGCCTATGTGACGGCAGTGGGTTTTCTCCAAAGAAATATGTCAGAATGACCATATGTTTGACGTCCAATAGACAATGATAAAAATCAATTCGCTCTAGAGGCATCGTTAAATAGACCCCTTTCAATGTTTGTAAACATTGTGTATGCGGGCACAGCTTGGCTGCAGAATGAATGCACACTGCCACTGAGTTTGCTGGTAGGTGCAGTGTAAAACGTTTATTTTATTCAAAATTACTAGAAATGCAGAAGCCTAACCATATAAATTTAATATAATCTATTTGTTAAATATGTTTTCTATATGTGTTCCAAGCGGCCTGTGTCTAGGTGGTGTGGTTTTAGAGATATTTCACTTTTTCTGTATGAAGATTGCTCACTGCCATTGACAATGCATTGAGTTTGCCGTATGCACAGTGCAAAACATCTATTTTATTCAAAATTAACAGCAATGCAGAAACCTAACCTTATAAATTTAATATAATCTATTCGTTGAATATGTTTTCTATGTGTTCCTAGCGGTTTGTGTCTAGGTGGTGTGGTTTTAGAGACATTTAACTTTTTCTGTAAGAAGATTGCTCACGGCCATTGACAATGCACTGAGTTTGCCGGTACGCGCAGTGCAAAACGTTTATTTTATTCAAAATTAATAGAAATGCAGAAACCTAACCTTATAAATTTAATATAATCTATTCGTTGAATATGTTTTCTATGTGTTCCAAGCGGTTTGTGTCTAGGTGGTGTGGTTTTAGAGACATTTAACTTTTTCTGTAAGAAGATTGCTCACGGCCATTGACAATGCACTGAGTTTGCCGGTACGCGCAGTGCAAAACGTTTATTTTATTCAAAATTAATAGAAATGCAGAAACCTAACCTTATAAATTTAATATAATCTATTCGGTGAATATGTTTTCTAAATGTGTTCCAAGCGGTTTGTGTCTAGGTGGTGTGGTTTTAGAGATATTTCACATTTTCTGTATGAAGATTGCTCATTGCCATTGAGTTTGCATTGTGACAGTGTGTTATCCTGCAGCCAAACACCACCCGCACTGACCTAAATACCCATGCTGATGTCATATGAAATAGGTCTATAAAACAAACTTTCCTTTTACCTGTATTCCAGTGACGTCACATCACTCAGTAGTCACACATCCTTCAAATATGACCGCACGTGGTTGCCGAATTGCTGGCGCAGGCTTCCCTTGCAGAAGGTAGGGAGTTCTACTCCTGGTCAAGTCAAAACAATGACTTACAAAATCGATACTTGTCATTACCTGTCCTGCCACTCGGCATTACTAGGATATGACAAGGACTGTTAAGTGTTAGGCTCAGTATCAGGATACTGTGAGTGAGTGGGAAATCTGGTCATGGTGCCAGCGGCCTGGTCTCCCTGTGGGGCAGCACTATAAAGTCACCATGAGTGTGCACTGTCATAAGTCGGTACCCATCCTGATATGACCTTAGATATTGCCAGGATGTAAAACTCCAAGAAACATGCTTCAAATATAGGCCCAATGAACACCCACCCCTGAGAGAAGAGTGTGGGGGGGGGGGGGGAATTCTGTCAACCTTTTCAAAATTACCTCAAAATAGTTATTGGAGACTAGGCTTACACAGCTGGATTTGTCTGCTCAGGAGCTTTAATTTTATATGCATCACTGGATATTCACAGTGAGAGTTCAACTATTTATGCCTATCTATGAGTGCATGTCTTAGATCTAATTATTTAGGCTGCGTCCAGCTTGGGCCGGAGAATCTTATTTTACCATGAAACGACTCATATGTGTTATTTTTAACTGGGGAAAGCGCCTCATAAGTATTGTACTTCTGCATTCTCCTTTTCTATGTGAAACATTACTTATTATAAATATCACTCAGCTTGTATGTACAATGCTCATGTGGAAATAAATAAATATCTTATCTTATCTAATTCAACTTCCGGTTAAATAATCCACCGCCATCGTCGGCCACTGTCGTCAATGTGGGTTCCATTATGAGTGTTGCTCACACCAGGCTACGGTTATTTGTACTTTACGCTGAGAATTGGCAAGCCGAGCCAGACCTCTAGTTGACAACTAGGCTTAAACAATGCTTATGCTGATAGTTGAATCGAGGCCGGTAGCACGGTATTGGCATATGCTGCTCGTGCTGCGAGGCGGGCAGTACACTATTTCCATACGCTGATAATGCTGCGAGGTAGATAGCACAGTTTTGGAATACGATACTAGTGCTGAGAGGCAGCCAGTGCAGTGCATGCATACGTTGAGAGTGCTTCAGTACATTGATATGCTGTACATCACACACGAGGACAAATATGAATATTCTTACTGATTACAGTTCTTTCAGGAACAGGTATTTTTGTTGTGGACAAGAATAACATATAAAATTAAGCAAATTATAGGCTATTCAGTTGTAGAAGCTATATTGCTTAGCAGATATATTAACCTATATATGGTGAAATCAATTACGCAATTGTCTAGTAATTATCCTTTCTCTCTATTTTCCGTTTTGTTGACAACACCCAAGAAATACAAAGTATTTCTTGCACGTTGTAGAATATGACAATGCAATGTGCAACGTCAATTGCTTTAGTCGGTCTATAAGCCTGTTTATGTAAACAGTGAACTCATGCTAGTTGTGTTGGGGTTATTTTGTTGAATGCATACACTGTCCATACTGTAATCTTTTAACTTAGTTAGCTTAATACCCCAGTCACAATATGCTTGTGACCACTTTGCGACAACAAAAAACGGGGTAGTTACAAAATAGTCCCAATTGGCTGCAAAATGATCACAAGTGGCTGCAAAATGGTGGCAAGTAGTCGCAAAGTGCAGTTGCACCAAAAATCTCCTTGCGACTAAATGGTTGCCGACCATTTTCATAGCTTGGCGACCAGTCAGTAAACAGTCAGCAACCAGTCGACGACCAGTGGGTGACCAATCACCAACAAGTTGGTGACCAGTGGGTTTTTTTGGTTGCAAAGTGGTTGCCAGTAGTCGCAAGCCCTAGTGCGACTAGAGCTTCAGCTTCCACACTTGATCAGGCGACTTCTGATAGCGGCGGGCGAAACGAGCGCTACAACTTCCATGTCGCCTTTTCTTGTGGGATGCGCTAGAGGTGTGAGCGCATCGGGCGTGACGGGCGACCAGGCACCTGTAGGAGACGGTTCCCACGCTTCGCCTGTACCAGGGTGCGGGCGGGGGCGTGGGCAGGAAGTGTAACTGTTGAAATTAAAGGCCGAAGTTAATCACCGGCTGAATCGGTCTGTCCTTTCTAACGGGTAGAAGCCGCATGCGCACTTCTACCTGACGGACTGACCACAGGGGGCGCTGCGGTTGGCGTGTGTGTGTGCGTACATGTGTATGGAGGGGCAAGTGCACGTGAGTAGAGTGGTTTAGTGAGTTATTCGTTCAAGCGAGGTAGGGATACCTATATTACTACTAATAGTAGAAACTATGCATATACATATATAACCACACGGGATGGCCGAATGAGTTAGAGCATTCGTCTCCCATGTAGGTAGATCATGGGATTGTGGGTTCGAATCCTGGTCGAGTCAAACCAATGACTTAAAAACTTATACTTGTCACTTCCTAGCTAGGCGCTCGGCATTATTAGGATAGGGCAAGAGGCAGTGGAATGAGGAAGACCAATCATCTGCGATTGAAATTTCCCCTGCTTAAACAACTAATGTACCCCCCCAATAAAACCAAAAGAAATATGTAGCTGTGTCTGTGCATATATATGTGCATATATATATTATATTCCTCCAGTGTGTGTGGCGCGAGGGAGGGTCACCCGTATACAACTCCCAACAGCTGGGGTGGGGGGGCACTCCACCAATGCGCCAATGGAGGAAGTAGCAAAGTATATATGTTCCCTTAGCATTTACACTCGTATATTGCGTTATATATGTATATACATATATCCACCTTTCAAATGACAACTCTGCATCAAACTCTGCATCCAGACTAATGTCCTGCTCATCGAAGGAACAGTTTGCACATGGCAGGTGTTCACGAATCACACACACACACATATATATATATAGAGAGAGAGAGAGAGAGAGAGAGAGAGGGGAATTCTCATATGTTGTTTCCCCTACCTCCCTTGCACGGACAATTCACTAAGCCTGTCTATATATGAAAAAATTCCTCCCGGCTAAGTGGCGAATGGGGGGGGGGGGGGCACCCAGTTACCAAACACTCCAGAGAGAGAGAGGGGGGGGGGGCACTCCACCAATGGGGTAACGCAGGAGGAAGGGACGTGATTTACATGTGAGCTGCTATCCACATTAGTATTGACCACCGCCTGCAGAGAGCAAGTTTGTGGTGGAAATCCTCTATTGTGGTGAATTCGGGTGTTTTTCAGGTAATGCAGATGTTATTAATATTAATAAATAATATCCTTTCTTTTTTTCATTCCATCAATCGTGGATACCACCATGACATTACACCCCCCCCCCCCACCCCATCCTCCCCAGTCGCATTATCCTGACACTAACTCAACCAATGCTTGCCCCATTCTTATAATACCGAGTGCCGGGTAACTGAGCGACAAGTGTAAGTTATGTAAGGCTTGACTCAGCCAGGAGTTGAACACGCGACCTCCCACACGGGAAGCTGTGGTCATTCCCGTTCTGTAACTGACGAGCTAAGTTAAAGTTGCCTACTCCGATGGTTTTGAATTTCTGTATTTTTTCTGAGATAAATATATTAGATCGATCACAAGTATCTACATTACATTAATTCAAAGTTACTTTTATTTTAAATGGTAAACTTTTGAGATATTTTTAGTGCAAACATGGAAAATTAGTTTTGGCAAGCTTGCCAAAACTTTGACACCATAGACTTCTGCAGTAACAGGTTCTGTTAAATTGACTGGTTATTGCCTACTACGCAGAAACAAATGCTTAATAAGTGCATCAGTATCTAAGTTAGATATGTAAAATCAAATCTAGATAATTGGTTTTATTTTTAAAATTTGATATTTCATCGGACTATGCAGCTTTAACAAAATACTCAAATCCTAGAAATATTACCTTCATTAAACTCAACACTAAGACAGAAAATAGATAATTTCAAATATAAAATATTGACTGAACTGTCTTATTTCATTATGATAATTGTGAATAAGTATAGGTTGCTGGTCATGTGACTGCCCCTTTAATGTGTGTCATCACTATACCTGAGATACACTTCCGATATTCACGCAGTCCACTTACAGCTATATCGTCTTAAAGCTGTATAGTCTGAGGAAAGCATTAAATTGCCAAACCAAAACATTTACCTAGATTTGATCCTACATAATATTTGCAATATGTGTACATTTCTTGCAGTTGCTATGTTCCTACGCTCGAAAAATATGTAAACTAAACCCAAGCCCAGCAATTTTAGGTTCACAACCAAATTAATTTGGTATGTTTACTGCAAATACATCGAAAAGTAGCCCTTTGAAATACAAGTTACTTCGAAGTAAAGTAAAGTCGTCCTGATATGACCTTAGATGTTGATAGGACGTAAAACAACAGCAAACAAACAAACTAAAGTAAAGTAGAATATAATAACCAACTTAATACAATTATCTATAACAACCGGAAACTATCAGATTGTGCAACAGGAACATGTATGTGGTCTATTCTGCTATTTAACTTTCCGTCAACAGTAATCGGTATCAAATTCTACAAAACTATATATATATATTATCAAGAGTGAATTCATGTTCCTGGATAATTTAAAGATCAGACAACCAAATCTTTCTGCGTGAGAATTTATTTGGGGGAACAGATTTTGTGGATGAAGATGTACCTCCCAGCCTCCCGCCGCTTGTACCAGTAGTGTTGGAATGAAGCGTTAATTGAGTTCTTTTTCTCCGACGTGGCTGCTTCTCTTAAAGTCGTATTACTATTTGAACATTCCGCCCGTCACTGGCCGGACCTCAGCTGCAAGGTGGATTAGGTCGGAGAGATATGATTCATGAATCTTCCCACAAGAAGCAATGTTAACGGCATGTGTAGTTTACAATTTCATATTTATTCATATTTATTCGTGTTTAATTAGTAACTTACTCATTGGATGGGAATCAACTCATGCGCTGAATAGTAAAACCGACGATGTAACTATTAATTAACTATCCATAATTGAATATTCCCCGGGTGTCCGGATATTGGGACATATATTCACATATTTAGTAGGATGTGCAAACTGAAATGACCAGTTCGTAGCATTCAGAAGAACTTAGGAAGCAAACTATTACTATATATTATACCGGATCCGGTGGCCTAACCGGTAAGAGCACTGGCCTCCCATGCGGGATGTCGTGGGTTCGAACCATGACTGAGTCAAACCAATGACTTAAAACAATTGATACTTAGCGCTATCTAACCTGGCGCTCAACATTATTAGTCTGGTTTGCTCAGTGTCAGGATAATGTGACTGAGTGGGATATCGGGTCATGGTGCTGGTGGCCAGGTCTCCCAGTGAGGCAGCACTATAAAGTCGCCACGAGTGCGCACGGTCACAAGTCGGTGTCAGCCCTGATATACCTTAGATGTTGCTAGGACATAAATCCTGAAACACTGTGTACACATACACACACACGCACACACACACACACATATATATATATATATTGGTTACTGAAAGCTTACGTCCTGGCAACATCTAAGGTCATATCGCCTTGTATGCAGGTATTGCAGGTATAGCAATACCTCAGGGAGTTTGACACCCCTGCCTTGCAGAGTTGTAAACCACTGCCTTGTGGTACAGGTTCTTGATAGAACCGAAGGCTAAGGGAGCAAACCCTAAACAGAAAACCATGTCATTGTGGCAGCATTAAGGGCGGTTGATGTATGGAACTCCCAACATCTCCCGACCAGCCACTGCAGGGACAAATCGTTTTGCGCCTGTCTTGACATGTTCTTGCAGGTGTGAAACCTCTATTTGCTCCCCAAGAGAGTGCCGCTGGTAACTTGCAAAAGCCAGCAGCACTTCAACACTTTTGCAGGCAGCTTTCATGAAATGTTTAAGACCGACTCATGGATGCAACTCTCAGAGCAGAGACCCAAATGGAGAGCGGCAGTCAAGTAATGAAAGCAGTCTTTGTCGCATCGCGACCGACAGCATGATGATGATGATGATTATATGTGTATGTGATGTATAATGAATTATGCGAGTATAAAGATACGTAAGGGGTAATTATTATTATTATTTGTTATATTCCATAAGACCAACACTGTACCGGTGGCTCCACCTACCCTCTTCGCCTCTACTGGATGTAGACCAGTGTCAGTCGCACCGGAGGATATATGCAGGTTGGAAAAAATCCAGTACCATCAGAATTGAGCTGTCCGGCCAACTGGACATTTTGACAGTGGTGCAGCAGAAGGCGACAGTTGCGTGCCGACCAGCTGCCTGACGTCGGCTGTGATTGGCTGTGTAATGTAAGAGTCTGTAACACTCGCCGGGCTGGTACTTAGCCCCTGAATCCTTTTAACCCCCGGCCCCACTGAAACCCTTTGTACCCGCACCGTCCTCCGCCACTCCATTGTGGGCCTAGCGACCACACCAGCCCCCTCATACAGCGGGACGTGTGCGTGTGTGAGTGAGTGAGTGAGTTAATGCGTGGGTGGGCGTGTGAGCGTGTGAGTGTGTGAGTGAGTGACTGAGTGAGCGTGTGAGGGTATGAGTGTGTGAGTGTGTGAGTGTGTGCGTGTAAGTGTGTGAGTGAGTGAGTGTGTGAATGTGTGAGTGTGTGAGTGAGTGAGTGAGTGAGTGTGTGGATGAGTGTGTGGGTGTCTGAGTGAGTGTGTGTGAGTAAGAGTGTAAGTAGGTGTGTGTGAGTGTGTGAGTTTGTGACAGTGTGACTGTGTGATTGTGTGACTGTGCCTGTGAGTGAGTGTGAGTGAGTGTGTAGGTGAGTGTGTGTGTGGGTGAGTGGGTGTGAGTGTGTGGGTGAGTGTGTGGGTGGTGTCGGTGGGCGTGGATGACATTATCGGTGATGAATCATTAACCCATCGGACTATTGGAATCAATGTGTCGCTTGGCCGTTCCTTTAGATGTCTCCCTCCTTCCTCCATCCACCGCCAACTCTGGCTGTATTGTGTAAGACTATAAGTGTGTGCGCGTGTGTATGTATGTGTGTATGTATGTAGGTATGTATATATATATATGTATATATATACATACATATATATATATATATGCATATATTAGTCTGATTGACTGTATTACCTTTTTAAGTGACTCCGGTGGTCTGCGATCCCAGGCCAAACAAATGTTCAATGTATGAACTGCCTTTACCTCAATTGACTATCCTTCCGCTGATAGTCGGTTGTTGGAGTGTTATGTCCTGGCAACATCTCAGGCCACATCAAGACGGGTTATATTGATACTTTATATAGCACCTGTTATATCCGAACAGCATTGTTCTGAATGTAGTTGTCATTTGATGTTTGTTGTTTGTTTGTTGTTGTTTTACGTCCTAGCAACATCTAAGGTCATATCAGTTGTCATTTGAAGAGAGGTGTTAGTACTGTTACTATGAGTATGTATGTATGGTTGTTGGAGTTTTACGTCGTGGCAACATATAAGGTCATATCAGGATGGATACCGACTTGTGACAGTGGGCACACATGGTGACTTTATAGTACTGTCCAACTGAGAGACCAGACCGCCAGCCCCACGATCTGATATTCCACTCAGTCTCGGTCACATTATCCTGACACTGAGCCAACCAATCCTTGCCCTATCCTAATAATGTCGGGTGCCTGGCTAGGAAGCAATATATATGTTTGTACATATGCATATATGTATATACATGTATTATATATGTACCCAGCGGCTCGCCGCTGGGATTTAAAAAGACACAGCGCGGAGGAAGATGCGCCGGGCGCCTGCCCCGTCCATCACCCTCACCATCAAAGGCGGGAGGTGGGGGGGGAGGGGAACAGCTCCCGGGAGCTGTCAGCCGGCGCGGAGCCCGGCCGGCCCGCGGCGGCGAAGCACGACGGCGCGCAACCGTCCGTGTCGCCATTAAGATAAGGCGGGGGGAGGCAACGGTCCCTCTCCCACGCCAACGCCTCCCAACGGCTCGCCACTCGGCGGCCAGCGCGCATCCAACTCACACCGGTCAGAGCTGCTCTGCCCTAGCGCGTTTTCCTATCTCATGCCATCATGGCGGAGAACGAGCTTGACCTCTCCCACCCATCCCTCAGGACATTGGGGGGGGGGGACGCTGAGCGCGTGGGGGGAGGGCGCGCCGCCCACCGGCGGGCCGGCGCGCCACCCTCTTCCCCCGGCAGGTACTGGGTTCAATGCCCACATTTAACTTTACCTATTGATTGTTAACATGGCCACGCAATTTGCGGGACTACACCATTGACGTTAACTGGCCGCGCAATTTGCTTGCGTTACATCACTATGTTCTTTGACTTTATCTCACCGCGCAATTTGCTTGCATTGCATTGTTACTGTCATTTGGTTTAATCCATTGTCTCGCTCTGCGCCCATTGGGCAGCGCGCGCCTGCTGCACAGGTGATTGACATTTCGCGCTTTGATTTCATCCTGTAGTCGGACTTTAATAAAAAGTCCTTTAATCCCTCCGAGCGTCCTGTGTTCTATTTAAATGTATATATACATATGTATATATATATATATATATATATGTATTATGTATGTATATATGTATGTATGTATATATATGTATCTATGTATGTATTTTTATAATTTTATAATATATTTAACGACGCTTCTAGAGCACATTGGTTTTATCATTGGCTATTGGACGTCCATATGTATGTATGTATGTATGTATGTATGTATGTATGCAGTATGTGTGTATACATATACATTATGTAAGGCTATGTATATAGGTACACATTTGAGATACAAGGACAGTATTGTTCTTCCGTATTGAACTAAATCGGAATAAATTCATGGCAGTTCGGGTACACGTCCACTAAGATGAGACAGGCTCCAATATGTCGGTAAAACCGCCCTGACATTGTGCGACAGGGATTGTAATGCATTTAAAACAAGTAAAAGTTACGGGAAGTATTAGTTACGTACATAACAAGTAACTGGGTTTTGATGGTGAATACAACTAAGGTGCATCATCCTGACATCGACTTTAGGTGCCTGCCTTCCTGCTTCTCCCCACTCCCGCCTCACAAACCACTTCACACACGCGCCATCTGTTCACTATATTTCCACCATTAAACACACCCACCCACCAAAAAAACACCCCCCATTCCTGACCCACACCCACCACCTAATGAACGCTGATGAAGGCTGCTTGGTTTGTTTGTTGTTGTTTTACGTCCTAGCAACATCTACGGTCTTAGTTGATTCATTCTCCTTTTCCGATTTTTTTTTGGAGCGGGGGCGGGGGTATCATGAACGTTTTCATATAATGGTATAGTCTCTGGTTGTTCTCTTTAGTTATATGTAGGCTTTATATCCTCAACTAAAGCTACTAGTAGTATGAAAATAAATATCGGCTGAATTGTTCACAATTGAAGATTGCAGCAATCTACTAACCACGCCATTGAAATTGACGGGGCGCACCTGTGAACATACTAATATAAAGGCCCTGTCACACTACGATGTATGGCGCCGGCATGTGCGTAACGTGTCAAAATAAATTTTAAATCAAAATAGGTCGGAATATGCCAAACTTTTCGCGCTGCGAGGGATAAAAATGGGCGTACACACAACGTACACACAACATACATAACGTATGCAGAATGTATCTTTGACCTATTGAGAGTGTTCATGTGCCTCACAAAACGTTCGCAAAAAGTTTGTATACGCTGACGGTACACTGAACAACGTTACGTACATTACTCCACAGTTAGAAGTATGGTGCATTCGTTAAGTATGCTGGAGATACAGCAGGCATACGTTCGAAGTACGTTTGGAGTAATGTTAAGCATCCGTTGGCTGTACGCAGACTGCACGTTCCCAACAGGCTGAACATATGGCTAACGTGTTCCAATCTATCCCGATCTACCCCTAACATGTGCATAACATATGCTGACATACTCCGAGCGTACACCGAGCGTATGAGAAATGTATGAGCCATACGGCGACATACGTTTAAAACTTTGAACATGCACACAAATATTTTAGCAGGTCGACCTTCGCCGACCTATGACGCCGTATCCCGAGTGTACCCGACATATGCCCAACGTATACATAACGTATGACGCCATACGCCAACTTGTTGGTTGAAAATCACATACGTCAGCATACGCTAAGGCCATACGTCGTAGTGTGACAGCCCCTTAAGTAATAATAACAGTAATATGTATGCAACTGGATTTAACGTTCCACTCGTGTGAAAATACCGGTGTCACCTGAACGGATTTATACTGCTTTGGTGAAGATAGAATGGGCGAGCACTCTGTGCTGGGTTATTTCGTTGTTGGTTGTTGGAGTTTTACGTCCTAGCAAAATCTAAGGTCATATGAAGATGGGTACCAACTTGTGACAGTGCACACTCATGGTGACTTCATAGTGCTGCCCCACTGGGAGACCAGGCCACCAGCACCATATCTCACTCAGTCATATTATCTGCACACTGAGACAACCAGTCCTTGCCCTATCCTTGTGCCAGGCTAGGAAGCGGCAAGTATACATTTTTAAGTCATGGGTTTGACTCAACCAGGGTTCGAACACGCAAGTACGTATCGCACAATCTACCAAAACGGGAGATGGACGCTCAACTCATTCGGCCATCCCATCTGATGTTTGCTGGATTATGTTCCAATAAAACCATATACATATATTATATGTGTATATATAATATAGCTGTGTAAGTGTGTGTATGTATATATGTACACCGACTTATATATGATATATATACTTATGTATACATACATATTTATATATATAAATATATATATATATATATATATATGCATTGTGCTTAGTGACGGTGGGGTGAATTGGGGCGGGGTCGGGGTGGTAGGCGTGGGTCATTAGGCAGGTCTATACCCTGTAATATTGTCGGTATTAGTACTAAGACTTCTCCCATTATGGTGTATGCTTGCAGTGTGGAGGTGTGAATGCACATATATATATATATATTATATTATATATTATATATATTATATATATAAATCCACGTGTGGGCTGTGCGCTGAGGTGGCGGAGGGCGGGTGGACCAGTAGTACTGGTAGTTGGACGTGTGCGCCTTGATTGATCCTAACACAGCTGTCCCCACCTGGTGGCGAGTGTATGGCAGTGTTTGCGTTTGTGTGTGTGTGGGGGGGGGGGGGGGGGTATATTGCAGTGAGGTGTACATGTATTTATATATGTGTAAGGGGGGCGCACTTTGGTAGTGTGGCGTGTGTAGGGAGATGGATGACGGGGGGAGAAGGAGGTGGGGAGAAGGGCTAGGGGACGGGAGGGGGGAGGGTGGGGGAGAAGGGAGAGGGAGGGGGGGGGGAGAAGGGAGAGGGAGGGGGGGGGGAGAAGGGAGAGGGGGGAGAAGGGAGAGGGGGGAGAAGGGAGGGGGGCCTCACGTGTTGGTCCCTGGCTTAGGTGATGCCCACGCTTGTCACCAGGGGGCGCCACTTTCTCATGACCCCTAGGACCCCTGCCATGCGTCGTCAACCCACCTGAGGACCTCATTTCTGCTTCACTAAAAATCAACCGACAATACTCTCCAAACAGCTATCACCGAGTATTACCAAATTAAAGTTTTTTTAAAACCACCTTATTCTAGTCACATAACCCCCCAAAAGTATTAATTCTGTATATGTACTCGTCGTAACTTCCATCAGTGAACACCTTTGTACATTGTCATATGAAGGAATTTAACTCTGCGTAAACACCCATTTCATTTTTAGGAATAAATAATTTATCAACTTTTTCTAACCATAGCAAAATCTTCTCAGGCTAAGGATACACACTCGGACGTCTGAGACGGTTAGTTGTGATAGTTTTGGGTAAGTGTCTGAGATGTTGGAATACGAATTCATAAAAACCATTGCTACCATAAAGAATAATTTACCGATGGTTAACTCCGACAATTCAGACAATTGGGATATTTGGACAATAAAATATGTGTAGAATTGTACAAAGATAAGTGGAACTAAGGTAAGATAAAAACAACAACAAAAAACAACAACACAAACAACAAAATCCTATTATTCTTACCCTATATAGGAAATAACTTTCTTATTGCCAGGTTACCTTAGCGTCGCATAATTCGATGGTCTTGAGTTTCTGCCTATTTTTATCTCATAGATAAATATATTACTATGTTGATTATTATAATCTACGTCACTTTAGTTTAAACTAAATTAAAGCAACCTTCATTTTAAGAGATTAAGATTAGGGATATTAAAAGTGAAAAAGACACACGAAATAATATTGGCATTTTCATTGAAATTTTGGACATCATAACATAAGTTTCAAGAACTAACTATTCTATTAAATTAACTAGTTATTAAGTATCTCTAGTTCTACACATTTCAACAGATGCAATATCCAAAAGCAAATCTAGGTAAGTGTTTTGGTTGAGAAAATATGCTTCCGTTAGGCTGTGATGCAGGTAGCGGTGATGCAGCTAGCGGATAGGAGCACATCTAGGTCCACTCTAAGTAATTAACCATATTTTAGACTTGGTGGACAAGACGGGATGCCGAATGAGTTGAGTGTCCGTCTCCCGTTTTGGTAGATTGTGGGATTTGAGCCCATGGGTTTGAACCCTGATCGAGTCAAACCAATGACTTAAAAAGTTCTACTTGTTGTTTCCTAGCCAGGCGCTCGGCATTATTAGGATAGGGTAAGGACTGGTTGGCTCAGTGTTAGGATAATGTGACTGAGTGGGATATCAGGTCATGGTGCTGGCAGCCTGGTCACCCAGTGGACAGCACTATAAAGCTTCCTGCGAATTCCTTTCAAGCGCGGCATCCTCAAATCAGGCGAGTAGCTGCTTTTTATAACAGAAGATGGTCCTTAACCGTTCGGATTTAAATTTGAAATCGATCCGTACCCTGTATGCTCCATGCAGTAGTGAATACCCATTGGCATTGTTTAGCTTTACCATGAAACCTTATGTACCCATAGTGATACGAATGCTACGACGATATTGGTGATGTGCGAGAATGCACTAGCAACGCATCAGGGTAATTATCCTGGTACACTAGCACGGTCTCCAACGTCGTGAATTACTCATGTTACCAGCAACATGCGCAATTTGACTGAGTGGGATATCAGGTCATGGTGCTGGCAGCCTGGTCACCCAGTGGGGCAGCACTATAAAGTCGCCATGAGTGCGCACTGTCACAAGTCGGTACCCAACCTGATATGACCCTAGGTGCAACCAGGACGTAAAACCCCATCACACTGGGTGAGAACCTAAAGCAACCACGGCAATTGTAGTCACTTGTGTCATTTACCACAACCACCAACACATATAGTGATATAGTATACCCAACTGTCGTTGCTTACTGGTACGTGAGGGCTGATGGTGATCAGGCACGTGACCGCCGATTGTCGTCAGTTTAGTCCTGATATCGGACAGTGTATGCCTCCCTGAATTCAACCAAACTTCAATTTCACTCAACATTGCCCAACTTCTCATTCCCAGTATGCAAACCTATGTAAAGCGCACGATATGTGATTGTTTGCCATGACATTCGAAAAGACTAAGCAATTTTGATTTTGATGTTATAGAGGACTATTTACGTGTGTGTGTGTTGTTGTTTTTTGGTAAGAAGTAGGGGGGGGGGGATGGTGTGGGAAGGTGGATGTAATTTTGGCGGGCGGGGGCGGCGGCGTGTCGGCGGGCAGGTCCGGGGCAGGTAGTTGGTGCCCCGTGCGCCACGTTCCCACGCGCCGGGCACATTCCTTCAGACCACCTTGTGGGTCCATAATCAGGAGGGGGCGGCGCGGGGTTATATCAAGACCGACTAATCGGATAGGAGATGACGCGGGTTACGTTAATAAGTCTACGCTGGTTACTGACCGCCTGAAAGGATAACAAGCAGCGATGTCCGAGTTCAGCTGGCAAGCAATACTCTGGCCGGCGTCTTATTTTTTTAATAACACAGGCATTATATTTAGTTTGTCAATATTCCACGCGCATTGCCGAATTTCAACGTAACTCCACACAAGGCCACCTCAGAGCAGTCTCCCGCGTCGTCCCCTAATAAGGAATGACCCGCCTCACGTGGCCTTAGGGCCCTTCTGGAGTCCCCAATCTCCCAGGTGTGCCGCCTTATAAGTCCCAGTCGTACTTATCGCGTTTGGTGAATGGCCGGGAAGTACACGCAGTTATGGAATGGACGGCGATCTCAGGTGTGTCATCACAGATGATGGCTGCCGAATCCAGGTAAGTTGTCATACCTATGTTTACCTGTGCACGACCTGAAGCACATTGTACAAACACATCTCAGCACACTGTTCCCACACACTAGTCTTAACCAGGTCTTTTCAATGCAACTGCCGCATATACCAAACTAAAAATGAAACTTGCAATCTGTTTTTTTCTCTGTTACTTTGCACAATAGAGTTATGTGATTATAAGTTACGGGTCTCAAGTTAATTATCATTTTTTAAAGACACTCACTGAATTATTAGTGATTTGACGTAATGAATGGCACGATTTGGGACTGTTATACAAACAGTTCACCTGACAAATGTTATATTAAAGACAATCACATGGAAGGTTACGCTTTCGATTCACTCTTAACATATAAAGTAATCTTCCCGCAAACGCCAAAAAAATATCAAATTATATCAAGTGGTTTACATATTATAACAACATTTGAATCTCCGTCCTTAAATGAAATTAGACCTTCATTTAGATGTTGACAAATTAATCTTTGTGATAGCTATGACGATGTTCCACTGCTAAGCAGTTCCCTTAGCAACCTCCACCAGGAGGCGTGGTTTTCCCACGCATGCCGACACACTGACACCACCACCAGACGCGTGTCGCTACAGCCCACCTGTCAATCAAATGCGTAGTCGACCAATCAGAGCGCGGCTCGCTCATTGCTGCCGCTGTGCGCGCCTGTGATTGGTCGGCGGGCGAAGCGAGACCGAACTCATTCAGGTGGTTTTCTATATAAGTCACGACTTACCTGTGTGATTGGAACAGCACACCTGCACACACACATACACCTCCACCCACCTGAAGCTGCCTCGTTATAAGGTGTTATCTAGAGATCCCATAACTTGGTTTACCTGTAATCACCTGGAGATCCCCCCCTCCCCTTGGATGCTGGCTGCACTCGGAACCCCCCACCGGATCACCTTGGTTACCTGTTGCTGCTGGCAAGCGACCTGTTGCCGTGTTTATCTGTAGACACACCCCTGAAAGCGAGTAAATAACGAGGAGCACCATGGACCTGAGTACTGACTCCACATCCTATGTTGATTCTGGAACATACCCCACGTCCAACTCTCCCTCATCAGCCGAAAACAAAAGGGTAAGTGTGTCTTAGCAGGATAGAAACTTGTCGATTTGATCCTGGCTTGTCATCACAGTCATGGGGTTTGGCAGTGTGGTGCTTTCATAAGACGAGACATCTTTGTATTTATTTTAATTCTCACACTGCCAGATTCATGTAACATGTCAACCTGTTTTCAAAGACATTGCTAATTAGAATGTTGAGGCATATCAGTATTATATGTGTATAAATATTCTATTAACCCTCTTTCTCTTTATATATATATATATATATATACACACATATATATATATATATGTATATATATATATATATATATATACATATATATATATATATATAGAGAGAGAGAGAGGGTGTGTAAGCATTACATACACATGACAGGAAATATCTTCTTTCCACGGGCTAGGAATAGCTCTCGGTTATACGTAGCCTGAGGCTATATATATAGGGACAGTGGTTAATGGACCCACGGTTTTGATCAAATAAATGACTTAACCAATCATACAATATATATATATATATATATATATATATATATATATACTATGTATATGTGTGTGTCATTTACAGGCATGCACACATATTTTCATCAATAATTTTTCATAAAATTTTAATTCGGTTTCTTCTTACACTAGTTACAGTATTCAAAGTGCTATACATAAAAGCCATAAAACTTCAGAATCTTATTATTTCTATGCATTCTTGATTCCATACTTGTAATATTACAAAAGTTGCCAAATGTGCCTTTGGGAGCAGCGTAATTATGCCTACCAAGGCAATCTTCTAGAACGTCACGTATAGGTTTGCAGCTCTGCATCTAGATCAATGTTGTCCTGACAAAGTAGGTGTCTTGTTATCAGAGGCCCAGTCAAGTGACACAAGAGCAGTTCAGGTGTTTGAAGCTTGTTTTAGTGTTAGCCAGTGACAGGGTCCCTGAATGAGGCACACTTCTGTGTCTGGGTTGCAATGTTTCCAGCTGCTGAGTTCACTCATCTTCCAGGCCAACAAACCGCTCGTTGAGAGGAAGCGACGGGGACGAATCAACAAGTCGATAGACGAATTGAAGGAAATTGTCCTGCAAGCTCTGAATAAAGATGTAAGTCACATCAACATTCTACCTCACATTTCCCAACTGACAGTTCCAGCCACAACAGGTTTCTTTTGCACAAATACTCGATATTTGCTAATTATACATTCATATACCAACAATCTGAACAAGGTTTGATTCACACCTGCTAGTTATGGCTCATGGGATGGCTGCTACTACTACGGTGCTACATCACGTCCTGGAGTTATATGGTGCTTGTCCTTAGCTGCAAAGTGTTTGTTGACATCTCCCTTCTGAGGCTAGTAAGCCATATCCCTGTAGATGCTTCACAGTAAGGCTCCTGTAGATGCTTCACAGTAAGGCTCCTGTAGATACTTCACAGTAAGGCTCCTGTAGATACTTCACAGTAAGGCTCCTGTAGATACTTCACAGTAAGGCTCCTGTAGATACTTCACAGTAAGGCTCCTGTAGATACTTCACAGTAAGCCTCCTGTAGATGCTTCACAGTAAGGCTCCTGTAGATACTTCACAGTAAGGCTCCTGTAGATACTTCACAGTAAGGCTCCTGTAGATACTTCACAGTAAGACTCCTGTAGATACTTCACAGTAAGGCTCCTGTAGATACTTCACAGTAAGGCTCCTGTAGATACTTCACAGTAAGCCTCCTGTAGATACTTCACAGTGAGGCTCATGTAGATACTTCACAGTAAGGCTCCTGTAGATACTTCACAGTAAGGCTCCTGAAGATACTTCACAGTAAGGCTCCTGTAGATGCTTCACAGTAAGGCTCCTGTAGATACTTCACAGTAAGGCTCATGTAGATACTTCACAGTAAGGCTCCTGTAGATACTTCACAGTAAGGCTCCTGTAGATACTTCACAGTAAGGCTCCTGTAGATACTTCACAGTAAGGCTCCTGTAGATACTTCACAGTAAGGCTCCTGTAGATACTTCACAGTAAGGCTCATGTAGATACTTCACAGTAAGGCTCCTGTAGATACTTCACAGTAAGGCTCCTGTAGATACTTCACAGTAAGGCTCATGTAGATACTTCACAGTAAGGCTCCTGTAGATGCTTCACAGTAAGCCTCCTGTAGATGCTTCAGAGTAAGGCTCCTGTAGATACTTCACAGTAAGGCTCCTGTAGATACTTCACAGTAAGGCTCCTGTAGATACTTCACAGTAAGGCTCCTGTAGATACTTCACAGTAAGGCTCCTGTAGATACTTCACAGTAAGGCTCCTGTAGATACTTCACAGTAAGGCTCCTGTAGATACTTCACAGTAAGGCTCCTGTAGATACTTCACAGTAAGACTCCTGTAGATACTTCACAGTAAGGCTCCTGTAGATACTTCACAGTAAGGCTCATGTAGATACTTCACAGTAAGGCTCCTGTAGATACTTCACAGTAAGGCTCATGTAGATACTTCACAGTAAGGCTCATGTAGATACTTCACAGTAAGGCTCCTGTAGATACTTCACAGTAAGGCTCATGTAGATACTTCACAGTAAGGCTCCTGTAGATACTTCACAGTAAGGCTCCTGTAGATACTTCACAGTAAGCCTCCTGTAGATGCTTCACAGTAAGGCTCCTGCAGATACTTCACAGTAAGGCTCCTGTAGATACTTCACAGTAAGGCTCCTGTATGTTTTTGTTAATTGTTGAATATGGATGGAATCTTCACAGTCAGGAGTGGAACGCTAGATAAAGGGACCGTGGTTAATGGATCCACGGTTTTGATCAAATAAATGACTTAACCAACCATACAAATAGACACACACAAAACAAGCTTAAGAATGTATTATAAATTACCAGTGCTCTGAAAGATAGACTATCATATAACTTATAATATAAGTCTCCGCTTCTCCAGTTCTTAGAAAAGCTGGAAGAAGTCCATGTCCATTATACAGTAAAACCTCTCTAACCGACCACCTCCTCAGATCGACCACTCCCCTATATTGATCACTTTATTTGGATCCCAAACAATCGCCCATGCAATACCATTGTAATGATTTTTTTTTAACTCCCTAAACCGACCACATCCCTGAATGGACCAGTTAAAGTCGGTCCCATGGTCGGTCGATTTAGAGAGGGTTTACTGTAGTTCCATAGTCCGATAGTTTTTAGTTTCTGCCATATATATATATATTTTTAATAAATATCAGGTTAACTAATATAAATGATGATTTACTTTCCTTTAGAACTTTATCTTAAAGTGTTAACTTTGGAGATATTTGAAGTGAAGACAAACATAATTTATGTTGGCATGCATATCGAAATTCTAGACATCCGAGGACTCGCCAGTAACAAGTTCGATCAAAGTAACTTAGTATTCACCCTATGCAACAACACAATTTTAATAAGTTCATCAGTATCTAGTTAGGTATGTAGGATCAAATCTAGGTAAGTGTTTTGTTGTTTTGTTAAAAAGTTGATGCTTTTATCGGACTATGCAGTTTTAGCTACTAGTACTATCAGAAATATGCTTGTTTGTTTGTTTGTTGTTGTTTTACATCCTAGCAACATCTAAGGTCATATCAGGACGGGTACCGACTTGTGACAGTGCGCACTCATAGTGACTTTATAGTGCTGTCCCACTGGGAAACCAGGCTGCCAGCACCATGACCTGGTATCCCACTCAGTCACATTATCCTGACACTGAGCACACCAGTCCTTGCCCTGTCCTAATAATGCCGAGCGCCTAGCTAGGAAGCGACAAGTATCAATTTTTAAGTCATTGGTTTGACTCGACCAGGGTTCGAACCCACGATCTACCAGCATGGGAGACGGACGCTCTAACTCATTCGGCCATCCCGTCCGGTCAGAAATATGCCAACACATAATGCCCTTAATAAAATCGTGGGTATTGCTCCCTCGGGAAGATACACTCTTTAAACTGCATAGTCCGAAGAAAACATCAAATTTTCAAAAGCAAAACAATTATTTAGATTTGATTTGCCATATCTAACTTGGATACTGGTGCACTTATCAATGATAAGTCACCACACAGAAGGCAATACTAGGGCAATGTTATAGGCCCACGACTGCAGAAGCCTATGCTGTCAGAGATTTGGCGTAATTGCCCAAATTAATTTAGCATTTTTGCACTTCAAATATCTCAAAAGTTAGCCATTTAAAATAATAGTTACTTCAAACTAAAGTCATCATCATCATGCTGTCGGTTGCGATGCGACAAAGACTGCTTTCATTACTTGACTGCCACTCTCCATTTAGCTCTCTGCTGTGAGAGTTGCGTCCATGAGTCGGTCTTAATGTCTCTCAGCTTCAGGTTTCTCTTGATGGTATCTTTGAACCGGAGACGGGGGCGCCCTCTCTTTCTGTAGCCAGAAGACAGTTGAGAATAGAGGATCTGCTTTGGTAGCCTGTCTGATGACATCCTCATGAGGTGTCCAGTCCACCGGAGATTCTTTTTGATCAGAAGATCTTCTATAGAGGGCAACCCCATCCGTTCGAGTATTTCCTTATTCGTCACTTTGTCCTTCCAGGTTAGCCTCATGATTGAACGCAGATGTCGCATCATGAAGGCATGCAGCTTTTTCACCTGCTGTCTGTACACTGTCCAGGCCTCGGCTCCGTATAGTAGGGTGGATAGCACGATTGCGCGGTAGATCTTACCTTTGACCCGAATGGACACATGGTGGTTGTTCCAGAGTCTCTGGCGTAGTCGGCCGAAAGATGTGCTAGCCTTGGCCATCCTCCTCTGTATCTCAGCATCAATGCGTCCATCACTTGATATAGTGCTTCCGAGATAGGTGAATTCCGGAACAGAGTTCAGCTTGTTTCCGTCAACCATGATCTCCTCCTCTCGGGTTCTTGTAGAGTTGGGTTGGTACAGCACCTCCGTCTTCTTGATGTTAATTTTCAGGCCAAACTTCTTTGATGCATCGGAGAAAGCGTCCACTATTTTCTGGGTCTCTTCAGCAGAGTGGGCAACCAGTGCACTGTCATCTGCGAATAGTAGCTCTCTCACCAGTATCTGAGTAGTCTTGGTCTTCGCTCTGAAGTGTGCGACATTGAATAGGTCAGCGCTCTGTCTGGACTGTATATAGATGCCATCCCCCATGTCTCAGAAAGCCTCATCTAGCATTGCTGATAGGAAGATGGAGAAGAGCGTGGGGGACAGTACACAACCTTGCTTGACCCCATTGGTAACCCCGAACGATTCCGAGACTTCCCCTCCAGCACTAACGTTCGCCATCATTCCTGTATGCAGGTACAATATATCGACCAACCTAGTATTTTTTTCTCAGAAAATGACAGAAATTCAAAACCATCAGAATATGCAACTCTAAGCAACTTCCACAAAATTAATCCACGACCAGAACATGGGGACCAATTCGAACCGGCGTTTATTTCAAATCAGACCGGGCTGAGCCTCTGTCGGGCCTTGTCCCTCCTTGCTCATCCCGTCTCCAGCCTGGTAACCTTCTGCGCATGCCCAGTGGTGAACACGCACGGCGTGTTCCTGCCGGCCCTCATTGGTGAATATGCCGTGCACCATGCACCAATCAGCTCCCGCTCACACTTGTTCCCTGCCTGACTCAATTACACATAATAAGGATATGAATGGGAAACAAGCAGTGCTCGTCCAGCACCAGCATGCGCTCTCGTGACTCGTCCCCCACCCCCACCCTCACCCCCATCTCCACCCTCCACCCTCCACCCGCCCTGCAGCCCTCTGGCGGCGACTTCAGACCCTAATGGTGTCGGTGGCCAATCACGCACTCTCCATGCACCTGCTCTGGTCTGGAAACCACCTGTTCAGTGCGCTCTATTACCGGGTGAAGTGTATGGAGAGTGAGCCATGTTTTCGCGCGCTTTTTAACCAAGTCGGTCTCCGTTTCTGAAACTCCCATCATGCATCAGAATTGGCGGGAAAACTTTGTCCCACCGCCAAAATTAATTTAGTGCGTACACACAGCTCGACGCTATTGGTGCCGTTCAAGTTTAGTCAAACCAGACGGTAATTTGAATGTTAATGTTCCGCGCGTTAAATGACGTCACACTTGGATATACCGCAGCCCCCCACGAACTGACACACACAGGTTGGAGCGTGGGAAAGGGCACAGGTAACTATGGTTTAGTCACGTGGGAGCGTGTGTTGTGTATATGCCCCCCCTGCCCCCCCCCCCCCCCCCCCCAAGGTATATAGCACATGCGTAGAAGCAACTGTGACTTTTGATTTACCGCCTTCTGTTACCACTTTGTCGTGTGCTTTGGTGAAATTTCACTGAAGACTGGTTTATCGGTTTCTTCTCATAGTAGCTTGTTGACACTAAATGACAAATTTGTTCTTCCCAACTATAACAAGCTAATACAGTGTGACGTAGGTCCTCATACTGGACGATGCATAGACTTGGAATTGTGGGGCTTTATGGGGCTGTCACACTACCACGTAACGACGTCAACGTAGGGAGAACGTGAAGAACGTTGAACTTCTCGGCGTAGTATGCAAATTTGGGCACAAGTTGAACGTGGATGCAGCGTAGTGGACGAGAACGTAACGTTGGTAAAGCGTAGTGATACCGTCAATCACCGAGAGAGGACAACATCACTACGCTCACGGAACGTTATGAACGTTATTCCATTGCCAGAAGAACGTTACGTGACATTAGCTATGTCATGAGACGTTGAACGTACGTTGAATGCAGATTCTCCTGACGTTCTCGTGACGTTCTCGTGATGTTCTCCTGACGTTCTCCTGACGTTCCCATTAAGCCTCGTAGGCATTTGCACTTGGTTTAATGTGGGTCAACGTAGTGGAACGTAGTGGAACGTAGTGGAACGTAGTGGAACGTAGTGGAACGTAGTGGAACGTAGTGGAACATAGTGGAACGTAGTTGAATGTAGTGAGCAGCGTTGAAATAACGTCCGTTTAATGTCATTGACGTTCACTGAACGTGAACAGAACGTACAGCGAACGTAAACCCTTACGTTCGACCTACGTCGAAAGTTTTGGACATGTCCAAAACCTTGACGTAACTCGACGTAACACGACATAATGTGACGTAGCTCGACGTCATTCTAACGTCATCATGACGTAACCCAACGTAATGACGAAAAATGACCACGTTAGGCTCACATTGGCTCGTTACGTCGTAGTGTGACAGGGGTATTAAGGATGTCCAATCGTCTTGTACTTGTAGTCTGCAATTTAAGTATTTGTTCTACACAATTCATACGCGACAAGGAGGCGACTCTTGTAGACTGCACCTCTTAGATGAAATTATGGAAGCACATTGTCCTCTACTCTTCATAAGTGTCACCATAGCACATTGTTTGTTGCAAAGACGTAAAACCCATAACATTGTAACAAGCAATCTAGATAATCGTGACTCATAAATTCAAATATTCAAAGTAGATATGAAGTTCTACCAAGGCTTCATTCGAATGTTTCGAATAATTTGAATATAGCTATGGAAATTATCGGGTTGGAACTGTATCGCATACTTACCACACGTATATACACACAGTAAAACCTCTCTATCCCGACCCCTCCACAGATCGACCACTCCCCTATATCGATCGCTTTATTTGGGTCTCCAAAATACCATTGTAATGATATTCTAACTCTCTAAGCCGACCACCTCCCTAAATGGACCACTTAAAGTCGGTCCCATGCTCGGTCGATTTAGAGAGGTTTTACTGTAAATATATATTTTAAGCGAGTGGTCCAGGCAGGAGGCTAAATCGGGGCAGCTGAATAAGCCAGGTGGCAGCACCAGGGAAGGCATAGAGCATGTCCATTCGCCTGAGTTGTTACGTGTCAATAGTTGTGAGGGGTCCAGACAAGGTGCCAAGCAGAGGCACCATTAAAGGATAATCAGTTTAGGGATAACTATACTCGTATAATGCTTATACAGTACATATACATATATATATATATATACATACATAATATATGTGTGTGCGAACCTGACGTATGGTTATATTATTTATATTATGGATATATTAGTGGTTTCCAATACCATTCCTCGTATATTCCAGTGAAATATCCAGTTTGCTTAGCATGCTCTGCAAACCTATGAAAACTGGGCCACAATAGTTGGTAATTTATTAGTAATTAATTACTGTCCTTGGGCGCCGTTTGTTTGTTAAACTATGGTATTTCACAGCAAATGAGAGCGGGCCCTGATTGAAGGTGTCACGTGAGACCACCCTCCCTCCACACGCACTCCCCCTCTTCTCTCCCCCTCCCTCTCTCTCCCTCCCTCTCTCCCCCTCCCTCTCTCCCTCTCTCCCTCTGTCCCTCTGTCCCTCTCTCCCTCTCTCCCTCTCTCTCTCCCCCATCTCCCCTTCTCTCCCTCTCTCCCTCTCTCCCTCTCTCTCCTCTCTCCCTCTCTCCCTCTCTCCCTCTCTCCCTCTCCCCCCTCTCTCTCCCCCCCCCCCCCTCTCCCTCTCTCCCTATCTCCCTCTCTCCCTCTCTCCATCTGTCCCTATCTCCCTCTCTCCCCCTCTCCCTCCCCCCTCTCTCTGGTGATCCCTCTTAACACACCAGATGCTCAAGTCAGTAGGAGCACCGGCGAGGCTCCTGTGTGGAATGTTGTGGGTTCAAACCCCGACCGAGTCAAAGCACTGACTTAAACAATTGCTACTTGTCATTACCTAACCTGGTGCTCAGCATTACTAGTAGGATAGAACATGGACTTTTTTTTTCAATATCGTGATAATGTGACTGAGTGGGATATCAGGCATTCATGGTGTCGAAAGCCTGGTCTCTGACGTGTGCAGCACAATACAATCGCAATGAGTACGCGCTGCCACAAGTCCGCATAACATTAACAGACCATATATGTATATATACTATATACAGTAAAACCTCTCTAAATCGACCGACCTTGGGACCGACTTTAAGTGGTCCATTTAGGGAGGTGGTCGGTTAGGGAGTTAACCTCCAAATAAAGCGATCGATATAGAGGAGTGGTCGATGTGTTAGAGAGGTTTTACATCCATATAAGTTATATATATATATATCTCCAACGCAAATATATTTAGAAATGTCTATTTTTGATCAGAATCAGATTAACATTTGGCAGTTGGGAAATAGAGAATCTCAAATTATAGCTAAGTTCGGTTTCCGTGTGTGAGTGTGGCTGCTTTCCTCGGGTGAGATGATATTTCTGCAGATTTGAAATGTTAAATTAGTTAAATTAAGGGCCTTGCTAGTGTGCTCCAGGGCCGTCAATTTTTGGCTGGGTGCCCTGACTCCACCTGGACACCCTGCAGGCCTCAGGAGGTCCTCACTCTCCCACGGTCCCACGGGGCCTGCAGTACCAACAAATCACCCACCTTTATAGCACTCCACTTAACTTTTTTTTAAATAACAACGCATTAAAAATTAACTTTTTTTTCATAGTTTAGATCTCACAAATAGAAATATTTTGCACCAGTGAAAACTTTAAAATGCGACTTCTTTTCCTAATACTATAAAAGTTAATGGATTGTAAATATTGGCTGGTGAGGGCGGTTATGTAATGTGAGGCACCTGGGCGGTATTTGTGAGTGGTTCGTTAGTGCGGCGGGCCGGATCCAGGTGTGTCCGGGTGCTTTCACTCACCTGGCTCCAGGACGCTGAGTTAAGACTCCCTATCGTGACATGTGCAGCTAAAAGCCTGGTCCAGATGTTCAAGTCGAGACAGACACTGCAGCCAGACTGGGAACACAGGGGAGCACAGGGAACACACAGGGAACACATGGGGAACACACGGGGAACACACGGGGAACACACAGGGAACACATGGGGAACACATGGGAAGACACTGAGAACACACGGGGAAGACACTGAGAACACACAGGGAGCAGACTGAGAGCACACTGAGAACACACTGGAAACACATGGGGAACACACAGGGAACACATGGGGAACACATGGGAACACACTGAGAACACACGGGGAACACACTGAGAACACACGGGGAGCAGACTGAGAGCACACTGGGAACACACTGGAAACACATGGGGAACACACAGGGAACACATGGGGAACACATGAGGAACACAGGGGAACACACTGAGAACACACTGGGAACACACGGGAACACACTGAGAACACACGGGGAACACACGTGGAACACACTGAGAACACACGGGGAACACACTGAGAACACACGGGGAGCAGACTGAGAGCACACTGGGAACACACTGGAAACACATGGGGAACACACAGGGACCACACGGGGAACACATGAGGAACACAGGGGAACACACTGAGAATACACAGGGAACACCCGGGGAACACACAGGAACACACTGAGAACACACGGGGAACACGCAGGGAAAACACTGAGAACACAAAGGGAGCAGACTGAGAGCACACTGGGAACACACTGGAAACACATGGGGAACACCCAGGGAACACATGGGGAACACATGAGGAACACACGGGGAACACACTGAGAACACACTGGGAGCACACGGGGAGCAGACTGGGAACAAACTGGAAGCACACTGGAAACACACAGGGAACACACAGAGAACACAGGGAATACATGGGGAAGACATGGGGAACACACTGAGAATGCATGTGGAGCACACTGAGAACACACAGGGAACAGATGAGGAACACATGGGGAACACATGGGGAACACATGGGGAACACATGGGGAACACACTGAGAATACACTGGGAACACACGGGGAGAGGACTGGGAACATACTGGGAACACATGACAGGGAACACACATGGAACACACAGGGAACACACAAGGAACACACTGGGAACACACATGGAGCAGACTGAGACTGTGAGAGCAGACTGGGACCAGACTGAGAACATACTAGGAACATACATGGGCCAGACTGGGAACACAAGGGGACCACACTGGGAGCAGACTTGGAGCACACTGGAAACACACGGGGAACACACGGGGACCACACTGGGCCCAATGCTCCTGGCCATCATGGACAGAATGCTCAGTCTATACAAAGCTCAACTTGCATTGAACGCAGCAGAGTGGATCAGATTTCAGTATCTTAATTAAAAAAGACAACTTCTTCTAATTGTTGACAACAAAAGTATTATTGAAAAAAAGGTAAATAAGATTTAAATTCGTTGCCTGCTGAGCCGTGGGTTTCTACCAAGAACCCATGAGTATGAATCACTAAACCTGACTATTAATCACCAGACCTGAGTATGAATCACCAGACCTGAGTCTGAATCACCAGACTAACACACCAGGCGGGTGGGTGCAGGTAGGTATGTCTGCTCACCCGCCGGCAGTCGCAAGTTCAATCCCAAGCAGAGTCAATCCAGATACGCACCGATGGCGAGTTTATAGTGCTGTCACACTGGAATACCATGCCGCCAGTACCGTGACCTGATATCCCACTCAGTCACATTATCATAAAACTGAGCCAACCAGACACTGTCCTACACTATTCAGCAAATTGCATCAACAAGAGAGGGCAGTATTGTGTGGGTGAGATGGGGGGGGGGGGTCTGTAAATGAAGGGACACATTCTACCTAGAGTTGTACTCAAACCCACATGTGTGCCATTCCAGGGCTAGCATCTTAACCATTAGCCTATCTAGGCTCCCTGATGCATACCAGTGCCTACCTGTGTATGTGGCATTTCACTTGGGGAGATTAATGCACTGCAGTAGACTGTGGAGACAAGTACATATTTACTCAAACTTTGTTTCGACTCGACCAGGGATTAATCTCACGACTTCCCGCATAGGAAGTGGGCGCTCTACCTACTCGCTCATCACGACCGCTTTTGGTCGTGACAGAATACATATTGATTGACAATTGTCTTTCACTTATCTCTGGAAATCTTGAAGTGCACCAGTAGTGCCAGTATACAAGTTAGATATGTAGAGTTAAATCTAGATAATTGTTTTGGTTTTGACAATTTGATGTTTCATCGGACTATGCAGCTTTAAGTATCGAGTAACAAAATCGATAAATATGCCGGCCTAACCTGTATACAGACGAGGCCCTGTCTCCAGCCGAGTGTTGAGGGCAGCACCACGCCCTGTACACCCCGCCATAAATAAAGCCACAAAACACACTGCCGGCCGCCTCCCGAAATGAAGCACAAAAACCCACTGGGTATATTTTATCTCTAAATGCCTCGCGATTCTCCAACAGTGGTTGTTGACCTCGCAGGTCGTGGGAACGCAGCACGCGCCGGTTTGTCAACAATTCGCCAGGCACGTCTACTTAAAGTTGCATAGTCCGATGGTTTTGAATTTCTGTCTTTTTTCCGAGATAAATATATTAGATCGATCACTAGTATCTACTTTACTTTAGTTCAAAGTTACTTTTATTATGAGATATTTTGAATGCAAACATGGAAAATTAGTTTTGGCAAGCTTGCCAAAACTCTGGCCCCACAGACTTCTGCAGTAACAGGTTCTGTTAAATTGACTCAGTATTGCCTTCTATGCAGAAACAAATGCTTAATAAGTGCATCAGTATCTAAGTTAGATATGTAAAATCAAAACTAGATAATTGGCTTGGTTTTGACAAATTGATATTTCATCGGACTATGCAGCTTTAATTAATAACATAAAGGTAGTAAACTAATGAACAAGGTAACATAATAAAAGAGTATTACTATTCGATGGTAACACATGCTCACTGTGTACTTGTAAATGAGGCAGTCAGGTCACCTCACACGGACATTGGCGCCCACTGGCGTCCGTCCACAGTTGGTGTACAACTTTGGGAGCTTCTTGGCGGCGCGCTCTACATTTGGCGGGTTCGGTCGGTCAGTTTCGGGGCCGTGGGTCCCGGCGTTGAGGCTGGAGCGTGTCGGCACGTGTGAGGGTCCCAGCTATAGAGCGCGGCACCAAGAACGGGTCACAATTTTTTGCTCTAAGACACACACACACACAACACACATACACACACATATATATATAGACTGGGCGCACAGTGTCAGGATAATGTGACTGTGTGGGACATCTGGTCATGGCGCTGGTGGTCTGATTTCCCAGTGGGGCAGCACTATAAAGTCACCATGAGTGCACGCTGTCACAAGTCGGTGCACGTTCTGGTATGGCCTAGAGTCTTACTGGGGTGTAAGACTACACCAACCACCCAGCCTCGTCCGTCCCTCTCAGAGAACTGTGGTTGGGCTCTTAGGCTGCCTTCTCTGACCACTACCCATTGGAAGCCAACTCCCGACCACATGGATAAGAGACAACGATGTAGCACTAGCAGACAACTCGCGTCCTGAGACTATACTCTTTTATTTGTTTATGGGTTTTGAATAAATACCTGCTTATTGCAATGATCTAAAATGGTAGTTTATTTTGCGTAAACACAATTTCATAGACACTGGTTCTTAAAACAAAAAGTGTGCACTTCTTGGTGTCTTCGCCTATAGTAGTCACTCAGGTGTCCCAGGCAGAGTAGGTGGTGGGTGGTGGGTGGTGGTTGAGCTGCTGAGCTGGATGATATACCTGTGGTTCTATACCATACACCTGAGATCACTCACCCGATCACCCTCCACCTCACCCCCACCCCCACCCACCGCTCTCTCATGCACACAGACACAGACAGAAGCGCAAACAATCCAAACAGTTAGTAACAGTCATTTATATTACTGTTATTCCCATTATTGATATTGCAAAGTGCAGTTCTGCGCAAGTCACTGCGCAACGCGGACCAAGCATCATGGGGGTCAGCCCCCAATCACTGACTTCACCGCTTTGACGTGGTCTACATAAAAACAAAACTTTTTTTTTAATTGGGAGAAAAAGTCGACAAACTGCTAGCAACGCGGGCCGGTAGAAGCTGGGGGCGCCCACCTGCGGGCCTCACCTGTGTCAGCCGCCGCTGGCTGACCTCTGACCTGGGGATCCAACGTTCCCACGCTCCGGTTGGGGGTGCGCGCGATACAAGCCATGGTGGGAGGGGGCGAGGGGGAGGGGGCGAGGGGAGGCACGTGATAGCCTGAGGAGCTGTGTGGGGGTGGGGGTGGGAGTGGTCGGTAGCGGCAAGAGGGAAGAGGTGCGGGTGGAGAATACCAACACTCTGCTTCTAGGGTCCCCTGCTTGACGAGAAAATGGAGACTGGTGAGTCGGGGTGAAGGACACGCGTCCCACCAGACTGTCACACGAGCCTGCTGGTCTGCCAAACACTGCCGAACACTGCCGAACATTGCCGAACACTGCCAAACACTGCCAAACACTGCCAAACTCTTCCGAACACTGCCAAACATTGCCAAATACTGCCAAACACTGCCAAACACTGCCAAACATTGTTGAACACTGCCAAACACTGCCGGACACTGCCAAACACTGCCAAACACTGCCAAACACTGCTGAACACTGCCAAACACTGCCAAACACTGCCGAATACTGCCAAACACTGCCAAATACTGCCAAACACTGCTGAACACCGCCAAACACTGCTGAACACTGCCTAACACTGCCAAACACTGCCAAACACTGCCGAACACTGCTGAATACTGCCAAACACTGCCGAACACTGCCGACCACCGCCGAACACTGTCAAATACTGCCAAACACTGCCAAACACCGCCAAACACTGCCAAACACTGCCGAACACTGCACAACACTGCCCAACACTGCCCAACATTACCCAACACTCTCCAACACTGCCAACACTCCCTAGTGCTCCCCAATACCCCCAACACTCCCGAACAGTCCCTAACACGCCCCAACACTTCCCAACACTTCCCAACACTCCCTAACACCCCCAACACTCCCCAACACTTCCCAACACCCCCTAACACCCCCAGCATTCCCCAACACTCCCTAACACTCCCCAACACTCCCCAGCACTTCCCAACACTCCCTAACACTCCCCAACACTCCCTAACACTCCCCAACACTTCCCAACACTCCCTAACACCCCCAACACTTCCCAACACTTCCCAACACTCCCTAACACCCCCAGCATTCCCCAACACTCCCTAGCACTCCCCAACACTCCCCAACACTCCCCAACACTCCCCAACACTCCCCAACATTCCCTAACAATCGCCAGCATTCCCCAACACTCCCTAACACTCTCCAACATTCCCCAATATTCCCTAACACTCCCTAACACTCCCTAACATTCCCTAACACTCCCCAACAGTCCCCAACATTCCCTAACAATCGCCAGCATTCCCCAACACTCCCTAACACTCCCCAACATTCCCCAACACCTCCCAACATTCCCCAACATTCCATAGCACTCCCTAACAATCGCCAACACTCGCCAACACTCCCCAACACTCCCCAACATTCTCTAACAATCCCCAGCATTCCCCAACACTCCCCAACACTTCCTAACACTCCCAAACACTCCCCAACACTCCCCAACACTCCCTAACACTCCCCAACACTCTCCAACATTCTCTAACAATCCCCAGCATTCCCCAACACTCCCTAACACTCCCGGCGGGTACCTGCTGTTTGTGTGCGGACTGATTAACACACACAGGCTGATTAAATGGTTTAAATTGGCGTTCATGTCCCTGCGTTAGGGAGATGTCACTTTTGTCAGCCCATTGAGGCGGGGATACAAAACAAGGCTTTAGAAACTGGGACTATTTAGTGTGGGGCACTCATCCTGGCATCATATTCATAGCACTGCTTCTCCTCTATCATCACTGCACTATGATTCATTCCTCTTCTGTCATCATGGCGCTGCGATGCGTCCCTCCTCTATCATCAGTGCACTATGATGCATTCCTCCTTTGTCACCATGGCGCTGCGATGCGCCCCTTCTCTATCATCACTGCATGATGATACATTCGTCCTCTGTCATCATGGCGCTGCGATGCGTTCCTCCTCTGTGCTGCGTTGCGTTCCTCTTCTGCACCGATGAGAAATCGCAGTTTTGTTCAGGGTGTACAAGTCGCACAGTGCGATCCTCTAGCAAACTTCCGCTTGGAGAGTGTTGTCATGGGAGAGGGCAGGGACCAGTCCCGGTATCACGGTTTAAATTCTCAGTGGGTTTAGAGTCTACGCTCGGGGGTTCTGCGCATGTGTCAACATCGAACTGCATTCCAGCGTATTCGATTAATCAACTCGGGTGACCCTAGCGACTTTTTGACGCACAAATGTGACGTCATCGCTCCTAGCCAACCCCAGCCAAGAGGTGGGTTAAACTTTTTGCACAAGGCACGTGTTTTTGTCAACTCCACTCGCGGTGTTCTATTTGAATGTCTAGCAACTCGGGTGACCCGAGTCGCCCGGGTCGTGTTAATCGAATATGCGCATGCGCATAACCCCTGGCGTAGACTCTAAACCCACTGAGAATCTAAACAGCGACACCGGGACGGATGCCCTGTGGGGCGGGAGGGTGGTATGGGGGAGGCGGGGCGGGCGGGGCGAGGTGAGGGCGGGCGGGGGCGGGACTGGTGGAGATTATATGCATACAGGTGGGTGGGATAAAGGCTGGGGGCGTGCCATTATGTACCTGATGGGAGTGTTTGCGGGGGGTGGGGTAGCTCGGGCAGGGACAGGCCATTACCGCTTAACCCCGTCAACACTTACTAGACGTACTCTATGTCAGACCCCAACACTGACCACGATGAAGTGTCAGCCTCCGGTACGCATTGATTTCCGCACTATAAAGCAACACTGCGGAGAATGAATACCAGATGACCGTCAGATATAGCTTTTGTTTGTGGTTTTCTTAGTTTGTGCAGTATGTGTGCTTGTGTGTGTGTGGGGGGGGGGGGGCTGCTTCAAAAACCTTTCATTAATAAGTTACCACATCACTGTTCATGGTTGATTGTTGGAGTTTTACGTACTGACAACATCTGAGGTCATATCAGGATGGGTAGTGTGTACATAGTTGGTGTTTATAGTTAATTACAAGGCGTAGGCAATGCGGTATTCCACGCATTGCCTACACAGGGTCAGGTTATCCCCAGAAAGCCTGAAGGTGGTTGAGGTGCAAACATGGATGCGTCGTGATGCCCAGAGAAAGCACTGCAACCATATGACGTCATCGTGCACCATATGACGTATTCATGGGGATCAGTCAAATAAAAGATCCACCGGAAGTGTCTGTTTTAGCGACTTGTCGGGGTGGAGGCGAGATGGTCATCAAATGGTAATGTTTCGTTTTATTTGTTATTTCAGGATAAAGAGTACTGCAAGATGGAGAAGGCCGACATATTGGAAATGGTCGTCAGGCATCTGAAGGCCGTCCGAAGGAGCCAAATGACAGGTAATTATTCACCGAATTAACAAAGTCGGAATGGTTACTATATTAAGAACTTAATAACAAACAGTGGGCAGTATATCCATTAAGTAGTAAATTCTTGTCATTAGAAGAAGAAATACACCAGAAAGAACCCTACTTTAATATCTTCATGTTATATGCGGTTAGTGGCGACACCTGGTTCTTCATAGATCACACTGTTATTAGTATTAATGAAGATAGCAACGTGAAGCTAACATCGTATTGGGGGGGGGGGGGGCATCATTTTCAAGTTGTATAGCTAAAATCATTCAGCAGATTTAGGAATGAAAGTTAGTGGCTAACACGCAATGTTTTCAGTTTTATTGACTAAAGGTTCTTTCGTTCTTATAGCTAAAATCAAACGAAGTCATTAAAATCTTTTATTTAAGATATGATCATACATGCCCCCCCCCCCCCCCCCCCGAAACTAATTTAATTATCTAAGATGTTGTCGGACAAAGGGCTATAAAATATCGAATAAAAACGCGGCATCTTTATCTCATGGGTGAACAGTTATTTCGTAAAAGTCCGTTCCTTTGCTTGACACCGGGCAGACGGTATTTTAACGCTTTGCCGCCCTTTTCAGCCGACTCGCTGGGGGAGGCTGCGCCTGTGTGGAACAACTACCGCGCCGGCTTCACCGAGTGCGCGTCCGAAGTGATGACCTACATGCGCGGCGCGCGCGGCGTCGAACACACCGTACAGATGCGCATGCTCAGTCACCTTGCCGACTGCATCCAGCGCGTCAACGCCTTCCCCGCTGCCATGGACGCCGGCTCCATGGCAACGGCACAATCCCGGGACGCCATCGCCGCAGCTGCCGCCGCCGCCGCAGTCGCGTCGCGACTTCAACGGGGGACACATGCTGCGCACCACGTGACGTCACCGCCCCGCCCGCACAAACACCCGCACATGGCGGCGCTGCGCTTGATGGTGGCGCCCCCGTGCGGAACGCCGGAAACCAGCCTGCCGGGGCTCTCCTGCCGCTCCTCGCCATCCCCCTCCTCGCCCTCCCCCTCCCTCTCCTCATCCTCCTCCGAGCCGCCCACGGCGACACCTATGGTGATAAAGCGGGAGCAGCCCGAATACATGGGGCAGTACATTTCCGGTGCGTTCGACCACTCCGGCCCCGCTCACCTCGCCCACCTCGCCCGCCCAGCCCACCCCGCTCACTCCTCCTCCCCGTCGCGTATCGACCAGATTGTGCCAGGTGGCTCCCCGCACTCACCCAGCTTTGACCTTGAGAACGCGTCCATGGTGAATGATCTCAGCTCCAGTGACCTTCACATCAAGCGCGCCTCTCCGGCAGCTATGTGGCCACAGCTGCAGGCCAAGGTCACTGACAGGTGCCGCTCACCACATCAGCTCAAGGTCAAGTCGTCGCACTTCCGGTCGGCGCCGTCGTTGATGATGTCCTCTGCGCCGTATCCGCTGGTGCGCGCTGGCGACCGGATGTCGGTGAGCGACATCCATGATGCCCACTCCAGGAACGTTTGGAGGCCATGGTGAATAAGGTTAAGGTCGTCGGGACTAATTTTTCCAAGGTCGTTTAGTTTGGCTTCGTCAAAATCAAAGCGTGACATCTTCTATTATGAGAGACCAGAACTCTATAATAACACAACTGATTAAGTGATATTCTACTACGGTGCCTTCACATATTCCATAGCACAATGATTGAGGGATACATACAGTTCAATATCAAACCCTGACTTAATTAAGGTCATGCTGATGAAATATCTGTAGGCAATGAACATGTTGAATATTGACAGCCCATAACCCTTCTCCGCCAGCTGTGTTTACGTGGTCACCGTTGATGTTATTTCATGGCCACAGCTGATATACAGAGTATGTACGCAACAATACAAACTAAATCCTAATTCCTTGGTGTAAGGGACTATAATATACCTACAGTAAACTACACTCTTGCACGATTTACTCAACAACTAATCCAGTTATTTTACATGTTCCAGAAAGTGTTGCTTTTAACCCGTTGCTTCTGATGCATAACTTAAATGTGTACATTATATATAGAAGGACTTGCTCAGCAACAATCAATTACCTTTTTTTCATATTGGATCTAATCATCTTGTCGATCTCAACCACTTCCACGACTTTGTGTACAATGTATTAAAGACGTTATTTAATATGGAGATACTGTGTTGTTGTTCCCTTCACGTTGTTTCTATCAAAGCGTTATTCCGTCCTGATTTGACCTTAGATGTTGCTAGGACGTAAGCTCAAACACTAAAGTCAATCAGCGCCTTGTACTGGGCGTGCAGTGGCTTGTGCCTGTACTTGATGTGTGAAAGGACAGCTCTACTAGTTTACTTGATATATCCAGTTATATGTCAAACTTCCACATATTGGCTCACTGTGAGTACTGGGGTCAATTTCAAAAGAAGAAACAGTTGATGGTCATAAATCACTTCACCCCATATTTCGGACCTGGGAATTCCCTGGGTATTTCAAACTAATCTGTAGCATGCAGTAAGTACAACATGCACATTTTATGTAAACCAATGAGGCCTGGGCACGGTGTGGGTGTAGGTGTAGGTGTTGGCGTGGGCGTGGGCGTGGGCGTGGGCGTGGGCGTGGGCGTGGGCGTGGGCGTGGGCGTGGGTGTGGGCGTGGGTGTGGTGTGGGTGTGGGTGGCAGTAGCCGGAAGTAATATAAACTATCTGCAAATATCGGCTGCGATCTTCACAGATGTGGAACTGGTTAATCCTTGCTATAATTGTGAGTGCCCATCAACAAACGCCAGCTTTGTGAAGTTACACGGAACGGCCGGGTAGGCAGGGCGGCCACCTCCCACCGGTGTCACCAAATAGAATCACCCCCTCAACGTTTTCTCTATTTCGAAATAAAACCTCTCCCCATTGAAAAAGAATCGCCCTGACCCACGAAATTCGGCAACAAAATAATGTTCTTCGTCTAGAGCAATCCTATCCCAACATAGCAGGTGTCCTAAAATCAGAGGGAGAATCAACTAAGACAAAACCAGTTTGTACATTAAACAATTGCTTGCACAGGACAGGGGTTACCCGACCAGTGGAGTCGCTGAAGACGGGTTACAAAGTTATTACAGGACTACAAGGATGTTCGGCCCGCCACACAAAGTTCAACATGTAACCAAACCAGACGGGATGGCCGAATGAGTTGAGCGTCCGTCTCCCGTGTTGGTAGGTCGTCGGATTCGAACCCATGGTCTAGTCAAACCAATGACTTAAAAACGTTAAACTTTAAAACTTGGTACGTGTCGCTTTGTAGCCAGGTACTTAGCATTATTAGGATAGGACAAGGACTGGTTAGCTCAGTGTCAGGATAATCTGACTGAGTGGGATATCAGGTCATAGTGTCAGGTCTCCCAGTGGGGCAGCACTATAATAGAGTCGCCATGAGTACGCAATGTCACAAGTCGGTACCCGTCCTGATATGACCTTAGATGTTGCCAGGACGTAAAACTCTAACAATTAACTAACCAACATGTAACCAAAGTCACCGATATAATAAACTGCATCACGGTTCCGAGTGCGCATGCGCTGAAACCGGCATTGGGAGCAAAGCAAAGGCGAACGGCTATTGAGTTTGCTGATATGCGTAGGGCAAAACTTCCATTTTATTCCAAATTAATAAAAATACATAACAATTTGGCATAAACATGGATGGAAGGATGCAATATAATAATATAATGAATATGTTTAAGACACAACTCTCTAGAATTAAGCATTTTGAGCTAAGAAACATACAATTTCAGTCACTTTACAGGCTGATGTTTACATCACCATTGATTAGCCATAAGTAATTCTTGTTCTAAATATTAAATTGTCAAATGTGTCAACAAAAAGTTGTTTCAAAGAAATATATAACCAATATCTGATTAATGCTACTCATTTTCTATTTCTACATATGTCATTAACCATAAGATATAAATAAAAAACATGAATAAAATAAGTAAAACTGACTCTGGCTATGGCTCTAACACTAGCCTGAGTGCCCAGATTTGTCTAAATCTAAATGCACATGGCATAAGATGTGCATATTATATTGATATAAATACAAGGCTGGATAAAAGATTAACATCTCAATTTATTATATATATTTTTTCAGTTGGTATTCTATTTTTCAAACAAGAGCTGAGATGAGCTGAAACTAGCACATTTCATAACTGCACCCAGTTTCTTAGCATGTGCCATGTGCTTCTCGCGGGTTTGTTTTGCTCTGACCCATCCCACAATGCACCGCGCCGCTGGAACGGTGATGTAGTCAAGCAGACCCTATTCTCCCATCTTCACCCAGTTTTCCTTGAAGACCTAAGATCCTCATTGAATAACAAACCACAAATGGCCGGTTACTGTCTGCGTTTCCCCAAAACCCTTTCAAAACCAACCGCAGACAATACTTTCTTTAGCGGGTTATTTTCATCAAAGCACATTTCATGATAAATCATAATTGCTACCCCTAGACCAATCTTGTCAAAAAGAACACAATTAACACATTATAGCTCAGTGAGACTCCTTGGATGCAAACGATAATTAGCCAGAGCAGGCGACACTTAGCCAGAGCAGACGACAATGTGAAGTTTGCTGAAGCTGGGCTAAGCGTGCTATGACATGTAAATGGTCCCCACCACGTAGCAGCTGAGACCGCAGCTGCTTAATCTGAGTTGCCACCAAAGTGGTATTAATGCATCCTTTCTCGGTCAGTGTGCCCCGGTTATTGAATTAAGCCTTCAGCTGGGACCTGGTGTGTGAGCAGCATTACTCACAAACCATCCAGTCAGTACTTGAAGACAGTTGTGTTTAATTGGATAGCACAGGCAAACATATAGTTGCGCATATATATAACATATGACATAACACATAACCAAAACTGCATAATCTGATGAGATTAAAAGCATCAACTTTTCTCAAAACAAAAACACTCACCTAGAGTTGATGCTACATATCCAAGTTAAATGGTGGTGCACTACATTATGAACTTATTGGTGAATAGACGGAATACTACGTCAATTTAATCAAACCTGTCACGGCTGAATCCTATGGTGTCCATCATTTTGGAGTGCACACGTAAAGTAATTTAGCACGTTTTCACTTCAAATATCTCCAAAGTTAAAGTTGCATAGTTCGATGAGAGCAGTAAATGATCAAAATCCAAACATTTGGCTAGATTTGATTCTACATGCCCAACTTAGATACTGGTGGACTTATTAAGCACTTGTTGTACAGAAGGGGATGATATGTCAATTTAATATTAGAACCTGCTACTGCTGAAACCTCTGGCATCAGAATTGTGACATGCTTGCTCAAATGAATTTGGCATCTTTTCACTACAAAAATCTCCAAAGTTGACTATTTAGAATAAAAGTTACTTCAAACTAAAGTAAAATAGGCTGTATAAAACGATCAATCTAATGTATTTGTTTTAGAAAATGGCAGAAACTCAAGATCGTTGAACTATGCAACTTTAACCAGTTATAATAAAAATTACTCCAAACTAAAAAGTAAGGAAGATTCTAGCAATCAACGTCTTTATCTCCAAAATATGTTAGAAATTCAAAAATGCCCGAATGTGCGGCGCTAAGTACAATCTCATAATTAACGACTCGTTCATAATCTACAATCGTCAATAACAGTTCAATAATTCAAAGGCCGGACCCGGACTCGGTATAAAGAAGCTGTGGGAATTAATTAGCAGCATCTTTCTGTCATTCAAAGTACAGAACTCCCTCCCACAGACTGCATCACACCACACTTGGTCTTTCTGTCATTCAAAGTACAGAACTCCATCCCGCAGACCGCATCACACACACTTGGTCTTTCTGCCATTCAAATTACAGAACTCGCTCCCGCAGACCACTAGCACACCACACTTGGTCTTTCTGTCATTCAAAGTAAAGAACTCCATCCCGCAGACCGCATCACACCACACTTGGTCTTTCTGTCATTCAATGTCCAGAACTTCCTCCTGCAGACCACATCACACCACACTTGGTCCTTCTGTCATTCAAAGTACAGAACTCCCTCCCACAGACCACTAGCACACCACACTTGATCTTTCTGTCATTCAAAGTACAGAACTCCATCCCACAGACCGCTAACACACCACACTTGGTCTTTATGTCATTCAAAGTACAGAACTCCCTCCTGCAGACTGCATCACACCACACTTGGTCTTTCTGTCATTCAAAGTACAAACTCCCTCCTGCAGACCGCTATCACACCACACTTGGTCTTTCTGTTATTCAAAGTACAAACTCCCTCCCACAGACTGCATCACACCACACTTGGTCTTTCTGTCATTCAAAGTACAGAACTCGCTCCCGCAGACGGCATCACACCACACTTGATCGCTTGGTACATTTATCTGGTTTAGGATCAACCTACAATGGAGGCAGCCTTCAAGGCTGAAAGCAGAAAACCGGCGTTGCACGCAGTCACGGCTCAGCGCACACACAGGCGCCATTCAATTTAGAAGGCTTTTAACCAACTCTTCACCACATTCCCCGCGGACCAGGTTTGATTATGTGTGCTGATCTGCAGATAATAGCCTCTCTGATGCCATCTTTGCAAACCCGTCCTCTTGTGACCTTAGTTGCTAGGACGTAAGGGCCAAACAAAAAATAATTAACAAAAATCTTTGCTAACAGTGTAGTGAGTTGTACTTAATTCTCCACGTGAAATGCTACATAACACAGGTAGGTGTGGGCAGGTTGGTTGATTGGTTGGTTGTTGGAGT
Organism: Branchipolynoe longqiensis; assembly: GCA_030323885.1. NCBI lineage: Eukaryota > Metazoa > Annelida > Polychaeta > Phyllodocida > Polynoidae > Branchipolynoe > Branchipolynoe longqiensis. Next base: position 28,641,315 of record CM059200.1, read on the forward strand.
TTTGCATCCTGGCAACATCTAAGGTCATACAAGGATAGTGTGCATGTTGAGTGATGTACGGTGTTGACCCTGTCCTGTGCATGTACTTGAAGTGCGATATTGAACAGTTTGTAATCACTAGTGTGAGACTCGGCATCCAAGGGGGGCTTAGCTCCCCCAGTGAAACGCAAATTTACCCTTTCACCATCCCTAACCTGACAACCTGTGTCGGAGGACACATTTTGATTATACAGTCTACTCTGTCTATAGCGGACACCCATGGGACTGGAGCAAGATGCCATTATAGAGAGAGATCCGTTATAGGCAGAGACTGACTGATGGAATGGGTTGAAACCAATGTTTTTCTTTTATACTTGACTGACAAGGATGGTCGTTACATGAGGTCATTGACAGAGAATATTGATCAAATAGGTGAAAAAAAACGTTTCATTGTCCGCATAAGACAGTTGTCTGTTAGACACAGAGGCAATGCTATTAAATTAAACCATTGGGATTGCATTCAATTGTGAGGAAACAGCAAAAAACACATGGTTCACATGTTAGAATAACTATATGGCATGTCGTTATTGACAGAGAATATTGATCAAATAGTTGAAAAAATGGCTCGTTGTCCATATAAGACAGTTGTCCGTTAGACACAGTGGCAATGCTATTAAATTAAAGGGGTGCCATGACTGGACAAGCACTTTTTGACGTTATTGACAGATTCGTTATTGACAGAGGCCATTATTGACTGAGTAGACTGTATTTCAATTTTTTAACTGCAATAGATACTAATGAAAGCTGAAATCTGGAATAGATTATATTGCATTTTGATGTTATAGTGTACATTATCCACGTTTGGCATCGTCTGTACGCCGTCCTGATTTGGTACTGTTGTAAGTAAGCATCGATGTCAGCTTTAATTTGAAGGTTCTACTCATTCTACTGTCAACGGCATTTCACGATTCGTCTCTGGAGCAAGAAGTCGAATTCACGATATGGCTATGCAAATAACATACTTGAAAAGAGCTTTGAAACCAAAAACAATAATAACCAAATGTCTAAGAATTTCGATAGACCCTATGTATATATAAAATGATGAAAATGTACAGTCTCGGCAGCAATTCCCTTCCCACAATCATTAGCATGCCGTGCAACATGGATGCAGACGTAAAACCACGTGGTCTGTGACGTCACAATCAAACCCTCGATAAAGGTCCATAGCAATGCTGAAACACTGCCCCTTGGTCTTTCAACTAAGTAGTGACAAGTAGAACCAATGTAATTATTAGGTTTCGAACCCATGACCTGCCACACAGGAAATGGGTGTTTGACTAATTCGGTCATCACGTTCCATTGCTAATTGAGAGCCTCACTTTAATCTTGATAATGATATACAGATGAGCTGGGTGGGATGCTGTGATGAGGTAGCATCACGTGACCTTCTGAAGTAGGTCATCTCCACCCCCCATACCCCCAAATAAGGATGGGGGTGGGGGGGTGGGGGGGGGGAGGTACGGGTGCAGATTTGTCTGGTCACTGAGAGTCCGGTCTTTGATCCACTTGGAGTTAATAGACCAGCCTCTTTATGAATCTACAAACATTAACACCACCTTACAAGCCTATCCAGTGGCGCACCTGTGTAGTGGAAACAAAGATTCCCCGACACAGTACATGGTGTCTCACAAGTCATTATCTATCTGTGTGACATTGAATGTTTTTTAATCAAATGCTACGCTGTTGTAAAGATATGTATCTTTAGTGCAAATTTGTGTATTTACAAAATGTTAATTGGTTCATGTTGAATTTTGTATAATTGTCAATTTCCCATTTCAGGCCCATGTCACTGATGATGAACATGAAAGAACGAGTGTTCGTGGTAACTTGCAAGATAAAAGGCTTGAAATGCGAGTAAATTAGATCATTTTGACAGGAAGATTTCTAAGAAAGGTCTAACAGACAAGACTATTCATGAGTTGTTGATAAAATTTGAGAAATCTAGATCTGTACACGATGACAGCAGAACTGGGTGCCTTAAGCTCTGTAGAGACACTGTAGAGACTCCATACGGAGCACTAATTCTTTGCAGCATATATTTTGAAATAAATATTTAGTTTTTCATGTTTTAAACCAGTTTTTCGCAATCCCAATTATTTTTCAAAATAGATAGTGACTTTTGAGACACCCTGTATAGTAGAACCTATGGTGGAAGTCGGTGCAAGGAGCGCCACCTCCCCCCTGGTGGATAAAGGCGGAATTAAGATTGGAGTTGGGGCGGGTCGACGTGGCTTCAGTCGCTGAGTGTGAACGTACGACGTCTGAACACTTTGACTTTGGGGCCATATGCATGGAGCAGTGTTAGCACGTGTGGTGTTATCCATGCATACCAACGTGTCTGCGCTAAACCAGAAATCCCGCGCTAAACGCGTTTTGCCTCCTAACACTGCTCCATGCATATGGCCAGGTGGATACTGAATGCTTTATTCACGCCCAGGGCCCTAAACCGCCGGCACCCTTTGAACTCTGACGTCATCTCATTTACATAATCCTTTGTTCTCTATACCTGCCTGGATGTCTTTTATGCATATATTACATCCCCCCTTCACACATATTTTTGAGATATGCAATATCTTAAAAATTGTCACCTTCACACCAAGTTTACAGGTTAAAATACAATAATAAAGTAATAAAGAAGTAACATCACGAGTACTTAGCCTTCAACCACAGGTCAGCCAATATCCAAATGTACCCAGTCACTCATGTCCAGCTGCTTAGCCTCCCTACGACACAGTGTCTACTTTGACATATAAAAACGACTTACAGTGTCATCAAATGCCAGTTGCTCTCATACCATGTCTATGTGGTGTGGGAGGTTAAAAATCCCTTGGGTCGGTAAAAGTGTAGGCTGGGGCTTTATATCGACAAACTGTCTAATGGTGAAAACAAGTCTATTCAGACTTATCCATGATAGGAGTATAAATCTTCAAGAAAGAAAAAATCAAAGTACTTTTATGAAACCGTATGTTGTTACACAGATCCAGCAATGTGAGTTCAACGGTCACGTCTTTAGCTGTTATCGCAATATCAGTCAGTGTAAGATGCATTATTGTGTTATTCAGTTTCTGTCTGTGTATTCTTATTCCAATTAAAGTTGCACAGTTCGATAAAATCATCAAATTTTCAAAAGCTAAACACTCATCTAAATTTGAACGTGCATATCTAACTTAGATACTGGTGCCCTCATTAAGCATTTGTTGCTGCCTAGAAGGACATATGACGTCATTCTGATAGAACCTGTTACAGTTGAAGTCTATGAGGTCAGAGTGTTGATAAGCATGCCAACATTACTGTTGCATGTTCACACTTCAAATACCTCTTAAGTTAGTCATTTTAAAGCAATGTTACTTCAAACTAAAGTAAGGCAGACTATGCTACTCAACCCAATATATTTATTTACGAAAATGACAGAAACTCAAACTATGAGATTACGCAGCTGTGAGACGAACCCATTGGCTGCATGGCTGTTGTTAAATATACCTCTCCATGCACCGGTGTACATTTGCACGTCGTGGTGTTTGCGCCGAAGGAAATACATTAATATGTGTGTACACTACCTGTATTAATATAATTATATCATAAAAACACCTAAGCCGTCCTGATATGACCTTAGCTGTTGCCAGAACGTAAAACTCCAACAAGCAACCGACTAAGACACCTAGAAATGTCCTTGTATATATAAGTTACTAAGATACATCGGTCACATCAACCAAGCAACTATATGTTTGTCTTTGAATGTTCCAATTTCCTCCATTCTATATAAATAAATATATATATATATAATGGAGGAAATATATATATATATATATATATATATTATTCATCTTCAATATTTATATTCCGTCCTGTTATGATCATAGATGTTGCTAGAACGTAAAACTCCAACAACTAACCAGTCAATCAATATTTATATGGACCTCTGCATCTGTGTACATGTGATTTAGTTTGAAATAAAGAATTGAATGAAATATATATGATTATATGTATATAAATATATTATAATGCACCGATTCACCTGCCTGTAACAGAGCTGTACTAACTAACTAACTAATGCTCCCTCCCCCCTTCCCCCCTCCCCCCTCCGCAACACGTGGACACCCCGAGCTCTCCTTACACCTTCAAAGCACACCTGCCGCACGTTTCTAAATTTTCTTTAAGCGCAACTTTTTCTCCGGAGGCTTTTGATCATTTCAACCCCTGTTCAGGACACGAGGTTCGTATAACTTAAGGGGTTTCCGTCCCACTAACAACTTCACGGCTGAAACTGACGACGCGCTGCACTAACTAGTAATCCTCCCACTTCTCCGAGGCCACACAAAACAAAACGATAATACGATGGTTTACAAGATTAAATCAAATTGGATTAGTGCTGCCCAGCGGTGAACACACGTGTTAACACTTATCCGTTATGAGCAGGGAAAATAAATTCATCACTAACAACAACAAAATCTCCATCATGTTCCCGGTGAAACCAGTCGCGCCAACCTGATACGCTGCCTGTAGACTACACTTTTAGTGAGGAAGGATCGCTGGCTAAGCTGAAGTTGTTTGGCGAATGTTCACTCACCGAATTCCATTCGTGGCCCACCTCACATTTAATTAGAGCAGATTATAAAAGTGCGCTAATGTTGAATGGTTTAAATCAGGACAGTTTGGGTGTAGTGCGATCTGCGTCTCATCTACGGACTGTGTATATCAATATAATGTATGCACACACTCTCACAATCGGGTAGCCGGCCTCTTATGACCTTAAATGTTGCTAAGACGCAAAGCTCCAGACAACATATACTTATATGCATATAACTGCAGGAAAATGACTGTTATTTAAACGCGCGTAAAGCGTTGCACCTCTTAGGTGTAGCCCAAGTCTTACATTCTCTAAATTGGATGCAATAAAAAAAAGTGACAGCTGCGTGAAAAAAAGGTTTTGAAAAAGATAAAAATGCAAAAAGTGTCCATTCGCCCTCAGCTCCACAGGTGAAGGGTTGTCTTTGGTTACAGAACACAACCCCTGTTTTCACCTGCTCCTGTGGGTTTACACCTGTCGTGGTATGAGCTTAATGGGGGCTGTTCGCACAGGGCAGCCACACAAGGGATGGCCGAATGAGTTGAGCGTCCCTCTACCGTTTTGGTAGATCCTGGGATTCGAACTCATGGGTTCGAACCCTGGTCGAGCTAAACCAATGACAATAAAATTGGTAATTGTCGCTTCCTAGCCAGGCGCTCGGCATTATTAGGATAGGGCAAGGACTGGTTGGTTCAGTGTCGAGATAATGTGACTGAGTGGGATATCAGTAGACTGATATCAGGTCATGGTGCTGGTGGCCTCGTCTCCCAATGAGGCACTGTCACAATTTGGTACCCATCCTGATATGACATTAGATGTTGCCAGTACGTAAAGCTCCAGCAACCAACCATTGGAGAGGGCGGCTCGGGTGTGTGGGGCAGCACGAGCTGCTGCAGTGGGACCTGGTTGGGTGTGTGTGAGCTGGAGCCGGTAGGGCGGGGGGGGGGGGGGTCCAGCAGTAAGTGTGTGGCTGAGTAACGCCGGTGTGGTGGTTTCGGCGTGTTCCCGTGCTCAGACGTGTCCCGTTGCTTCTGCGCATGCCCGGATTTCGCATCAACTCGGGTCACCTGAGCCACTTATTGGCGCATGCGCACATCCTACAAACTCGGGTCGAATAATCGAATACGCTTCTCCGCGCTCGGGTGGACAATCTTCTTTTTTTTTTTTTTAATAACCGATAAAACTACAGCAAAATAGGATTTAAAGTATTTTATGATGGCCCAGTTTACCTATATTTCCATTTAATTAATCTAAGTTATTCTTTTTTTGCACATGGCATGTGTATTTGTCGACTCCACTCGCCGTGTTCTATTTGAATTTCTGACGACTCGGATGACCCGAGTCACCAGGGTAGTGTTAATCGATTACGGCCAACCTTATTAGATTCTGACGCATGCGCAGAAGCGAGGGACACGTCTGAGCACGGGAACACGCTGAAACCACCACACCGGGTTTGGAGTGGCTTCCACGCCGCTGTGAAATAACATTTTGACTTCCATAATAAAACAACTCCCCTTATTATATTGTTACAAGTTAAAAAAAATTTCAAACAAACCATCTTCTATAAAATATTCGGACGCACATACATACATCGACATATATGGAAACAGGAGCTAGTTTTGTCTTTAAAATAACAAAGAAAATCGACATATTCCCTAGCCTACCACGAAGATCCACTGACCGACATACCATGTCTTTAACTTGCAAATAGAACATTTGCGGTTCATGGTGTTGGACTGGAAGGAAATACATCAATTCTACGTTCGTTCTTCATGACGTAGGTGCCAGTACACGAACTGAAATGAAGCCAAATGTATAACACGGAAAAGTGAGCTATCAGTAATTAGTCTTTTTTTTGCAAAAAAAAAGTTGAAGTGCAAAAGAAATTTATGACACAACAACTAAAGGCTTTCAGAATAAAATCATACCAATTATTGTGGCACTGGCATCTCAGACAAGGAGCCGCATAGACAGGCAGGTGTGGGTAGTGTGGTGACACCAAGGAACCTAGGTGGTGTAATGGTTAGCACACTGGCGGCCCGGAATGCAAAGATGTGGGTTCGAATCCCGCTCTAGGCACAATATTTCCCATTTTCAGATTCTAACTCCCCAGTCGTGTTATTATGAAATCACAATATTACATGATACGTGCACGTCCGTGTTGGTCACGTGACGTGGGGCGTCGTGCAGACCTGTGTGTGGGACTGTCAGTCTGTACCGGACTTCCGGTTTACCAGACCAGTATGGCACCCAGTATGGCACCCAGTATGGCACACAGTATGGCACCCAATATGGCACCCAGTATGGCACCCAGTATGGCACCCAGTACTCAACCAGTGGCAACCGAAGCAGTTGAACATTGTAAATGCTGTAAACAATATCATATCGTCGCAACGGCATGTAGATGTTACCGTTCTAAGATGATGATGACGGCTAGCGCCGTGTCGGCTCAAGGGTCACATTCCTGGTGACAAATTTGTGGTATTTATTAGGTCAGTTACCTTTATATGCCTACATTGAAATTTTACTGCTATATTATTAGAATAAAAGATTACGTAGCCATGTAGGCCTACTAAGATATGGTCAGAATACTCACAGACACGTTCTAAATTGTAAATACTGTAGCATCTCTCTCTGTATATATATATATATATATATATATATACACATATATATATATATAAAGTCTTTGCTACAGTACAATGAGGAGACAAGACAAGGAAGTGGGTTGAGATGATATATTTTCTGGCTTAGGGGATATGATGCCCTAGCCTAATAAAAATAAAATTCCAGTGCGCGAGTGACAGTATTCGCAGCACTGGGGTGGTGGCGCCAGCTGTCCCACCCAGGGGAGGGGCCACCCATAAAGTAGTACACAGAATCAGGGTGGCCAGTAGGTGATATTCCCTTACGTGCCTTTATACTCGCATAAGTTTTATACATCACATAAAGTCTTTGCTACAGTACAATGAGGAGACAAGACAAGGAAGTGGGTTGAGATGATATATTCTCTGGCTTAGGGGATATGATGCCAATATCGAAGATGACCAATATCTGAGATACCCCAACCCCACCCAGGCAGTCTCTTACTACAAGTCCGTATCATCTATCGGTGTCGCTGCGAGCGACGTAGCTACTCTCATGTCGTTCATGATGCAGGTGGAGAGGGGGGTCTTGAGGGAGGTAAATACTGTGTCTGTCCACCAGTCCCCCCTTGTGCGGAGCTCCTCTATGGAGGCCCCGCACAGGGAGAGGAAGGTGCATCCTCCTCTCCTCAGTGAGTGGGAGGAGACCGTGGTCGGATCGAGGCCTGCTCTTCCTGCGAAGAAGCGTAGCATCGACTGGTAGACCTTATAAGGGAGCGGTAGGAGCCCCCGGCCGCGGCCGGTATCCTGAATGCCAGGTCTCCAGAGGAGGCCGGCAACTGCTCAAAGTGGTGCTCGGTCCAGTGGACCGCGTATATTTTGAGGTTCGGGCAGCGCGCCACCGGGATCTCCAACACCCTTTCCTTAAATTGGATGGTCTTGGACCACCTTATGCTTATAAGCATCACCCAGGGGAAGAAACGGAAGTCCTCTCTGCGGAGCGCAGACTCGGAGGAGGTGACCTGACACTTCCTGAGCAGGGCCCTGAAGCTGCATAGGAGTGCTGCACGCCAGGCTACATGGCCTGGATTAAGCGTGAGAAAAGAGAACATCCGCAGGAGTGTCTCGGGTAGTATAGGGACCGCTTGTTTTGGTGCGACCGAGCACTTCCTGCGAATCCCCCTCAGGGTCGAAGCAATCTCAAGGTCCGTGTAGGGTATAGGGGCCGCCCCCCCCTGCTTCAAGAAATTGTTCAGTCCGCTCAGGTAGTTGAGGATGGACGAATATTTCATAGACCTAGCGAGCCAGGTGGCGTACAGTGCCACCTGGCCTGGGGGGCAGGGGAAAGGGGAATGTGACTCTGAGAATTCGTTAATAAATTCCAAGTACCTCCTCACCTGCACTCCCCGAGTCGCTATCGAGTTGGGGGCATACGACCTGCTTTGGAACCCTTGCTTCTCTCTCACAAGCTCTGTTATCCCTGCAAAACGAAGGTAGGGCCTTACTGAACCGGTCTCTACAGTATAAACTACCAGCGGGGCCGCCTCGGATATGCGGCCCACACTTGCTGGGTTGTCCAGCCTGCTCAGTGCGTCACAGATTATGTTCTCCCTGCTACGAATAAAAACGGATGAAAATTCAAAATTGTACTCAGACTAGTCAGAGGCCACCCAGAATAGGCGTCTGAGGTAGAACATGATTTCAGGGCTTCTGGATCGCCCAGAGTTGAGGGCGGCCCTGACCGTCATGCTGTCGGTGACCATCACAACCGCACAGTCCTTCCAGGAGCCGCCCCATTTGAGTGCTGCGGCATAGGCCGCCCACATCTCCCTCACATTGATGTGGGCTGTGGAGCTAAGCTCATCAGGACTGACATGATGGTGGCCGAGACTCGCTCCTAGGTCCCCATCCTCGGTTTGGCTAAAGGCCCCCGCAATCCAGTCCCCCCCATGAAGGGCCCCATAGACAAAATCGGAGGCGTCACTATATGTTGAGAGATGTGCTGCAAAGGAGCCAAGTACTTTTGCTTTACCATTGAAACGAGCCGCAAAACCGCTCCACCAATCTACGTCATCACGAAAACCTCTGGAGAGTCGAACTTTGAAATGAGGCTCTCGTACGCTACCGATCGCATCATAGATGCGGCGACAGAAGGTCCTACCACCCTTTACCACCTTGCTGCAATGAGCCAACAAGACCCCCAGCCTCTCGAGCTCCCTCCGGGTTACTTTACGTTTGCCCTTCACCTCCCCCAGGATCACGTTTAGTTTACTAAGCTTGTCTTTGGGGAGCCTCATTTCCAATTCGACCGAGTCAATAATGATCCCTAAAAACCGTACAGCAGTGCTAGGGGAGCTCAATTTACCAAAACTCACGAAGAAACCGAGTCGTCTGAGAATCGCAATTATTACACTTTGGACCCTGCAGCCTTCTGCGAGGCTCACACTCACTATGCAAAAATCGTCTAAATAGTTAATGACTCTGGTAACCCCCTCCCTCACCGCGCATCTCACAACAAAGTCTGAGATCTTGCTAAAGACATATGGGCTAGAAGAGAGTCCCATACATAGCCTTTGTCTTTCATGTAGGTGCATTGCTCCTTCTGGTCAGCCCTAAATACCCAATGGAGGCCCTGCCTGTCTCGATCCCGGGGTGGATGCAGACTGCTCGATAGGCATCCTTTATGTCCACTGTGGCCATGTAGTCCCCCCTCTCCATCACCTCAGCAACCGTGTCTATACTTTTGTAAGAAAATTTTTCCCAAACCTGATTGGTGCAAGTATTGACAGAGCCATGTGCGGGGCGACTACAGTCCACAATCGTCCTACTACCACCATCATCTTTTGGGATACAGAAAATATTATGTATACAAGTTGGAGGGGCATCTACTACTGTTATGCAACCCCGATCTATCTCATTCTTTAATTTCTAATGCTAGGTACACACCTACCGTTTTTCCGCACCCACCCACTGTATACGATCTAAAACTGCCCAAAAGTCGTGAGGTGTGCACTCCCCTAGCATACCTACTGATTGCGATTCACGACTAAAAACTCATTTTTAGGGCTAAAACGGTAGGTGTGTACCTAGCTTACGATTGCGATTCGCGATTCGAAAAATGAATCGGCCTGTTTTCAGTTTTAAGCGGGTCGGGTCAAGTTGCGAGTTTTAGTGCGCGAATCCTATACAGTAGGTGTGTACTTGGCATTAGTGATGGCGTTAATATCTGCAGAGTCACGCGGGAGCTTACAAACCGGGTTATATTCTAGCGTGCAGTCGGGATTGATTACATTAAAACCAAAAACAGTCCCCATTAATATGTATTGGCCGTCTGGGTCTGTGTCGCCCCTGAGGAACAGTTCAGTGAATACGCGGCAGGGGCGGAGTTGTGCCAAGCAGCCCGCCACATAATGGGTGCAGGTGCATGTGCCGTGTGTGCATTCATTGTATACTCCAAAAGTACATTGGGAGTCGTTGTCTTCTTTTACTGTCACCAGGAGGGCGTGTTCCTTGTAAACCACCGACAGCCACCCCCCCTTTCATCTTCGGGGTGGCTCACCCACCCGGTGATGTAATCCGCCCCATGTGTGCTTATCCCGCTGGGGTCGGTGTCGCTAACAGGGGCGCCGTATCCGGCTTCGGCGTGGGTGTGGTTACTGCCATCCCCCCTAATCTCCCCATCCGCCTGCGCCACATCTGTTACTTGCGGTCGCCCCCCTTCCCCTCGCGCCTCTGACATCTGAGGCATCGGCATCATAGCCATTGTAATGGGAGTGGCGGGCGTGATTGCCTGCATCCCCGGTGTTATCGCCCTCACCGAGGTCTGCCTCACTATCTATTTTCACGCCTTTTTTTATTGGGATAGCGTCGCCCCCCCTTCTGGGGTTTCCACGTGGAGGTGGCCTAGCCGTTCCCCGTGGTTTCTATCAGAATAAAATGAACCTTGTCCTGCATCCCCGATATATTCAAAATGGCTGGCCGCCGTGAAGGCTTCCGACCCCACTTCCCCCTTATTTTTATTTAGTGTAAGTGAGGTATAATTTTCATTTTGTGTGAGTGAGGTATAATCGCCCCTTACTGGGGTGTCTGTGTGGCTAACATTTATCGCGCCCCTGGCGAGGCTATTCGTACTACCAGCGACACCTTCCCCCGGCCCGACACTGTTAATATTGGCACCGATCATGCAGTCGGCATCACTCGTAACCACTACACCTCCGACAGAGCCTAAACAGTTTGCATCAGCGCTAATCATCCCATCGGTATCATTCCTACCAGTCACACGTTTATCCGACCTGAAACAGTTTACATCGGCAGTAGTTTTGCAGTCGATATTATTCTTACCATCTATCACCTTCCTAGACCTGACACTGTTCATATCCGTGACATGGTGATTATCAGGGCGGTTGGCATTGATCAAATCTATGGTGTCTGCATGACCTACTGAATTTTGTTCATCACCACCATAGTTAAAACGTTCGTACACAACAGCGGCCTGGCGGGCTTCCCCCCCATCGCCGGCATCACTCACTCCAGCAATATCAAGCAAATAATTTTTAGTATCGAGAGTGTTTTTTTATTGGCTTAAGACATTTTCCACCCGGGCTCTTCCCAGCCATGTCATCTGTAATGAATACATGGTTATCATCTGCGCCATTACCCCCGCCATGCATGGCCTCTGAAATAGATACATATTTAACACTGATACAATTGACCCGGTCATTTCTTTTTCTTCTCCCGTCAATGTCCCTGTTACCAACAACACCTCCCCGTGCCTTAACTACTGTCTCATTAGTGATCGTGCGATGGGGGCGCCTGCCCATCAGTCCTTGTTACATTTAGCGAGTTTGTGAGAGCGGCTCCCGAACTTGCTGCAGCTGTGAGTATAATTACAGTTCTCCTCGGAACGTGAGCATCCACTCTCCTTATTCCAGTGGAAGCAGTAGCGTTTACTTCCACCCGAATTGCCCCCTCTTTTAGCACCCGAAGCAGTGGTCCCTTTCTTACTCTTCATCTGCTGTGAGCCATAGTGAATTACGCTGGCCCCCTGAAAAGCTTCTGCGAAGGCGGCGAAGCCATGCTCCTCCGCCTTCTTCCTTATAGCCGTATCATAGGCCACGTGCGCCGCATTTTAAAAATCATCTGTCATGGCTCTCACGGACAGAAAATGGAGATGTTCCAGGAATGCCTTATAGTCCTTTTTGGACAGCGTGTCTATATCTAGGCACCAGAGAGTGGCAGCAGCAAGCAATTCATGGGGGTTAAGCTTCTTTACATCCTTGCCCGCAACAGTGAATTTACGAAGGGACCACTTACCTCGCTGCCTCCTTGTGCTTGAACTGGATCTGCTTCCCGATCCCGAGTCACTGTGGCGCCTGCATCTCCTCCCCTTTGAGCGTCGTCGTGACCTCATGCCGTAGGCTGAGTGTTCGCTCTGCGCCGGCTTCTCCTCTGGTTGCTGTGTGGTCTTGGAGTGTTCGTCCTGCCCGGGAGCGTCTGACCGGTAGCTCCCGGTCGCCTCGGCCACGCTTGGCCGGGTCTCCTTCAGCAGGCTCCGCATCTTCTGCCTGTCTGATCAGCGCCGCCTCAGGCGATCTCTCTGGTCCTCCAGATCCGCCAGCTCCTCCTCCAGTTCCAGCTCGCGCACCTCCTCCTGCATGTCCCGCACTCGGTCCTCCATCGACATGGCTCCCATGGCTGCCGACACCTCCAACTCCTGCTTGGATTTCCGTTCCGCCGAGGCCCTATGCGACAGTCATGCAGGTTGTCCGTTCGCCTCCCCCTCTATCTGGTGGCGGGAGCATGCCTCTAGGTCTCCCTCTTTGTGGGAGGCCTCGCATAGTGGACAGTAAACAGCCGACATCTGAAGCGGAGATCAGCGGAGCGATAGCAGGAGTGGAGCAGGGGTGGAGTAGGTCCGTTCAGTTCAAATAAAATAAATTCCAGTGTGCGAGTGACAGTATTCGCGGCACTGGGGTGGTGGCGCCAGCTGTCCCACCCAGAGGAGGGGCCACCCATAAAGTAGTACACAGAATCAGGGTGGCCAGTAGGGGATATTCCCTTACGCGCCTTTATACTCGCATAAGTTTTATACATCACATATATATAGTAAACCAGTAGCAAAACCCCTACACACTTAACGTGTGCATTCCGAATCACCATCTGCTGGTCTCTGAGAAAGGACTGAAGCTGCGACCCGGCGTATTTACACCGGAAGTGGGCAGTGCCCTCCCGCACCTGTCGTTCACTTCACTTCACTTTGCTTCAAACTCACATTAAACCCATCAATGCTGATTCATGTTACATGTGTTTCTAGTGTGGGCTGTAATAAGCTGGCGCGAACAACTAATCTACATGAAATAATGCACCACTTCCACTGTAAGTGTAGTGGTGTGTACTGATGCAATGTGCTTCACCCCTCAGCACGGCATGAGTGTGCACCCAGTTTGGTGTCTTGGAAGTGACGTAGTAAGTCAACCCTGACCATTTTGATGAGTTCAATGTGCAGCTTTAACCGGACCTACAGTCTGCCCCCGTTTAATTGCTCACTTCCCTAAAATTCTCATCTCACAAGCTCTTCAATTGTTAGATCCACTGCGCTACTGAATATGATAAGATAACAAAACAAAAAACCCACTTCAGTATAACCATGTTAAACCAAACTTGAAGGGACTATAGAAATTTGTTTGGATTAACCGATCATTGGTTTAACCGAGCTTTGGCTTTGACTTTGACTTTGAGTAAGCGTATATTGCACATGTAATATTCAATGTGTGTGGACACATTGATTATTGTTTTTTTATGTATATACAGTATACCCCTTGTAAAGTGGACGGCTGGCAGCTGTGGTTGTGGAGGTAGGCTAAATATGAAATCACTACAGGCAAGAGAAAGGTAGAGTAGAAAGTGCACAGAAGTAGAGCTTACACCCTCAGGTGTATTACTATATAGTCTCATGAATCCAAGATGGCTGTCACACCTGATCAGCTCCTCCAATCAGCACTAGGCATTCTTCAACCAACCAATGAACATTCAGCCTGCCTGTATCCAAGCCTTGGTTGTTTATGGCTACAGTGCCCTGTTGTGTTTGGGTGTGCAGTGATCCATAAATAACACTTGGGGGGGGGGGGGGGGTATGTGAGCAGAGCTTCCAAGGCTCTGTCACACTAAAAGTAGTGCCCCTCTCACACTATCTATAACTACATAATGTTTATATGAAATCAGTAAAGGATCACCAGCACCACATAATACCTTAATGCCTCTGGCTTTATATACCATTTACCTTTTTATATACAATTGTGAATTACTATAGACTAGTTCACACCATCCTCCAATGTCTAAATATCGGGAAATTTTACACACCTGTTAAACAAAGCTCGGTTTAAACCAAAAGATCGGTTAATCAAAACTTTTTTTGGTGGCCCGACAAAATACTACCATTTATCATATAAAAAAGTTGATGGGGTCTCAGATGACCTTATAACCACATGAAAGTTTGGTTTAGCCATACTGGAAGTGGCCTGGGTCTGACAATTTTGTTTGGATTAACCGATAATTTGGATTAACCAAATTTGGTTTGACCAACTTTTTTATATGATAAATGGTAGTATTTTACTGGGTCACCGAAAAAAGTTTGGATTAACCGATCGTTTGGTTTAACCGAGCTTGGTTTAACAGGGTTATACTGTATCACAGGGTTATACTGTATGCAGGTATAGCAATACCTCAGGGAGTTTGACGCCCCTGCCTTGCAGAGTTCTAAACCACTGCCTTGTGGTACAGGTCCTTGACAGAACCGAAGGCTAAGGGAGCAAACCCTAAACAGAAAACCATGTCACTGTGGCAGCATTAAGGGCGGTTGATGTATGGAACTCC